>MU181997.1:561856-688350 GCA_016904865.1 Pissodes strobi | reverse complement strand
CGTGAGATCTCGTATTTTTCCCAAAAGTAAAATTAAATTCGATATTTTTACCGTATTTATTGGACGAAATAAAAAAGTTTATTTTTTGACATTAACTTTCTATTCCTTTAATTGAAAAAGCTTAACAATATACGTATAAAATAAAAGCATACAAAAACTGGGCAACTATAAAATTGGTTAAGGCAAAGTTATTACAAATATTAATCAGTTTCCGAATCAGACACTGAACCAGGGTCAACTGTTCGGTTTCCATAAAGCACTTGGCTGTTATTTTTTTTTTAAATAATTCGGACTCAATTTCGTAACATTATCCACTAGGCTTTACTAAATTTTTCGTGAGAAGTATCTCTCAAGTATCTATCAAGCCACTAACCACTACTTGCTAGAGCTAAATAGCTGGAAACGTGAAATCGTGAAAGTCGGATCCGTCGATCTCTGAAAATCCCCCATACTGTGTAAACAAACATAGCCGGGGCAAGTGTAAAATATATCGCCTATCTCAAGAACTCAAGTACGACTAGTACGAGCGAGACGCGAGACGACAATTGACATCGATATAGGTACAATATTTGTTTTGGTTCTTTAAGGAGTGGCGTAAAGGGTGAAAAATGGGTTACAAATTTTTAAATTTGGGAAATTTAAAAATATCGTGAGATTTTATTAATTTATCGTTAGTTCGTGAGATCGATTCCAGATTCGTGAGATCTCACAATAAATCGTGAGACCTACGATCCCTGCGTCCGCTTAACATTCATTTTGCTCGTGAGACTCCTGAATTAACAACCGTTGCAAAAACAAAATTTGTATCACCGAATTAAAAATTTAAAACCCTTTTTTTACAACGAAGGAGCCCTTAACTTTCAAAATCATTTTTTAAAACGACTTAAGAACATACAAATGATTTTTATACATGATTTTTATCGGTAGTGATAATTGATACTCCCTATATATAAATATAGATGATGAGCAAAAAATTTAACAATTATTTGTCTAAAACACGATATATTAAACGTGTAATACTTTATTAACTTTTATGTCTTATTTCTGGTAAACCTTATTATGGCCAGCTTTCCTAGAAATTCGACCAGTGTGCGCCGGGTCCAAAGGTCACATGCCAGTATCATGCTAGTTTTCGCGCGGGGAAGGAGACATACCGTTGACGTGCCACCGCGGAGAGTGAATCTTCTTATCGTAGTTAATATTCGCTGGTGTTAGTCGACATGCATACGTGATCACGGATATCCGTATACGTGAAACGCACACGTTGAATTTTGCCCATCCACATGGAACTTCCGTGGTACGCATTCGTATGTATTTTGACATGCGCATCGAGTTATTTTTGAATTAAAGCAATTTGAATTTAGTTTGTATTGTATATGGCAGTTACTGCTGCTAGTTAGTTTTGTAAGTTTTGCCAATTTTTTAAAGTAGGTACTAGCTATAGGTACAGGGTATCCGGTTATAAATGTAACCCCCCTTTAACTTTTTTATTTGCCCTCGTATAAAAAAATGTTCAGTACAAGAGCTGTAAGGATCTTCATACAGTTTTCTGCGGTGTTACTAGAAAAACAATTGAACATCGAACTTCTACTGTGCAGATTAAATTAATGTTTTTTTAAATGGGACACCCTGTATATTCTTCCGGATATCGGTAGAGCTCTTTAAGACGAGTTCAGTAATATAAGGTTTGTTGGGTCTAGCTATAATAGTTACCACGTAAATTGCAAGAATGTCGGGTATCTGATTATTACTGAACCCCTCTCCTAAATTCTTTATTTGGTGAGCTAGAAAAAATGTTGTATACAAAAGTTGTAGGTTCCTTCAGAAGCTTTTCTGCGGTGTTACTAGAGAAACAATTGAACATCAGAAAAGCTTCTGAAGGAAGAATTTTTTTCTAGCTCACCAAATAAAAAAGTTAGAAGAGGGTTTCAGTAATAATCAGATATCAGACATTCTTGCAATTTACGTGGTAACTATTATATAGCTAGACCCAACAAACCTTATTATACTGAACTCGCCTTAAAGAGCTCTATCGATATACAGAAGAATATACAGGGTGTCCCATTAAAAAAAACATTAATTTAATCTGTACAGTAGAATTTCGATGTTCAATTGTTTTTCTAGTAACACCGCAGAAAACTGTATAAAAATCCTTACAACTTTTGTATTTACCATTTTTATACGAGGGCAAATGAAAAAGTTAAAGGGGGGTTACATTTATAACCGGACACCCTGTACCTACCTTAGAAATTAATTCAGAAACCTCTCTTTTACTTACGAGTGTTATGTGTAGGAATTTAACGAGAAGAACTGTGTGGAAAATATCCAATTACAAAAAAAAATTGGCATATGTAGCATATTTAGCAAAAATAAACGAAGAAAATTCTAAGCCTCCATATGCAGGACAATATGGACAAGAACAATTTTTACTTATGAAGCACACATGCACACATTTATGGATGTGGAAATATATTGTTTCGCGAGTTGGAAGATGACCAGTCTAATTTTTTTAATTATTTTAGAATATCATCTGCTCTGCAATGTTTTTTTCCATACTAATGACACTGTTATTAGGTATCAACCGATTTTTCAAACAGATATGTTCCAAATAGACTAAATAGTTTTCACAAACAGAGTAAATAAACCAACCACAATATCCCCAATTATAGGGAGATTCTTCCATTTTATAGTAAGTATTAATTTTTCATTAATTTTATCAACTAAACATTAACTTGACTTTATCATTAAGCAACTGCCAAAATTAAAATTTTTTAAATTATCTCTCTCTGTCACTCAGCCGCAACCATCACACTCAAACGGATTCGTATACCGAAAAAATTAACCAAAACCAACTTTCATTCGTTTGACCTTGACGGAGAGTGAAGTCGCTCTCCTGATACACAATTGGATATTGTTGGTCACGTGGGTGCAACGGATCCGTGATCACGTATGCATGTGGACTAACACTAACCAGCGTTTAAAGATCCTTTACACAAATAGTGCACTATGTAAAAATCGACCTCTCCTATTGGTCGATCCATCTCGTATTACGATATGTCTGCGTGATGCAATCGATTTCTATCAGGAGTTGTTGTGGTGTAGAGGTTTAGATCGTTGGGTCTCACCTGAAAAACGCGGGTTCGAACCCTGTTGCTTTTTTTTGGGTTAGCACCTGGTTAGTTTCCTTTTCTTGAGCCCCCGTAGCGAGCGAAGCGAGCGGAGGGCCATGCGGATCGACCAATGGGAAAGGCCGATTTTTATATAGTGCACTGTTTGTGTAAAGGATCCTATAATGCCACTCACCATTGCACCACGACGGCTCTTGAAAGCAAATCGCTGGACCGTAAAGCATCTGTTTATCAGGGACTCGTCAGGCGGTAGGACGCTCCCACTGACCTCTATCATATGGATAAACACAAGCTGTCTGTGTGCGTTGAAAAATCGTCCCAATCATGGTGGAAAAACCCGGGTTCTGCGTCGGACTGAACTGAAAATAGGATAGTTTTACTCATGCGCACAAACACCGAGAAGCGGCAGAACGAAATCAGCTGATAAAGCTTTTATAGTTCGGTAATCAATAATATTAATATTATCAAATTTCTCTAACCTTGCTTGTTGCTTGCACTTGAAAATAATTCGTTTTTCTGTGTTTGCCGTTTTGGGTTTCGAATTTCGGCGTTTTGTTTCGTTCAATTATTGAATTAGTTTATGTTATCGATTTTGTTGAAAATGACTAATTTACTTTTTGACATCTAGTTTAGTTTATTATTATAGTAGTTCGTTATTAGTGTGTAAGTTGGTGTAGACGTTAGGATTTAAAGACAAAAGACCTTAAAAGACAATGGCGTCAACTGTCAAGGTCAAAGAAAATACTCAACGGTGTTTGGTTTGTTGTTACCAAAATAAGGGAACAATACCAGGGATTTCTTACTTTAAGTAAGTATAATTTTCTTTTAAGGATAACTGCGGCATAACATACGAAATATGTGAATAATATCACCTTAGAAGGGGTTAGCATAAATCACGATGCATAAATAGGTCAGTTAGTTTATTCAGTTTCATCATTGCGTATTAAAAGAGTCTTCTTATATGTAGGATGGATTTTAATTTACTTTGTTGAGCTTTGATGCTCTAAGTATTTTTTTTTAGATCCTTAAACAAGTATGGTTCCTCATACTTGTTTCTGCTATTTTAAAAATTCATTTACAGACTACCTACAGGGGTTCAATAATATAGAAATGATCCGTGGAGGGAGCTTTAATTTTTTTTTCCAATATTGTAAGCGGTAATCCGTTACGGCTTTGCGCTCTAAATACACAAATAACTATTACTCTAACTATCACTCACCATTACACCACGACGGCTCTTGAAAGCAAATCGCTGGACCGTAAAAGCATCTGTTTGTCAGGGACTCGTGACTCGTCAGGCGGTAGGACGGTAGGACGCTCCTCGCAAGCTGTATTTATATTTACCCGCTAATATAAGAGGACCGTGGTGTGGATGTACTGTCACCTTTATGATCCAGGGGATTACTTTCAGTGGACCTCGTGGCTCATGGTTAAATGCTGTGTTTCTGATATGGCGGCCCGGATGCATATATTTTATTTTTAAGGATCCCAACGAGTTCTACCGCCTGACGAGTCCTGAGCTGCGCACGCATCACATTGTTTACGTTTAATTTTGTACTTTATGCAATGCCATTCGCTCGCTCTGGGGCGAAACCAAACAAAACTAACCCAGGGCATGCCCAAAATCAAGAAAAAAAAGACGTTTCACAAACATAACCTTAAAAAGAGAACATGTCTTGCCAGTGGAAATCGAACCGTAGTCGCCGTATCAGAACCACAGCATACGATAGTGCTGCCTATGTGTCATCCTTTATATTCAATGCTTCTACATCCTCAGAATAAATTGCTGTAGCATGCCTGCACAAAATACCTGCCTGGTGATCTAGTGCTTGGGATAAGATAGTTCGGTGTCGATTCCTGTTTTTTTTTTAATTTGGGTTAGTTTTGTTTGGTTGGTGGTTGCGCCCCGGAGCGAGTGAATTTTGCCGTTTAAAATCGTTTTTAAACGGATTTTAAACGATAAAACATCATACTTTAAATTAAACGAACTGTTAAAAGTATTATTCAGATTCCCAGACGTTTAAACAATATTAAGCCATGGCCCACTTCTAAAATTTTCACTTGACTTTCCTAAATCAAAGGATGCCGCCGCAAGATGAGTAGCTGGTTATTGAATAATCTGTGGTGAAACCAGAGTATAACAGTTAGTTTGTTATACTCGGGTGAAACTTCTTAACCTTAACGCACGCCGGGAATAAAATTTGAAGGTATCTCGACTCGACGAGAGGCCGCAGCCTGCTGCGCTTGCAAGCCAGCGGGAACGAAAAAGCGTTACCATATTTTATTGTGATATATTTGTTAGTTTACAAGCAATAAATATGGGATATGTTCTATTACCTTGTCAAGACATAAGCGAAACTTTTATGAAGAATTTTTTTTTTCATTTAGGCATTCCCTTTTTGTTAATTGAGTGGTATATTAAAAAAAACTACTTTTTAACCAAATCTTTTACAATATGTATAAGGCGTTTAAGTTTAAGAAGTTTCACTTCAGATATGGGCACATAGTGCACACGTGCTTTTTTATTATTATTTTTTAAGGTTATAGTAGTAGTAGTAAACTCTCTATTGGCCTTTTTCGTGAGAAAATTCAGCCAGAAAAGACCTCTCTCTATCCGGTTTAGTTAGAGCTGGGGCGACTCATCCCAGATAAGTTACACCTGATGGATAGCGATACTATTTTTAGAGACCTCAGTATGTCGAGTATGTACTCCTGGGGCTCAAATTGTTACATGCACGGCTTGTTTTAAGGTTCGAACACCACCGGCTGGACATTCACACACACATAAATCTTGTACATGCACGGGGCTCTAACCCCCGGCTGGACGTCCGAATCCTATTCGGGGAATCTACACGGCCCCTGAAAGCCCCATGGGTCCCCAAACTAACACATATGTATATGAAGCTGGAACAAAATGGCCGATACCCGACAAGTGAACACGACCGAAGCCGAATCGGAAGTCTTTTTAAGGTTATTTGTAGTAGTAAACTCTCTATTGGCCTTTTTCGTGAGAAATTCAGCCTGAAAAGACCTCTATCCGGCTTAGTAAGAGCTGGGGCGACCCATCCCAGATTAGTTACACCTGATGAATAGAGATACTATTTTTAGAGCACCCAGTATGTCGAGTATGTACCCCTGGGGCTCAGACTTGTACATACACGGCTTGTTTTAAGGTTCGAACGCCACCGGCTGGACATTCACACACATTTAAATCTTGTACGTGCACGGGGCTCTAACCCCCGGCTGGACGTCCGAATCCTATACGGGGAATCTACACAGCCCCTGAAAGCCCCATGTGCCCCCAAACTAACATATATGTATATGAAGCTGGAACAAAATGGCCGATACCTGACACGTGCACACTCGACCGAGGACGAATCGGAAGTCTGCCTTTTTATAGTAGTAGTTGTAAACTCTCTGTTGGCCTTTTGCTTGAGCAAATTCAGCCAGAAATGACCCCTATCCAGGCTTAGCAGGAGGTGGAGCGACCCTTTCACATTGGTTACACCTTGGTGGACTGGGGGATACTATTTTTAGGTCCTCCAGTATGTCGAGTATATACTCCTGGAGGCCCCAATCTTGTACATGCACGGCTTTTTTTACGGTACGAAAACCACCGGCTGGACATTCACACTCATTTAAATATTGTACATGCACGGCTAGAGTCTTATGCAAAGGGGTTTCACACAATGCAGATATAACCAGTTGCTGTCAGAGAGACTTCCGATCTCCGCAGGGCCTACACCCCGATGTACTCCAGATCACGTAATCACGTGCAGGAATCTGGAAGAATCTTCGTAGGAATCGAACCTACATTATGCAACCCACCCTAAACACTGTCCTAACCAGCCACGACGTCCCCTTTCGAACTAATGGAGCCCCCTACGCTTTCCGCCGTGAATCACGTGCACTTCCCGCGCGAAGTCAGATTAGAAAACGAGAATCCCTTCCCACTCCGAACACCACCAACTCCAAAACGGAAGTTCTTTTTAAGGTTATATTTCTAATTTTTTCGTGATTTTGGGTATGTCTTGGATTAGTTTTGGCACGGTATGTGGTTTTGGTTAGCACTTGGTTAGTTTACCGTCTGTGAGCCCCCGTAGCGAGCGAAGCGAGCGGAGGGCCATGCGAAAAGTGAATCTAAGGGAAGAAGGAAGGAGCGTTCCGGCTGCTGTTGCTGGACTCTATTCATATGAAGCTTCGCAATATTGCAGCCTGTCCCTGTCATTCCGGTAAAATCCGGTGTGCCGGTGCCCAGACCCCATAGAAATAGGACTCATGCCAGACCCAGACTTTAGCTGCATTTACATTCAATTTGAAGTCCAAGTCAAAGTGCAATTCGCAAATATGTCATTTACATTGAACGAATTTTTAGGTTACGTAATTATACGTATGGAATGTTTTCTTTTGCTTGTTGTAAATTGCCAGATGATTACAAATCATTTTTAAGAACAGTTCCTCGTTGAAATCGTTTCTTTTTAATTACATTGCCTTCAAAAAATAATTTTCATCAAAGTGGGGCCCTTCAAAGTCAATTTTACATGTGTTCGAATTGTTTGATACAAATGTTAATTTATTCCAACACAAAATTGAAATTTACCTTATCCATAGATAAATTAGACCTATCCTAAACAAAGCAACATTAAGAATATTAAGATAAACAAAAATAATCTAACCTATCAATTTATTTTCTGCTTGCGTTTGGCAAGCAGCTTGACAAAATTCAAAGTGCACTTCAAAGTCAACTTCGAATTTTGTCCAATGTAAATGCTACGTGCTGTCACCATATGACAAGCAGGCAAATTGCAAATTTCAGCTTGAATTTGACTTCAAATTGAATGTAAATGCGGCTTTTTGCAATATTTATCACATAAATGACATTTATGTGATAAATCTGTTGTTTTGTGATAAATATTGCAAATGTGATATTTATGCTTTAAAAATTAAAGAGTCATGTTCCCCCTATAAATATTTTTCTATTATCATTATTATGCTCCTCGCACTTCGCACTGCTTCATAAAACTACACACTTGGTAAATAGCCTATTATATATTTTTTAGTTGCTATTTTCTTATCTGTTCTTATAAAGAAATAAATATTTATCTTTGAGTTCCTTTTCAGTTATAGATGTCAACCGTCGGAAAGATATTTTGCAGTTTATGTCGTAACTTCCCAGTAGTTACTAAACACTGCTTGAAGAGACTTATTTCCAAAAGAGCCCCCTCGGCAGTCCCGCACAAAATGACTGAAATAGAACAGAAATTCAAACTTCCCAAAGCCTATGAAGGAAGTCAGCCTAGTGTTTGGTAAGCAATAATGCAATTCATGTAGGATCTTGCATTTTTCAAATATATTCCGAGAGATAGGGCGATTTTGTTTGATATTTGCAGATGTGACTCTAATTACACTTTTAATATAAGTAACATATTTTCCATGAAGTCTCGCCATAAACCAAATGCAATTATCATTATTTTTCTTACATACTTTTTACATTTCTGTCATAGGCTCGGTCGTAGATAAGTAGAAAATATGTTACTTCCTTCTTCTAGTTTCATAATGCTCAAACCAGTTATGCATTAACAAAACAGTAATGGAATTCAAATTCTGCCTTGCCATATTCAAAATGACAATTTTTTCGTTTCCAAATATTAGAGATTGAAAGAAGGACAATGATGAACATCAGCTTCAGAGATCAAAGTGGATATACAATTTTTATTCTCACACAAGATGAGTATCAGATTAAGGTTTCAAGTGAAATACTATGGGCCTAAAAGGTCTGCTTTCTTAAAAACTTTTATTTGTGAAATTAATTTGTTTCAATATCACCATGGACTTTTTTAGGGTGGAATATATTCAATTGGCCTTAGAGTACAAGCCTTTGAACTTGGGCCAAGGATTCCCAGATTATCCACCACCCCAGTATGTAACTGATGCATTAATTCAGGTAGCTTCAGATCGGAGTTTACATCAGTACACGAGGGGATTTGTAAGTATACATTACTATTTAATTGGTACTTATATTACTCTAGGAAGTAGGTATATCTACATAAGCACATGACTATTATAGTTAAGTACTTATTTAATAATAATTAATGAAATTATAAATTTATCCTTTTCATCTGAGAAAATGCTGGAAGTCAGCTAATAAGCCAATACCATTGTTCTGTTATATTATACATGACAATAAAAAGCTCACTATGATATTATATCAACATATAGGTATTAATATCTGGACAAAACAATTTAGAATTGAGTACATCCTACCAAATTTGTGTCAAGATAAAGATTAATGCTTTATAGTTCTGCACATTCTACACAAAATAACCACATTACTAAAAAATTGCATCAATAATAATAGCAAAGGTACACTGAAAATAGATAAAACCTACATCCTAAAAAATTCAAAAAAAAAACAGATTAAAATGCATCTTAAGACAATACACAATAAATCAAATTAACGGACTATAATCCAAAATATCCTAGCTCAGTGTGAAGCAATTGTATAATTCCCTCTATTTAAATTTGATTAGTGGCAGTGATCTCAAATCATGGTTCATAACAGTAAATAAATTAAATGAAGTAGTCAGATCTCCTGGACTTCAAATCAAATCAAATCAAATCAAAGCATTTATTTCTTCAATTGAAAAGTACACAAAGTCACGATAATAGAAGAAAAGGTCAAAAAATAAAATGTAAGAAACAGATACTAAAATAGTCAGCAATACATCATATAATATAAGTACAGTACAAAAAAATAGTCAGACAAAACATCATAAAACACAAGTATACAGCTAACAATTAACAAAATTCCTCCACACTATAACAATTTTTCTCTACCAAGTATTTTTTTAGTCTTGTTTTAAAAATATTAATATTAACAGCATCCACAATATTTTCATTTAATTTATTAAAAAATTTACAGCCCGTAAAGTAAATATATTTTTGAAATTCTGCGGATCGGTGATTTATAGGTAATAGAAGTTCTTTCGACCTAGTGTTGTAACTATGTTCCGCCCTAACACTTCGGAAAGCTGACCTATTCTGATACACAAAGCAACATACCTGATAAATATATAGACCTGCTACTGTTAGAATTTTTAAGCTCTTAAAAGCGCCCCTGCATGATTCACGATACCTTAGGCCGGCGATAATGCGTACCGCATACTTCTGCATTATAAAGATTCTACCAACACCTGCACTCATACCCCAGTTTAATATCCCATATCTAATTCTCGAGTGGATGTTGGCATAATACAAAGTTAAAAGCACATCACTACTACAGTGCATGGATAAAAAGTTCAGTGCATAGCAAGAACTACGCAATTTATTGCAGAGTTCTTCTGTATGCGACAGCCACCTCAAATTATGGTCAAAAACCACCCCCAATAGGTTAGTATCACTAGCCAAAGTCGGTTGCAAATACGAACCATTAAATAGTTCCAGGTTAATATTCTGTCTAAATGAAAAATATACGGTCGTCGTTTTCTTTTTGTTTAGATTGAGTTCATTCTTATGCGACCAGAGCAAAACTTTCTCATAAACATCCTCTGCAGCTTCTTTTAGGCGCACAGGATTCTCTCCAATAATTAAAATATTTGTATCGTCGGCATACGAAATAACGTGAGTATTTTGGGCACCTTTGTTAATAAAGTGAATGAGGTCATTAGCAAAAACCAGAAAAAAGAAGGGTCCCAGAATTGACCCTTGTGGGACACCCCTTACAATCATTTTATAGCTACTCGTTGCATCATTCACTTTAACCATTTGTCTTCTGTTCATTAAATATGATTTAATAAGATTTAAAGGTCTACCCCTCACTCCGTACCTAGAAAGCTTAGACAACAGAATTTCGTGATTGACAACATCAAACGCCCGAGAAAAGTCCACGAACAAGCCTAGTACTAATAACTTTTTGTCGAGAGACTCAATAATAATACGCTGGAACTCACAGAGTGCAGTTTCAGTACTCTTAGCCGCAGTAAAACCATGTTGTGAGGAAGAGAGTAGTTTATTTTTGGAGAAATATGACACAAGCTGATCTTTAATGGCTAGCTCAAAAATTTTCGAAATACTGCTCAGAAGGCTTATTCCGCGATAATTCTCAAACTTATTATGATTACCCTTTTTAAATAGAGGAATTACCATTGCAGTCTTAAGCTTATCAGGGAAATACCCAGTCTCAATAGAAAGATTTATCAAATATGCCAGCAAGTGCGCAATATACTCTTTACAACGTTTTAAAATATTATTGCAGATGCCGTCGTGACCATGTGCATTCGAATTCTTAAGCCTACATATTATATTCAAAACGTCCTGACTACAAACAGGCGATAAAAATAAAGTTTTATCAAAAGAAGGTACATTCTCATTAAGAAACTTAAAATCAGTGGGTTTTTTATCATCCAACAATGTAAAATGTGAATTAAATGCATCAGCTAATTCATCATCAGAAACTCTATTACCATCAATCGTAATTTCAATGTCATGTTTTACATTTGTTTTTTGTATATTATTAATACATTGCCACATGGCTTTAGATTTATTCTCTGAATTCAAAATTTTAAGATCATTTTTACTGCGAATAAATTTCTTGAATTTTTCTCTGTATATTATATTCAACTGTTTACCAAGTGAGAGATATTGTTTATCATACTTAGCTAAATCATTAAACATAGTTATTCTTTGTTTAAGCCTTGTTAACTCAGGATTTAATGTAATTTTCTTTGTACGTTTATTTAATAAGTAGTGTTTTTTTAGAGGGAAAGACAAATCAAAATAATGAAAAAGAATTTCCGCAAAGACACTAAAAGCATCATTGGGGGAAGGCACTTGGAATACCTCCCTAAAATCCTCCATTTTTAAAAAATTTATAAAAGTTAGCATATTATCGCTACCAAAATTTCTCCGGAAACAGTACTTTCTTTCGAGTTTCTCGACCTTAGAGTCAGACTCAATGCACAAAAATTGACAATAGTGGTCAGATACATTAAAATTCAAAACATCACAATAACTATTACATATTATATTCGTCAGGAAATTATCTATACAGGTTGCTGACGTAGCACTCACCCTAGTTGGAACCTTAACGTTATAAACTAGGTTATATGTACCCATAAGGTCAAACAGGAGCTTTAGATTTAAAGCGTCAGACAAAAAATTAACATTAAAGTCACCTCCTATAATGAAGCAATAATTGGGACGACTAAGATGATTTAACATACTGTTAAAAAGTTCCAAAAACAATTAAAGTTACCCAGAGGTGGTCTGTATATGGTTATTAAAAACTGTTTCAAATGATCTATTCTTACACAGCAACATTCAAGAATGCCTTCGGCACAGAACTGGGAAATTTCACAAGAATAAACAGGTTTACAAAAGCTGTCGTTCTTAAAAATAGCTACGCCACCGTGAGTTGAAATCTTTCTAGAATAGGACGCCACTAACAAATAAAACTTGACGAAGGTTTTGCATATATAGAGTCCAAGGAGAGTTAGGCTGTTAAAATCCTTAAAGTGGGTCAACAGCTAGCTGTCTGTAGGCCACCTGCCACATACCTATAATTCTTATAGCTTGCTTTTGCATTTTAAATATTTGATGGAATTCTGTTGAATTTCCCTAAATTAGAAGATTATGGGATATTTTTGATTGGAACATTCAGTTGCTCCAGCTCAGTGATTTTATGGAGAAAAATGGTGGATGATAATCCTTTGGCTGAGTTTTTCAAGAAAGTTGGTTATCCACATATATGTCAAGAAAATTAGTGTTCCTACTCTCCACCCTGTTTCCCAATGAATTCTCAGGTTTTAGTTTTGTTGAGATTATTAAGACTTAGGTCATTATTTGCACCCCAACTGTTCATTTGATGATTATAGCTCTTAAACAGTTTTAAATATCCTAAATTAATACAACAAAATGTATCACATGTTATCTTGGCATATTCAGATTAATTTTTTTTCTTCATGTAACTTATTTAAACTAAATGAGAAAATATCTATATTAGAGAGACCATTGGCATTTATGCACGCTCCTTGTAATGGTTTATATATTATATAATGTAGCTCATATTTATATTAAAATACTGTCAGAATAAAATTACTCGGTCAACATACTAATACTAAGAGAATACACCTATTGTCTAGTGTAGGCAAATTCAGAATATATAGAATTTGGTCGTAGTTTATTTCATCCGATGGTATACCTAACAGGAATGTAACAAATCTAAGATTTTGTTTTCAACCATGATATTTATAATATGGTGACCAAATATTGTTCCCATATCTGCCAATAAGCTGCTCAATATTGTCATGGTATGGAACGAAAAAGTAGTGTAGTCAGAAGTCAGCATACTGTATAATCTTAGTTTCTAAAAAATAGCCATTAACATACAGTGCAAAGGTCATAGACCCAGACTTGGTTCTTGTGGGGCACCAGCAGTTGCTGGCAGAGATGTTGCCTCAACCCCTCCGAAAACTAACAAATTATGAGAGATAGGAAGTTATGAGCTGAAACACCCAATAAGCAAACGTACGTACTATGTACGTCCTAAGTACATATGTACCGTACGTAATGTACGTCGAAGATACGTACATTTTTGTTTGATGTATGTCCTTAGTACGTACATAGTACAACCCGCTTTCCACTTTTTGTTGCATAATGTGTACGTACATTGTTGGATGGTTTAATGTACCGTTTCATACGTACCTACAAAAAAAAAACTACGTACTATGTACGTCCTAAGTACATATGTACCGTACGTAATGTACGTCGAAGATACGTACATTTTTGTTTGATGTATGTCCTTAGTACGTACATAGTACAACCCGCTTTCCACTTTTTGGTGCATAATGTGTACGTACATTGTTGGATGGTTTTATGTACCGTTTCATACGTACCTACAAAAAAAAACGTACGTACTATGTACGTCCTAAGTACGTATGTTACATACGTCCATTTTTCGTACTTAATACGTACATTGTACGACCCGCTCTTCACTTATTGGTGCATAATGGGTATAACTGGAACACACAGCAACTTTCTTATTATTGAAAATAAAAGATAGGTATAAATCTGAAAATTGCTTGATAAATTATAGCGGTATACAGATTGCAATACAGTCAACTTTTTTAAATGAGACACCCTGAATATTGTTTCATTTTTAAATTCCCTGAAAAAATAGCTTTTCAAAAATAACTAACACTTCGGATATATTGTGTATAGTTTTCGAGATATTTACACTCAATTATTTGCTTTTTAACACGTTTGGTTAGTAATATAACATAAAATTTCAAGTAAGCCATCTAAATATCTCAAAAACTACACAAGATATCCAAAGTGTGGTATTAATTTAAAGCTAATTTTTCAGGGAATTTAAAAATGAAAAATATACAGGGTGTCTCATTCAAAAAATGATGCATTAAAATTCGCTATAATTTATCAAGCAAATTTCTAATTTGAACCTACCTTTTATCTTCAAGAATAAGAAAGTTGAGTGTGACAGTTATAAAAAACCACCCTGTACATTGTGGACGGTTCGGTTTCGTTCCGTACCTACAAAAGCAGGTACAAATGATCTGTGTACATAAGATGTACATTTAGGTATTATAGGATGTGCACTCTGAAACCTGTAGAACGTTTTTAACCCAGGATTATTGCCATGCTTTAAATAGGACGCTGAATAGAAGGATTCGGATCCGCTCTGCTCAAAACATTACTGTAATAATTTTTGTTTTATTATAATATTACAATACATACGGGTTATGCCCGTTAATAAATAAAATAAAAAAAAAGCGTGTGCACTATGTGCGCATATCTGAAGTGAAACTTTTTAAACTTAAACGCCCCAGTTTTATACATATTGTAACGGATTTGGTTAACAAGTTGTTTTTCAAATACACCAGTCAATTAATAAGAAGGGAAGGCCTAAATGAAAAAAAAATCTTCATAAAAGTTTCGCTTATGTCTTGACAAGGTAATATTTTATTTTTTGCTTGTAAACTAACAAAGATATCACAATAAAACATCGTGACCGTTTTTCAGGACATCACGTCGTGTCGCGACCTTCAAATATTACTCCCGGCGCGCGTTAAGAAGTTTCTCAAAAACTAAAAAAATAAAATAAAATTATATTAACTTAAAAATTACTAGTCTGGTCTGAGCAAGACCAATTCGACTCGATTGTAACTGAAATTACTGAGGGTAATTTATGTACTCAACTGCTTATTTAGAAGAAATATACTACTTACGAATAGTTCTTACAGAAGCTTTATTTATTACGTATCAAATACTAACATTTATTTATAGGTACCTATATTGTTTTAACAATACATTTTTCAATTAATTTCTTTTTCTCTCAGTAGCCCTTCTTAACCATTTTGCCATTGACTCTTCTGTTTCCTGAGCTGTGTAACTGAATCTTTGAGCTGCAGCTAAAAAAGGTAATAATTATCTTTGATATCGTGAAAAAGGGAAATCTGTGCTATCGTAGTCAAACTAACAACTTCGCTTCAGAGATCCTAGATTCAGCTTCAAGCAACCTGTTTGACACTAAGTAGATATAAACCACGTGAAACTTACTAACAACTAGTTGAGCGAGTCTCAGCTTATGGAAGCCTTCTTTCTTCCTCCTTCCAAGCCAGCTGAATTGAGAAGCCAACTCCTTACCCAAAAAGAAATTCATCACCCGTTTAGTGAAGTCAAAATTCGTTTTTCCCCCTATCTTACATATTTCCAAAACCTAAAATGGATATAGTAGCTATTGAAAATGTATCAAATCAAACCAGGATATTCATGAATTTAATATTTAAAATATGATAACATAAAGGAACAATATATTAGACAGTAGGAAGTAAAATAATTAATTTATACCAGAATTGCCTTTAAAGATAGCACAAATGAAACTCAGGCAATTCATAAAGATAAAACTTGACAAGAGTCTCTCAAAAATGTATAAACTCATCTTTATTAAAGATTTAAGCAAGTTAATTTCAATTAAAAAAAAAAGAAATAAAATAAGCACTTACAGCTTTTTCAAAAACATTTTCTGCTTTTAAGTAATCATTTAATTTGCCCAAGTCTTCTTTTGTTACTGCTGGTAGGGTCATGTCACCAAAAACAGATGTTTCATTTGAGCCAGTGTCGTTTTTCTTATGTGCCAATTCATCTAGTACCTCTCTCACAAGACTTCTGGTAAAATTCTGTGATTTAATTATAGTTCGAAGGTAATGTACATGATGTGGACAACACGTACACAGAGCATCAGATCCTAAAATAAAAGTGCATATTATTTTCAGAGTATCCAAATAAATTTTGGGCTTAATTCCATTTAGAAGGTACCAGGTAAAACTAACATAGTTCAATAAAGTAAAATTTCATATGGTTTCTCTATTTAAAGTGATACATTTGATGGGTTGGTGACATATATACATGGCATACCTGACTGTAACGACCTGGCATTCTCATCGTCTATATCCCGTATTGTGTCATGTAGAGAAATGGGGGTTTCAATGGAGGCCATTACTACAACAACAAAAAAACATATGTAAACTTAGTCAAAAAATAGATGGGAAAACAAATTACTGAATATACCTGATTTGGTTTTGGGCGTATCATCAGAACAAATGTTTCCAACTGCTCTATACTGGGTATAATTTTCATGTACACTTTCTAAAAAAAAAATAATGAATAAATAAATAAATAAATATTATTATAGAAGACAATACATATTGAAAATGAGAAAGCTTATAAACAAGCTAATTTTTTTCTATATATATTAGGAAAATAAACCAGTAATTATACCTGATTGATGAACAGAATCCCTCGTGGGTGTTGCTGACAGTATTGAATGTCTTAGAGTGTGTGCATCTTCTGCAACGGAAAAAATCATAATTAGTATATACTTTGAATATAATTCAGTTTTTCAATCTTCGGAAAATTAAACAATGAAAAACTGCAAGTGTTTCCAAAATGTATACAGTTCATGATTAAGTTTCATTTACCTAAATTATCTTCATTTATTCTTGGTAACGTCTTTTTGACAAAGCCAGTATTACCTTAAAATAAAATAGACTTTATTAAAACTGAAAATATTTTACACATTTTTATGCCTAGCATGCTACATTATAGTGGCATTTCAAAATAAGTAAAAAACATTCAGCATGTTAAAATTACTGACCTAACTTATTTTTATTGAGTCTGGGCGGACTCTTTATTTTGCTTTCTCCTTCATCACTTTCCGATGAAGAACTGCTAAATCTCCGTTTTTTTATACGTCTTCGCTCTTTGGTATTCAATTCTGTATCAGTGCTATTTAAATCAGATGTTTCTTCTGCTTTTTTGGCCTTCGCCCTAGCTATATCGTAGTTGTCTACAATATAATAGCTATGTATTAAACTCGATTTTTCTAATGTATTAAACTCGATTTCTATTTTTATCTTAGTATAGCTCATTCAAAAATTAATCAAAAATCAGACACACACACAGGATGAGGATTTTAAATTGTTACAGTACAATATCTTCCAAGTTTTTGAAATAACTTTGTATAATTTTTGGTGAATAATATGTACTTATATAGCATATCAGATATTATTTTCAAATTGAAACCATTTAGCTTTATATTCCTAGACATTTAGATTCTAGCTGTCAAATTGCCAAAATTATCTACTTTTAATCACCAATATCTCAAAAAGAATTAAGTTAGGAAAAAGGACATGTTATAAATTAAATTACTTCAAATATGTAATAAAATATAGGGTGTGATACTGAAAAAATGTAAATTCGATTTCTAACAAATTTTTGATTTTTCTAATTCTTCAAAATCCTCACCATGTATAATTTGACAGTGTTTCATCAGGTGCTTAACATTTTTGTGAAATTCTTTATTATCAACCATTTTTGGAATCAAAATTAACAATTTGATTTAGATTATAGGATATTTTCATTGGCACACCTGTATCAGGACAAGGCATTGTCATCCTTTACTATTACATGACATTACAAAAATACTAGAGTACACTGAGTACAGATCCAATGCAAAAGGTATAGTCCAATGGAATATGTCATTAAGTTGTAGGTATCATTTACCTACATATATAATATCTGAATATATTTTTTATGCTATATGGATATAACATCAGTTTATCAAGAACCGAGTCTAAATAATCATCTAATTATAATTGTATCTGCTGCTAATATAACATTCCCTTTTCTTACCATAAGTTCCATTTCGGAAAATCTCAACTTTATAACTTGGCCAACAAGTGTCCATAGATTGGCTTTTTATAGCTTGCGTAATTTTTTCTGTGGTGAAAGGCGGCCATAAGCATTCACCGTTATCGAGAAGCCATTTTGTTGGAACAGCTGCTACAGAATCATCTGTGCTAAATTTTATTACAGTCCACGTCTCTTTGTTTCGCTCCATCTCAAGTAATGGCTCAAAAATAAAATAAAAAAAACCATGTTCATTAGAAATAATAATTGAAAGCACCGTACAAACATTGAAAATTGATTACATTTTGAGCATAGGGCTCAATATGAAACACATCTGTGAAGCTTCATAAACAGACGTAGCATAACGCATTGTGAGTTACGGATTTACACCGATATATTATTATAAAATGTCTATAATTGATGTGAAATTCGTATATACTGTGACCCATAATTCACTAGTGAGACAAAGTCCTTAATATAAAGTCAGCGTGACTAGTGTATTTTATCTCCCTAGTAAATGAGCCACTAGTCGACCAGTATCACTCTGTACATAATAATAACAAATTAAATATAAAGTATGTTATTTTTGAGTGAGTTTTGTTTTGTATTTTAATTCGATTGTACATTGTTGGATCAAATTTTGTATGGCACACGTATGTTATTAAAGAAATTACCCCACTCAGCCCATTCTATTTTCTTTCATTATTTTCATAATCCCGCTTTCAATTCAAAGTACCCTAGCTAGACTTTAGCCATAAAAATGACGTAGATACCTAAAATGACTTTGAGAGATTTAAAGATGATTGTTAATTATGAAAATCATCATAAATGAACCATCATGTAGGTAACAATCTGAGAAAATGCTAACAAAAGTCACCTAATAGTTCAGTGGCAATGAGTTTCAAATAGATTCAGTAAAATTTTAGGTGTTTAGTTATACCTAGATTAAATATGTTATCTTCCGGTTTTATAAACATGACATTCAAGACAAAATTGGCATAATGAGAAATGTTTAATGAAGTACAATAAAAAAAGAAGAAATTCATCAGTAACAATTTAGTTGGTTTTCAAATTTCCTATGTATATATTAAAAACAAATTAGCAATTTTTAGAAATAAATGTATATGAAAATAATGTATATGGCCATAGAAAAGATATAGCAATTAGGTATGTGACGCCATATCATGTCAATTTATAGGAATTACTTGGAGAATTACTTCAGGATTACAATAAATGTATGAGTGGAAAGACAGCAGAACCATCTTTATAAGGAAGGTTAACGTATTTAAGAGAAATTTTTTTTATATCCCAACTTTCCAATAAAGGAGTTATACTTTGTCTTATAAAATAAATTCCCACTTCTGAAGATTCACAGGGTGACTCATAAAATTCTTCTTTTTGTATATATTTGTGTCCAATAAGTAAATGTGTATCACTAGCTTTCACAAAATTTTTTATTAGCACAATAGTCCCATCATCCAAGCCACAACAGTTATTTGGTTCAGAGTTACTCAAACCAAAGCTTTTGAATTCCAATTTCATGAATTGTGTACTGTTTATTTGATTAGACAGAATAGGTCCATCAAAATGTTGTTTTTCAAAGTATGGATAAGAAATTTCTATTGTCTTACTATTCATATTTTTTTCATCTAACTCGTGTATTCTGTTAATTATTTGTTGCAATGGTTTATCTTGCTTTCTGATCTTTCTTTTTAAAATCTGCATGTAATTTTCAAAGCAAAACGCACTAAATGTATCTAACGGGCCAAATGTTCTAACATCAGCTGCAAGGTGCAGAAGATTATGAACATTGTGAGAAAGATGCTCTTGGCCATATAACGTTTTGAATTCTTCCACAAAATAGTGCAATAACTTTTCAGCATAATCCAGTTTACTGCTGGTGCAATTAGAAGATAAAATACTTATAGCAACATGTAGAGATAAAAAATGAATGTATCTGTCTCTTGATATAATGGATCTAAGGACAATCGGACCAGTATACAGTAAAAATTGTCTAAATTCTGTAGCCTTCCATTTTTTAAAATCAGTCAAATCCCTAGGCTTTCGATTGAACTCCAAAGGTATATTATTAGCATATTTAGTGAGTGAATCAGTAATATCAGATATCTGTTTATATGACAATTTTGTTGAGGGTTTACCACATAACCATAAGTTGAGCAATTTTTTTACAACCCCTAGGCAAACCAAATGCATATAATCTAGTGGAAATGATTTAATCATGTCAACACCAGGTATATTTTCAATTATTGATGTCCCAATATGATGTTCTTCCTGGATTTTCTGTCTAAAATCTGAATCAGTTCGTAGCCGTAGATTAGATGTTTGTGGAAAACATACTCTGTCAATAAATGAACCATCTGTAAAACATTTGGTGCATGACATATACCCTGAATGACCTTTGGTATATTTAATGAATGATTTTGCGGGGGCATCACAAATAAAACTTTTAACTTTAATAAAATATTTAATGCCTTTAAAAATCAGGCCATTGTTTATTAAATCTACAATTTCTGTAACAAAATCAGTCAAAAATAAATTAGCATGCTTAGGTTTTTCTTTACCATGATAAATGCCAATAACATTAACATCTGTACTCTTAGAAAGTCTGCATAAAATAGGATAGAACTGACTACTTGAACTTTTGGAAAGTGGCAAACCATCAATATTTATAAGAATTTCAATTATGTTACAGTTACTGTGATAAACAGTTGGTATGGAGTTAGACAATACTTGTTCGATGCACCTTTTTACTCCAAAATGGTAATATGCACCGGGTTCAATAGTTTTCAATTTGTGTTTTTTAGGAGTACATAACAAAGTTCTGGCATCACGGGGCAATAAAGGATGATGGGGCTGTAAAACTTTTAGAAGGTCATTTATAGCAATGTGTGTGATGTTGTGTTTAATAGACCACTCAGACAATTGTGACCCTAAAGACTTGCTCTCTAGGTTGTCAACATTAAAAGAGTTAGGCTGAAGCTCGGACTGAGGTATTTCTGTACTATTGAAAGAACAGTCTAATAATTCATTGTGCGATTTATAATCAAAGGTTAAACTTGATGAATTTTTGGAACTGGCACCAGGAGTTTCGACAGTAAAATCAAGACAAACTGGTGGATCAGATGTACTTGCTTCTAAGTAACCTAAACTAGTCGATATGATCGAAGGACTTGTCATAACTAAACCTCTATTAATCGATGTCTCTATAGCATTGAGTTCTATAGCAGCGCGTTTATAATGTTTGCTGTTTTTATTCATTCTTAAAAGTTTTAGGAACTACTAATTTGTACTTACTCTTTTGGAATAAATTAAAATCCAACTAGATCAGAGACAACTCTGACTAGATACCAATTATTCAACTTACAAGAAACTTCCAAAAAGACGAAAATTCTTCCGTTTTCAACTTATCACTTGAGAATTAACGAATTCATCCACAAAACGAACACAATAGTCAGAAAAGGGAAAAGCACTCGCAATGGCCGCAGTCCATAGATATAACCACTAATAACCAAATTCTGTCTGATATAACATTAAAATATACGGATATAAATTCGAAATCCGTCGTTTTGTTATTTTGAACAATCCATAGATAAATATTTATATATTAGGGGTCAAATCAACGACAATCCTTTTATTATATTTCTCGATGTATGGGTCAAATCGTTTAGACCGATTTGGCCGGTTTGGCGGGATGTCATGGCGGCAGTGTTGCCGATGGCATGAAATGAAATTATGTGATGGCAATGGCTAAGCCAAAATTATCAGATTTTAATGTAAATTATGTTAAAACTTGAATATGGCGGGAAAAGCAAAGTATATCCCTTTTGATTCGCCATTGATAATTATCAATTACATAATTATGTGAACTTCAAATTTTCCATCAGAATGCTGGCAAAATTATGTTAAAATCTGATAATTATGTGACAATCGGCAACACAGCATGCCGGTTTGGCGTTCCTGCCGCTGGCCCATATACGTAAAAAAAAATGCGCTGGCCCAACCCACCGCGCTTGAGTATGTCAGTCGGCGGAATTCGGTTGGCCGATCTCGTGAGGCAGCGGGAAATTTGAACAGTTTCAATTAAATAAGAAAGCTTCAGACTTACAGTTTCTAATTAACAAATTTTTTCATCTTGATTCCTTCGCCTATTTGTTTTTAATATAATTTTTGAGTATATTAAACTTCACGTATCTAAAACGTGCATATCTGTACGTACATAGAAGGTACATAATCAGTATTTAAGTATCTACATACAACGTACATACATGTACATACATAAGGCGTCCATAATATCTTGCTCGATGTAAAAACGTAGCTTGATCCTAAAATGTACGTACTATGTACGTACAGTGCTGATTATATATAGAACGTACATACATGTACGTACATGAGGCGTCCATAATATGTCCCTGGACGTAACTACCTAATTTTATCCTAAAATGTACGTACTGTGTACGTACAGTGCTGATTGGGCACACTACTCCTAAACCTGTAAAGTTCCAATTTGTTGAGAAGCTAGCGCCGCACATAGTCGATCGTCTTCGAGAAGTCACAGAATGTCGCAGAAACCTGCTCCGCTCTCGAGGTGATCAACTACATGTCCCACCAGATCCTTAGTGCAATATTTGCAGATTTTTTTCCTTCTAAACCCAAACTGTAGTGGCGAAAGCATTGGATTATATTCTAAAAAATCTATTTTTATCGGATTAAGGCAAATTTTAATGAGTTGGGACAATACTGAGACTATTGAGATCAGTCGGTGATTATCTGGGCTCTTCTCAACACATTTCTTAAATTTAGGACAATTTTACTCAATTTAAATTTAGTAGGAAACACTGATCAAGAAACATTATTCTTAATTATAGAAAATTGCAGTGCAACACCTTCCGGAGTTTCAAATTTAAATACTTATTCTAAACACATCCAAGGATGTGCTGTCACTTAATTTTATTATTATGTCCTTCACTTCAAGATGATCCATAGATTTTAGGAAGAAAGTACTATTACTGTTAATTAATTTTAAAGTGAGTGTCAGATCCATATCAAATTTTTTGAGATTACGTGTAATGTTGGTAGAAATACTTGCAAAATATAAATTAAATTGAGCAGATAATAGAAGCATTTGTATTGGTATTCTGAGTTTTGTTGCTATTATTTACATTCCACATAACTTGGGTTTGGTTAGATTTGTTTTGATTTTTTCTGTATAATTTTTATTTTTTACATGTAATATTTTGCTCTTGTATTCCTTTTTCATCTGATTTATTATTGTGGACATATTTGTATTATAATTTTGTCTATCAAATCCAGTAAATAAGTTTAAGGTATACCTGCACGCTTTTAATTTATTAAATCATTTACTTTTTTTATTTCTATTGTGAATAGTTTTTGTTTTGATTGGTAAAAAGTTACCTAAAATATTAAAGAGCTGATTCCAGAGCACACTTAGTGCAGAGTCCACCTCACAACAATTTATTAGCATTAACAAGGACCACACTGTTCACAATATTGTCTAAATTTAATAACAGAAGTGTGACTATCCATTTTATTTTTCTCAAGTGAAATCCTACAGTCACTTGCCACATTCAACATGCAGTTATCGAGACAGCTATTTATATTTAATTTAGAAATTTTTGTTCTCTTATTAAGAATTTAAAACCCTACAAGCTAACTAAGTTGGTAAACATAACAGATCCTCTAATAAGACATTAATGTTGATATCCCCATTATAAATAAAAAGAGCACACAGTAAAGAACCATGAAAGAGTCAGAAAGAATGATTCCTGTTAACTGACAGTTTATTAATTGCTTTTATCGGTATGCTAGGTGATCTTTGGCGTAGATAAGAACTCCTCCTCCAGTAGCCTTGGAGTGGCACAGCAGAAATAACTTGCTATGTTTGGTAATATCATAGGCCGATGCGACGGCTATGTCAGTTAGGCAATGTTCACATAGGGAGATTAAATTATAGTCTTTGCCTTCAATTTATAATTAAAGCTCATCCAGTTTTCTTGATAAGCTGCGGATATTACGAAACAACGTTTGTTGATATCTCTGCGCTACTGCAATCACACTTAAAGGCTCTGTCACACAGAACGCGGTCTGTCGCGACGGGCAGCTTTCGTGCGATCTTAGCAGTGGTAAAGCGATCTATAATGCCACCAGGCTGCGATATTTTCTAACTTTTTGTTCATTCGTGCCTGTGTTCGCAATGTCTAGCTCTGACGAGGAGCAAATTCTTCTCTTTGCGCTAGAAAAAGAAAAAAACGTTATTGGGTGCATCCCATCAATAAAAAGAGAGAACAATTTGGTGAATACCACCGTCTCTGTATTGAACTACAGTCGCATGAAGACAGATTTTTTCAATGTTACCGCATGTCAAGATTGTGTTTTGAAGAATTACATGACATGTTAAAGCCAAATATTGCTAAGTGCACCAAAGAATAATACATATTTCAGTATTTTTCTACATGATGCATGAAACTATTTTTTAAATCGCGCGAAAATCTGTGATTTTGTACAAGTGTATCGCTCAGCGGCGGATCTAGGGACCCGTGGACCTCAGGGCAAAATATATTTATGGGCCCCTACCCCTTGTATATTTTAAAACTAAGTTACGGCATCGTGGGGCCCTTCTGAACCTTGAGCCCCAGGGCAGCGCACCGAACTGCCCGATTATATATCCGCCACTGGTATCGCTCGTCGTCGCGATCGAAACTAGCCCGCCGCGAGAGACCGCCTTCAGTGTGACTGTTATAATACAATTCCGTGTAATGTAAAATTATAGCATTGTCGCTGCGGTCCAATATCGCTGCACGCCGCGACAGACCACGTTCTGTGTGCCAAAGCCTTGTGTCTGTTCTGAGGGTCTAACTGTTCAAGTCCCTTGAACCTTTATTATTATTATGCAATTAGCAAACATCTGTTTTTAAAATATCATTTATTTCAAATTCCCCGTAAAAGCAAAACGTGCTTAACACAATAGAACTTTTTGGTTACGGCCAGAAAAAGAGCACGTATTTTCGGCAGTAAACTTTCTAACATCTGCGTAAGGTACGATGGGAATTTTTGTCGCCCATCTTGAGACGACCGTTAAGGATTTGGGAAAGGCGATTGTCAGGCGTTTCAAAAGACACTCTGAATTCTCTCTTCGACACGAACACATCTCTCAGTAAACCCGCTGAAAAGTCTCTTAATTTTGTCAAACGTTATTTAAAGCATCTCTTATTTGTATATTAATAGTTAATAGTTGAAGATAATTTGTATACGAGGTATAATTCTCGTCTTGTTAAAGCAATAGTTACGTGTATATAGTTCGTTAATAAAATAAAGTGTACGTGTGTTATAAACAACTGGATTTCAATTATAACAATGAACCACCCTATGGAAACAAGGAAAAACAAGCCATCATTGTTTTTCCACGGTGTTTTGCGTATGTGTTAAATCGTACCAAATCACTAACTTCCCTTCTTGAAGCCCCCTTCTTTTCGCAAAAATTCGAAACTAGCACACCACTCGGCCACACTTCTCGTTGCTATGTTTTTTTTTTAGTTATCCTGGTTAATTGTACCTTTCATTGCAGAGTATACATCAGGCCTCTGAATCATGCGGCTCTCATTTAACTTCAGAAAAATATTCTTTTAAGCCACTTCCAGATCTCTTGGCGTAGTATCAGTGTGTAATCCTGATATGTGCAAGGTTGTTTCACTGCTACATCCTACTAAAAAACTTCTCTTATTTATTATTTGCTGTTGTTTCCATCCAGCGATTTCGTTAGTCTGAGGTTGCTCAGGTTAAATTTATCAAGATGTTGTCCATCTTATTTGCTGCGTGTGCTTGGTGTAATAATGCATTTTGAACCTCAGATTTCTGGATGTGTTCGGCAGAATTGTAATGTATTGGGGTAGTTGGTATACATTATTTAAAGCATTTCGTTCTTTGTAAAAGTTGGTCCATAATCACTATTTTTGGCATCAGCATATTTTAGGTGAGATGTCTATACATTGACAGGTAATGAAGTAGTATATTGTGCAATTTCCATGTTTAAGAACGTACAATTAGTACTTGGATACTATTTTATTTCTTTTTGTATTCCTCACGCGGTTTAGCGATGGTTGCATAAAAACAAGAGTTTCTTGTACCTTTTTAAACAGGTTATTTTCCAATAGATCTATACCAGCGTTCTTTACTAAATATTTTAAAAGTGGCAAGTTACTGTGTTGTTTATCTAGTTCTTCGACACTTTCGCAAAATTTACACAAGCAATACTTTTTGTAAATATTGTCCATTGTAAATATAGAAATTTGTGACAACGTTTTGCATGAATTATTGTTTTGACAGTTTGCTTACGAGTAATAGTTGCTGCCACAGCCTTCTAGAATTCGTGAGTAAAATTATGGTCCAAACTCATAATATTATTATTTAATAATCTTTTCATATGACGATATAAAATGTAATAAAAGATATATTTACTTAAATTGTAGTAAGATTAGTGGCGGTTGAATAGAAAGCATATTAATGTTAAAACCCTACTTTGAGCAAACTATATTACTAAAGTTTAAGGTAAGTCTACAAAAGGCATAGGCATATGTGTATCTAATAATATATCACAAAATAGATAATTTTAAATAATATGTTTGCTCCTGTAACTTTAGTTTAACAATAAAAAAAAATAAGTTAGTAATATAAGTAATGTCTTACGGTAAATATCATGTTACTAAAGTTTACGGAATAAGTTACCTTTATTATTATTAGTAAAACGAACAAATGTTTAAAAACTACACTGTTCATGGATGTAGTAACAGAGAACTCTACTTTTTACTTAAAAAATCATGTTTTAGGTTAAGGATTTTAATGGTAGTAGCCTCCGTCAAGATATATAGGTTTAGTATGTATTCTATTAACAAATAATAAATTACAAAAGAATATAGGTTGTCCCTATTACACCACAAAATATTATTTAAAATTCAGTACTTCCTATGACTTTAGTAATAGCTCGAAACTCTAGACAGACAGTATGTAGTTAGTGTGTTACTTGTTACGATATAATATTATGCTACTAAAGTCCAAGGAACAGTTAAATTGAAGGTTTTATTATATTAATTCAAAAATTAGAACAGGCAAAAGGGCAGTATACCTAAAAATCGAGATTATTATATGAACGTGTACAATATTAATTTATGAATGTGTTCATATAAATTTCGTCTACATTTTTGTACGAAGTATATTTTTTTATCATTGCTTGAAATATGCAGATTACGTTGGCCCTTACGACAAAATAAATCAAAAAATTTAAATATCTCTCTTGGAACCTGGGCAAAATCTGATTGAAATGTACTCATTTTTGTATTCACCTCGCATTCTCTCCGAAATGAAGGCTCAAATTTAATAAAAAATATTCTTGCAAAAAGTTTGCCTTAAGTATCTAGAATATATAGGTGCAAAAATACATTTTTTCTCTCAAATGTATTGGAACAGTTGAATTAAAAGTAAAAAAAGTAATTTTCTTCTAGTCGCGACCGTCGGATCTCGCGCTGCCCCAGTAGTCTTGCATCACACTTTTTTTCATAGCTCCCGCTCTCTCTCGCGTATTGTACAATACAATAAGTGGTTTTACACATTACCAGTTAGAATATTATTAATAATAATAGCTATTATTATTTGAATAAAGTCAATGAAGTCATTTGCGATTATACTGAAATTTATTTTTCCTATACGCTGGCTGCTAGGCAATAAAACAGTAGAAAAAAATCATATACTTAATGCAAAATGTAAAAAAATCATTATAATAAAATCTATCTTCACTATCTGTATCTTCTTCAGGAATAGACACAATGACTCCAATATTGCATCCAGTAATTTTTTTGCATGATCCTATGCAACCTATTTAATTTCTTCTACCTGTATAAGCTTTAAAGCTTGTACACGTTGCTTCCATACAATCTAATAAAAAAATATTATTGAATTTAAAGTTTTATTATGTACTTATTTAGTCTAATAATAATTTACCTTTTTTACATCCAAATGCAATAAATACTTTTACATCCACAACAGTGGAATTTATTTATCCACTCTGTGTTTAATTAAAAAAACAGTTAACGAAACTAGAGCACTCTCATAAAACGAATCTCAAGTTCGCAACTATAGTGAGTTATTTACCAATATTTTTCATAAGAAAACAAATTGCGAACCAATTGATAACAAATTATTATCCTCTATAGTCACGAAGAAGCTGATACTAGGATTTTGTTGCATATACTCTCTGCTAAACATTGTATGATGTATTTGACATGCTTATTGGACTCCAATGACATTGATGATGTACTTGTACTTCTGGTACATTTTAAAAATATATACTCCTAAAGAATTTGAGTAAAATGTGGAAGAGGAAATTCGGTGCGATATGTGGCCGTTCATGATATCAACCTAGAGGAAAAACTTGCAAAAAAATTACCTGCATTTCATGCTCTAACGGGTTGTCAAACAACCAGCCAGTTTTCAGGATTAGGGAAAGTAAAATGTTGGAAAATTTATCTAAATTATTCCGATTATTTAGCCGGTATTGGGGTCAAGGAACTTTCAGATGTCATGTTCAATAACATAGAGAAATTTATCATAAAATTATTTTCACCAAATCCAAACATTTCGTCTATTAATATTTTAAGGACACTATTGGCCTCTTCATCGCTAATTGAAAAAACTAGCCCCTACAAAAAATTTTAAATTTCACAGTCTGAGAGCACATTATCAAACTAAAGTGTGCTTCAGTTCTTTAGAACCAAATCCCCTATTACCAGGGGTGACAGAATGCGGATGGAAATTTAAGGAGACAGGTGATATCCAAGTATTATCCCCAATTTTAACAACACTTCCAGCATTTCCTTCGGATGCAAATGTATTTATTGCATGTGGATGTAAAAAAGGTAAATTATTATTAGATTAAATAGGTACATAATAAAACTTAATCAAATAATGTTTTACTAGATTTTATGGAAGCAAAGCTTGTACAAGCTTGTACAAGAAATTAAATAGGTTGCATAGGATCATACAAAAAATTTACTGGAAGGCAATATTGAAGTCATTGTGTCTATTCCTGAAGAAAGACAGTGAAGATGAATAGATTTTGTTATTATAAAGATTTTTTTACATTTTGAGTGTTCCTATTTTGAATAAAAGCTAGTCCTTTTTTTAATAACAGTTGCATTAAGTATATGATTTTTTTCTACTGCTTTATTGCCTAGCAGCCAGCGTGTAGGAAAAATAAATTTCAGTATAATCGAAAATGACTTCATTGACTGTATTTAAATAATAATAGCTATTATTATTATTAGTATTCTAACCTAAATTAATTAAAAACATTTAAATTGGTTATAACGTATCGGAACCCGTTCAAATCACTAAAATAAATTTAAACTAACTGAAACTAACCGAAAGTCGATTGAACGACTAACCAAAACTAACCAAAAGCACCAAAAAGGGCTAAAACGTATCATAACTACAGATTAAAGCTATTAAAGTAAGTTGAAACTAACCGAATTTTGGCGACTAACTTGAATTAATTAAAAACATTTAAACTAGTTATATCGTATCGGAACCGGTTCAAATAACTAAAATAAATGGGAACTAATTGAAAGTAACCAAAATTTGATTGAATGACTAACCAAAACAAACCAAAAGTCACTAAAAGTACCAAAACGGGCTAAAACGTATCGGAATAGTTTAAAAATATTGAAGTAAGTTAAATCTAACCCAGATTGATTCGATTTTGGCGACTATCCTAAACACTAAAATTGGTAATAACGTATCGGAGCCGAAAGTAATCGAAAGTTGATTGAACGACCCAATTTTGGCTACTAACCAAAACTAATCAAAAACATTAAAATTGCGTATAATGTATCGGAACCGGTTCAAATGACTAAATTAAAACTAAACGAAAGCTGATTGAACTAACCGAAACTAACCAAAAGCACCAAATCGGACTAAAACGTATCGGAATAGGTTATAAAATTTAAAGAGCCCAAAAATAATCGAAAATTAATAATATGAAAACATTTATAAAATATATATGTGTACACATTTTGTATAAATAACATGTTTCTCTTTTTTTATTAGTCTTACAACCATTTCACCATTTAGCCATGTTGATTTTAGTTTGACAATATTTTTGAATTATATTTCAATATAAAAGATCTCAAAAGAGTGGAACATATTTTCCCATTTTCGAATTCTTCTAAAAGTTTTAGATATATTTCATGTAGCATGTCGAATAGCATTCCTCACGTTTAAATGCAACTGTTTTCAAACAGTAACTTGGAAATTATTGTAACTTTAAACCCCTGTAGAATTTGATCGGTTTAAGTTAGAGCGAAACGATTTGCATCTTCTTATCTTGTTTATTTAGTATCTATCTAGAGATACCAAATTTTTGGTTTGATGGGGAGTATTTTCCAAGTATTGTTATGTGGAAGATAAGAAAGTGCAAAACATTTCGTTTGCCAATAAACAATTCCGATTCTAGAATAAAGGTGTAAGTCTCAAAAACATTGTTTTTGCTGGTTGTTTTTCGTAAAAGTCGATCATTATCCAGATATGTCCATTATTTCAGATTCGATCAGCACCTTGATAACATTTTGATTCGCTGTAACTTTTTTGTTTTTAAGGATATCAAGGTAAACAAAAAAGCAAAATATAGGGTTAGTAGCTGAGTTTTTTCTAGGTTACATATAAAATAAAACACTAACAATTTTCTGACATAAAAGCCTAGTCCATATTTTTTAAATAGAACATCCTGTATATTACTAAATTTTTGGACTCTCTAGTGAAATCTAAACACATATCTGTTATCGTCTAAGAAACTCAAGTGACAACGGCCCGTTATGACAGGCCCAGCTTGTTTATGGGTTCTGATAAACGAGGAAAAGGATCATTTTCTGGATATTTTCATATTATTCTGTAAATCTTAAAGTAGCAGTCGAATAAATAGAGTTTTAAATTAATAACGACAACATGTCGTGTATAATATCCTATACCTATCTTTAGCGGTTTACGAAATACTGACAGCTGAAAGTCGGGCATTTTGACATTTTGACACATCTCTATCTTAGGTTTTCATAAGCTATCGAATGACTGGCTTTGAATTTAACCGGAGGTTTAAAAGTTCCGGTTAATTTTATCCGCGGGTTAAATTCAAAGTTACTGTCATTAGATAGCTCATGAAAACCTAAGACAGGAATATGCAAACCGTTTTCTTTGCTCTAGTGCCCGATTTTCAACTGTCAATATTTCGTAAACACCTAAAGATAAGTATAGGATATTATACACAAAATGTGTTTAGATTTCTCTATGGAGTCCAAAAATTTAATATACAGGGTGTTCCATTTAAAAAAATATAGAGTAGGCTGATATGTCAAAAAATCGTTTTATATGTAACTTAGAAAAAAACTTGGCTACCAACCTTATATTTTGCTTTTTTGTTTACCTTGATATCTTTAAAAACAAAAAAGTTACAGCGAATCAAAATGTTATCAAGATAAATTGAACGCACGGTACCTACATGTTGCACCGATATAGCGTAATTGTGCACTTCAGGCATAAACTAGTTCGTGAACTATACCCAGATCAAAAATTTACTTTCATTTCACCATCTGGACAATATTTTTATCTAGCCAATAAAATGAAAAAGCTGTTACGAAAAAATATACAAAATCGTACATTTTAGGCATGCCACTGATAAATATAAATAAGAACTATTTTAATGAGCGAATATAGCCTTATTTACATAATGTTGGCTCACACAACGTATAAACGAACATAGGTAATTTTTAGTTCATAACAAAGTTATGATGGATATGTTTTAAAATTCCATTTAATGGAATCAAAATTTGTATCTTTGCCAAAGCATTGCCCACACACATACAGAGATATGAAAATAAACATTGTAAACAGTTATCAAGGAAAAATGCTATATAAAATGAATAATCATATTTATGTTTAATTATTCCTTAACTTTTGTTAGCATGCAGTTATTGTGGCGTACTATATGCAATCTTATCTATAAAGTGCGTTAGTTGCACATATTTATATGCGTATCAATATCAAATCTATTTGAAGTAGGCTTAGTCTAGCATGTAAAACATTTTTCTTATTGTACAATATGCTGAATAATACAAGCAAATATCTCTAAAGGTCAGAGAAGTTACATAAACATGATAAAGCAGTCTATTATTTTAATACTTGTCTATTTTTCTTTTAATAATTTTTGTGAAGAAAATATATGTTGATCCGTGTTTCGGGGGTCTGATGAACCTACCTAACTGGTCATGTTTGCTTCTTAAATGAATAATAATAATAATAATTTACAACAAACTATTCTATAATATAAGAACTTTCATTTTTCTTGCAGGGTCATCCAAGATTAATACAAGCTTTAGCCAAATTATATTCAAAGCTCATAGGCCGGGAAATCAATCCTCAAAATGAAATATTGACCACACTGGGTGCCTATGAAGCTCTTTATGCGTCTATTACAGGTATTACTATAGTAAAATAAAATGCAGCACTACTAACATAGGTAGATTAAGGTTTTTTGATACTTCAATTAAACTTTGGCACATTTTAATTTATGTGAAGTTTGTAGATGCTAGATTCTATGCTGCTTAAAATTGCGTTAGGCTGGGTAGATACTTCATCGATTTGTGGTTCGGGATAGATGTCAAATTATTATTAGCGATAAAGCCAATCTCATCCAGGAAGATTAAGCGGAACTTGTGGTGGTGGTTTCCTGGAAAATTAAATTGAGTGTGTTGTTTTACAGTTAAGGGATTTTATAGATGTAAACAACCTTGGAATTGCTATTTTCTCAATATCCTATACCGCTGGACCCTGTCCTTGATTGTTTCAGGCTAAATTATTGCTATATTTCTACTTCTCGTTTCTCTTTGTCGACTATTCCATTCTCACGTAAACATGTCTATGAAAGTAAATTTATTGTATCTGTAATTTCTACTAGCTGATCTCAAAATGTTCAAATGACATAAAAACAATAATCTTAAATTTCCATTTAGGTACCCCACATTTATTTATATCCTGAAAACAATTTTTTTTAAATTTTTACCTTTATATACACGGTGTTCCATATAAGAATGCATACTACAGGTATCTCCCAAACCAGAAGAGGGACAAGGATGATTAAATTAGAGAAAAGTTCCGCCTTGCTGAATCTTACAACGTCGTGTTTCGAAATCTAAAAAAATCGGATTACTTCCGAAGATATTTAGTAAAACCCGACATATTTATTTGAAAAGATATGACAATGCAAATTTCACATTCCCATTGCTACTTTTCCGGCTCTTCAAGTTGATGTTATTTGATTTTCAATCTGACGTTTCGTTTCTTAGCCACCATCGTCAACTTTATTTTTTTAAATAGTCGAAATATTCCTAAAAACTCTCATTTCAATCCTAAAGTCAACAACATATCGCTCTTTACATTTATCCGATGTTTCGGACGAAAAAACCATCATCATTGTTATTTGATGATTATTACGAAGGAACGAAACGTCGGATCAAAAATCTAATTACGTCATCATGTAGAGGAAAAAAATAGCATTGGAATGTGATTATTTTTTATCTATCCTCTTTATTAAAACCTTGAAGAAAAATCACTTGCAATCTACGAATTCTTGAAACTAAACACAAATTTTCGCAATTTTTTTTCAGATTTTAATAAAGAGGATGCATCAAAATAAAATTCATATTCCTATGCCAATTTTTCTCCTCTACCTGATGACGTAATTAGATTTTTGATCCGACGTTTCGTTCCTTCGTAATCATCATCAAATATCATTGATGATGGTTTTTTTTCATCCGAAACGTCGGGTAAATGTAAAGAGAGAAATGTTGTTGGATATAGGATTAAAAATACAGTTTCTTAGGAATAAAACACATTTTTTCGACCATTTGAAAAAACAAAGTTGATGATGGTTGCTAAGAAACACGTCAGATTGAAAATCTAATAACATCAACTTGAAGAGCAGGAAAAGAAACAATTGACAATGTGAAATTGGCATTGTCCTATCTTTTCAAATAACGTCAGAAAAAAATAAAAACGAAATCGGGAAAATTCGGGTTTTACCATATATCTTCGGAAGTAATCGAATTTTTCTAGATTTCGAAACATGAGGTTGTAGGGTTCAGCAAGGCGGAACTTTTCTCTAATTTAAGCATCTTTGTACCTCTTCTGGTTTCCAAGATCCCTGTAGTGTGCATTCTTATATGGGACACCGTATATTTGCTGATGGTCGTTTAAGAGAATTAATATATTTTAGGACATGTAGATGTTGGTGATGAAGTTATCATCATTGAGCCATTTTTCGATTGCTATGAGCCCATGGTAAGGTATGCTGGAGGTATTCCAAGGTTCATAGCCTTAAAGCCAGTAAGTATTATAACAGCTATATTGTATAGTACAGAATACTTTTTTGTGAAAACATGAATAAATATTGATTATATTTTATTGGTTAAATTCGCCTGGAATGAGTGCACAATATATCAGGCCAATGGATGTTTAAGTATAATGTCTTTACACACACACACCGCTCGTCGAGTGCCATAGGATTCCCCTTTAGTGTCTGTGTGATTGCATAAAAAAGCAGTTCTTAAAATCATCAAAATACATGTTGTCAGTCCTAGAATGAATTAATAGTTTATACTCTTAGGTAATTTATCCGCCCTGATACTTTATCATATCAATTGATTTTATAATACTGACTTACGTTTTAGAAAAACACAGAGGGTAATGTTCTGTCTTCGGGAGACTTCGTTTTAGACAAAACCGAACTAGAAGGGCTGTTTAATACAAAGACGAAAGCCATAATAGTAAATACTCCGAATAATCCCTTAGGGAAAGTTTTCACGCTTGAAGAACTAACGTTTATTGCAGATTTGTGTAAGAAGCACAATGTTTTATGCATTTCTGACGAAGTATATGAGTGGATGGTGTATAAACCTCACAAGCACATTCGAATAGGTATGTATTTAATTTCGTTTAATTTACACACACATAAAACATGGTCTAGGTATATTGTTGGAATCATTTGGCAAATAACAGAAGTTTAAGGCGTAAAGTTGTATATACAGATATTGCATTTTTTTGCTGTAATACTACTGCAGTACTAGCCTTAAAGTAAAGTAAATTTATTCATGCCATCAATGATAAAATTTTACAATCGTCACAAAAACATATATAAAGGTATTAATCTAAAAAAGGCACTTAACACAGACATGACTTAGCAGTTACTAGTCATGGCATACTATGCAATAAAACATCAATAAAAATGACAAAAACTCACATTATAGGAGCTAAAATAGTTATTTGCTTAAAAAAAAAAGAAAGAGGACAATTTTAAAAGATAAAACTACATAAAAGCAAACACAATAGAAAATTAAGAACGTCAAAAACACAAGTTAAAAATTTTAATTAGAATAATATTGTTAAATCGGATAATCCAATAATTGCCTGGTAAGACAGTATGTCACAATCACACAATATGTTTTCCACAGTATGTGCAAAATGTTTCTCTGGTAAGGCTTTTATGTCATGTGGCAGTTTATTAAAAAAGGCTGGGGCGTAATGTAGAATTGAGATTTCTTGAGTCTAAGAAAGGGCATGTGTAGATTTTCAGCCTGCCTTGTGTTATGGTTATGTAAGTTCCCCACTTGGTTGCATCTAAAAAGGTTTTTCTTTGCATATAAGAGGCATTCAAAGATATAGCGTGCAGGCAAGGTAAGTATTTGCAAGTGCCTGGAAGAGTTCCTTACATCCTCCCTGTACCCAAGACCCTCTATAACTCTTAGTGCTCGTCTCTGTAGTTTAAAAATCCTTTCCGCTTGAGGAGCGTGACCCCAAGCCAACATACTTAGTTTAATATGTTACTGGTTTAAATTATTCTGAAACATGAATAATCAGATTTTGATAAGATGCTTCATAAAAATTGTTGTAATATATGCATCATATACTAACCTTACACTACAATCTACCTAATTAACTTTGTAATCGTTTTACACCTTTGAATTTTTAGCTACCCTTCCTGGAATGTGGGAGAGGACAGTTACAATCGGATCGGCCGGTAAAAGCTTCAGCGTTACAGGATGGAAATTGGGATGGGCCTATGGACCTTCAAATCTGATGTTTAATTTGCAGATGATCCATCAGAATTCTGTATATACGGGATGTACTCCAATTCAGGTAGTGTTTCAATGTTTTTAGTTTGTGTTTTAAAGGGGCAATATGATTTTCTTACTTATTCTTTCTTCATTAAAGGATAAAAGGTAACAGCTAAAGCAACGGTTTTCGATATCTTAAGTCATAATATAAAGAGAGAGATGAGTCTTACACCATAATATTCAGTCAATCGAAAATTGTACTGACACCCTACAGGAATTGGTAGATGAACAGGAAATGTGCCGAGTTTTGTGGCTCAGTGAGCACTGGAAAATACCTGTATTCCTAATATCTTTACTAACTATGATTGGTTTAGATCAGAGATTTTAAACACTCATATACGTTTGATGTAAATATGTTCTATATTGTTGTGGAGGATTCATTTTTACCTTGAAATTGATTGCCTTTGGCTCCACAAATGATTACTCTTATTTTGAATTGGTATAGAGCCTCTTCGGCCCTGGCTCCAGGATGTAAACTGCACAAGTGCTAGTTTCGTGACCCTAAAGATTTACTTACGTCTATGTTTCGATAGGCAAGTCTGCCTCAAGAAAAAGAAACTAAAAGTGAAAATGACTTTTGCAGATTGTCAATTTTTGAACTGACTTTGACAAGATGACAATTACAATGCCATATTTAATAATTACTGGCAACTGGTCTTTAGTGTGATATTTAGGTGTTATTTGGTAAATTAATTTGTTTTTAAAGTTTGATATATCTATAATTTGATGTTATTCGCTTAGGAAGAATTTAATGATTTTTGTTGAACGGATTAGTTAATTTTTAAGTGTCCCTTATCAGCTTCAGTTTTTAGCAAAGGTAACCAAGTGCTATTAAAACTAACAGAAGTTGAAGCAACACATTCATCTTTATTTAATAAAATTAAAGCACTTCCTTTAATTTTACGTTTTTTAGATGAAGGCTCCTTTGCTAAAATACTTGAAGCGTTTCATTGTATTCTGTGATTGTTATCAAATGCATGTTGACAAATATTTGATTTGTGGAATTGTGCATTTCTAATATAAGTTTGGTGTTCAATGAAAATAATTTGTAATAATCAAATTTCAACACAGAAAAAGAATTTTTGAACAATGTTTTGATTAATAATAACTATCCTATTGATTTCATAGAATTTGAAAAAACAAATATCAGACAAAATCAAAATAGACCTATTACGAACCTCTTTATTCCTTATATTTCTGGTTTATCAGACAAAATAAAACGAATAGGTAATAAATTTAACATTCGTACCATTTTCAAAACAAAAAACACCCTTAGATCCAAACTAACAAAAACAAAACCACTTAATGAAAATTAAACTACTAAAAATGTTATCTATAAAATACCATGTGAATGTAATAAATTTTATATACACCATTTTCAAAACGTATAAAAGAACACCAAACTTTTATTAGAAATGCACAATTCCACAAATCAAATATTTGTCAACATGCATTTGATAACAATCACAGAATACAATGAAACGCTTCAAGTATTTTAGCAAAGGAGCCTTCATCTAAAAAACGTAAAATTAAAGGAAGTGCTTTAATTTTATTAAATAAAGATGAATGTGTTGCTTCAACTTCTGTTAATTTTAATAGCACTTGGTTACCTTTGCTAAAAACTGAAGCTGATAAGGGACACTTAAAAATTAACTAATCCTTTCAACAAAAATTATTAAATTCTTTCTAAGCCAATAACACCAAATTATAGATATATAAAACTTCAAAAACAAATTAATTTACCAAATAACACCTAAATATCACACTAAAGACCAGTTGCCAGTAATTAAATATGGCATTGTAATTATCATCTTGTCAAAATCAGTTCAAAGATTGACAACCTGCAAGAGCTTTTTACTGTTTTATTGTATTTGCTAACCATTTTCATCTTTAGTTTCTTTTTCTTGATAACGATAGCAGACTTGCCTATTGAAACATAGACGGAAGTAATTCATTAGGGCCACTAAACTAGCACTTGTGCAGTTTATATCCGGGAGCCAGGGCCGAAGAGGCTCTATACCAATTTAGGGTGCTGTTAACATTATAAACCCAACCATTTCAGTTTTTTTTTCAATTTTAATCCATAGCTTATGCTGTCTAGAATAGATTAAAAGTAAAATTTGCTTGGAAAACTTAACCTTACAATTATTTTCCTCCTAATATTCACTACTTTCAATACGAAAACTATAATAATTTATAATAAGGTTATTCACAGAATAATGAAGAGCACGTAATGTTTGCAGTGTTGCCAAACTGAAATATATATCATAATCTATGTAACACCATAATTGTTAACAAATAGAAAAAATCACAAGTAACAAAACTAACCAAAATACAAAAAATCTCGGTAAATGTTTGCTTTGCGCACTTTTTGAATTTTACAAATTTTTTTGTGTGACATGTAATACTGTCTAATTAAAAGTGTTTTGTGACACGTTACATATTGCGCAGAGCAATTTTGACGGCAAAAATTGAAAAAAGTCACAAATAAGTATAGAGCAACCTCCCCAAATACAAAATCATAAAAAAAAATCTGCGAATATGCATCATTTTAATTTTTTCGACTCTAGAATAACTGAAATCAGTTACCTACGTGAAAACATGTTTCTGCTTTACATTCTAAATATTTTTCTAAACATAATACCCCAAAAAACTTCTTGCGGAAATAAGGCATTTTAATTTTTTGCGTTAGTTTGGTTAGTTTAGGTTAGCTTTGGTTAGTTTGGGTTAGCTTAGGTTAGTTTCGTCTCGTTTAAGCCAATACGCAAGCCTAGGCGATACAATTTCGCACAGCTTTGGTTAGTTTAGGTTAGCTTTGGTTAGTTTGGGTTAGCTTTGGTTAGTTTAGGTTAGCTTTGGTTAGTTTGGGTTAGCTTAGGTTAGTTTCGTATCGTTTAAGCCACTACGCACTCGCGTGAAGAAAGGCTTGCGCTTCGCAATTTGTATTTTTACATTTTAACTTCATACAATGCCCTCCCCTCGCTGCGAGGCGCAACCAACAAAAACTAACCCAAACTAACTAATCCAATAAAAAGAGACTTGTAATGAACGGGCGTTCAACCAATTACTTTGCGTTCTAGAGACGCGAGCTTTGCCACTTCAGCCAAATTCTCACATCCCTGCTTTTCTCGAAACGTTTTATACAAACGCGTGAAGTGAAAATATGTCTAAACAACATTGGTTTTAGTTTAAAATACTAAACCTAAACTCTAAAAAAAAAGTAACATAGGGTGCTGAAATTGAAGCATGTGTACGGAAACTAGATATTATTTTGGTTCTAAGCAGATTTGAGGCTGAATATACCGAGGCATATAGGGCAAGAAAGCACAAATACAACAGTCTGACTGACTGACGATCTTTGCAGTACAGAAATCACATTACTAGCAGAATACATCTAAATATGTCTAGCAGATAGCCAAGGAAATTAAGAATGGTAAGAGAAATGGAGACTTTCAAGTTCCAGGCAATGAGACAAATCATAATATGTAATAATTTTAAGGAATCTGTCCTCAGTGTGGCTCCAGACCTGGTAGGTGGCTTGCCGCAATAAAATACCTTTGGGCACAACCACTTCATAATAAACTAGTATTCTACTTGCTAGCTGAAGGAATATGGCGCCTATGTTTGTAGTAGTAAATTATGATAAATCACTCTTTGATCTTTTATTTTTACTAATCTTGACGTTTAAAATTGAGAAACGTGAAGTAGGGATTATTAAATGACATATTAAAATCTCGTTCAAGATCAAAAAACTAATTCTGGTAGTCACTATGAGCCTTGTACACAGTCTAGCTTTCTACACTCGAGAACTGCTAAGGCATAAAATATTTTAGTGAGCTCTCTGCCAAAGACAAAGCTTCCACCTTATGGACAATCTTTGCCATGTTAAGCAGAACATTAAGCGTCAATAACTCTATAAATATTGAAACTCGCCCAAAACTATGGGCCGTATTAAAGAGAAAATAGGAAGGATTGGAAGCAAAAAAAGCTGCAACCTTCACACCAGAACAGATGAACAAATAGGCTTGGGCCACAAAATATCTATCAACCAATGTTAGAACATATGAAATCCATCCGGTTACATTTTATTTAAAACATGTTCTTTTTAATTCAGGGTGGTTATGGGAATTATGGTTGTTCTTCGGGCGGATGAACTATATTCGATGAAAACCAAAGACGCTAAAGACCTTGGGTCAGCATTTCTGGTTACGGTACGCAAAACGAAAACAAACGGTTCACGAAAATTCATGGTTACAGATAAGTTTTATACGATTTTTTTAAAAAAAATCTTCAAGCGCGTCCTGTGGCTTTACAATCAAAGATCTTTTTCCTAAGATATAGTGGAAGATGTACTGCTCATAGAATAGGAATCAATAAGTTTTACTGCTACCGGATATTGCATTTAAAAGAGATGACGGGTCGAGAGTACACCAGTTCCTAGAAGCTACATTGGTGAATCAATAAATAATAAAATGTACACTGCTAAAAACTAACTAATTCAGTGAAAAGTGTCTTGGAATCTACTTATTCTAACCAGATTTTTGAAAATATTCAAAATCCATCCAACACTTTTGCTATTAGATTCTTGCCTTCTGTGAAATTCGAATTTTTTTCCGGCATTGGCTTAAATATTAAGTAATGCTGGTTGCCTAATTATCTATGCTCTGTTATCTTTTAAGTTTAAGGTTCTTATTTAGAATTCCGTTCTTAAATTAAATAAAAACATTCCATTCTACACTAACATACTTTATATCAACTTTTATTAAAAAAAAAACGTTAATTATAATACAGAATACAAGTTACCTATTTTAGTTATATAAAATAATAATAAGTCAGCTGGTTGTTGTGCAATTTATCGTTCTTCAACAACTTTACTCCAATACAGTTGGTAGAAGTATATTTTCTTACAAGGTACTTGAAGCAGTATCAATGAAATTCTAATACACATTTAACGTTAAATAAAAAACAGGAATTACCGATTTTACGTACACAAATCAACAAAAAGTCTGCTGCTGGTAGTCCAATTTATCGTTTTCCAGCAACTTTACTCCACTAAAGTTGGTACAAAACGTCAGCTGCTTGTGGTCCGCAAATATTACAAAGTAGAAAGGTTCCAGGTGGCTCCGACTCCCTATCTCCCTATGCATGACAACTGATGATATTGACGTTTTTCTTAGCTCTTATTTTTTTATTAATTTTGACGTTAAAAATTGACAAATCTGTAGTAACATTTTTCACTAAAAATTGTAAGATTAACATCAAAAATACAAATTCAAACACTCCTCATAATTATTATAATGGCCGTGGACATTAATTAATTCAACGTAGTATTCAACTGGCCATTTATGTCCATTATTCACTTCGGTGAATAATGACTACCATAAATTGATGGTTTAATAATATACTATTATTTACAGTCGTTCAATAATAGACGCATAATACTTAGGACAGTAAGAGCATTATACAACCAGTGTAATTATAGTTCTCATAAAACAACAAATAATGTAATCATGAATTCGTAATAAGCAATCAGGAGCCGCAACTACGAAAATGAAATATATCAACATAGGTATGTGTTGACATCTTGTTAAAATTTCGCTTCTTCTAACTTAAGTATTTTGTGTGTTTAAGGGTGGTTGTAGATAAAGTATAGTATTTGACTCACCCACAATGAACCAAATTAAACTCTGATGATTATGGCTCACATTATACGCTCATTAAATAATATGCTATTTCATGTAGTATCCCAGTAAATAATAAATAACTTCTTACTGCCTATTAATGTAAATGAAATAATTCTTACAATAAACTAAGCTCAAAAACAAAATGAGTACACGGTATGATGAAATATCATCAAACTTAATAAAAAAAAAGAGTGCAGAAGAATTTGCAATTCCATTATGCTACATCGTAAACAATTTATTAAAGTATGGTACTATTCATGATGATCTAAAGTTGGCTCTTGTAAAGCCATTATATTATACAAAAAGGGCGATGTTGCTTTTGTAATTTTTTTGTTGTGAAAAACTATTTAGTACTGCAGAGCATGGCTACCTTAAAGGCAAGGCAAGTCCGTTGATTTCGTTGATAGCATTTTTAAAGGATTTGAAGATTGAAATTTGTCTATGGGTATATTCTTGGACTTGTCCAAGTCTTTTGAGAGCTTGAACCACTATATTGTTCTGAATAAGCTTGAGTTGTATGGTGAGTGAGGACTCCCATTACAGTGGATAAGTTCTTATCTAACCAATCGTAACTAGAATGATAGAGAGCAATTACTTCTCTGAAGGACGACATGGATTGGGATTTCCTAGGGCAGTGTGATGGGGCCTTTGCTGTTTGTTTTCCATATAAACAATTTAGCATCGGAGACTTTTGTCCAGGGACCTCATCTGGTCTCCTTTGTTGATGACATGAACATAATTGTGAGCTCCACTCGTCGAATTCCTCGGCATTTCTGGTTAGCAGGTGAGGATGGTTCTCAAAAAAACGTATTCTAAATAACGAAGAAACAAATTATTTGTGCTTCAGAACAAAACAGCGATACAATGACATTCAACTCAGCCTGCTGCTCCTTAAAAATTGTGGCAAAATATTTGGATCTTTACACGGGTTATATATTTTGCAAACATACACTCTATTTTGAGGTTTGGGGGTTATATTCTGGGGAGGGAGCATCGGTACCCACAGGGTGTTCATTGCACAGAAAAGGACAATACATGTTTTGTGGGTATGAAGTTTAGAGAATCATGTAGGGGCAGGTTCAGGGAGCTTAACATCCTTACACATGCAGGAATCTGCTTATATGAGTCAATGTCAGTAATTTTGTTTAATCAAGGTTTAAACGTACGACAGAACAGACTCTATTACGGACAGAGATTCTACATATGCCATTGTAAATTTGTATAACAAGTTGCCAGCGAATTTTAAAGCTATGGCTAACTTTAATTATTATAAAACGTCTTTGTTTAAGTTCATTTTAGAAATAGAACCTTACTCGTTTATCGATTTTTTATATTATACCTGTTTGATTTTGATCTTGCATACGAGATTTTGATTTTGTTTTTTTTTATATACAGTTGCAACAAAATTATTCAACATGAGAATTACTAGTATCAAAATCTGGTATGCTATATGTTACATATCTTTTTTAGGAAGCTACTGCTATTGCATTTGAAAAGGAGTTGGGCCGTTTGGGATCAGACGAATGCTATTTTCAATCCATATCAAAGGAACTAGAGCCAAAAAGAGAATTTATGGCCAAATTCTTGCAAGAAACGGGGTTCAAGCCCATTGTGCCTGAGGGCGGTTATTTTATGATGGCAGATTGGACACCATTAGGTAATCTGTTTCCATTTAATATAATTCGAGGTTCATTTATTCCTAATTGAAACTTTGTATATTCAGAATGTATTCCAATTCAAGTAGTGCATAATATTTTTTAGTGACGACATAATTTACAAGGAATCTACGGTGTAGCTTTATTTTTTTCAAGTGATTTTTTTTTATTCTGTAGTGTATAACAAGTGCACATTGTATAATTCTGGTGATAAGAACAAATGTGTTTTAGAGTCGCGAGTCGATCTGAAGTCCGAAACCGATCCATACAAAGACTATAGGTTTACGAAATGGATGACGAAAAACGTTGGCCTGCAAGGCATTCCTCCTACAGCGTTCTATAGTGACGGCCATAAATCATTAGGAGAAAGTTTCGTTAGATACTGTTTTATTAAAGTAAGTAAACGATTTGTGTTTCATCTTCTAAAGGATATCCAATAATATATTAATTAATTATATATTTACTTTCTGTCCGGTGACATTTTAACTTTGGAATTAATTCAGAAGGAATCATAAAAAGTATACTATTTGGGTAGCCAGTTTATGTTATGTTGCCAAACCATTGTTTTTTTGTAATTACTTCTCTTCTGTAAGAGCGATAAGTAATTATTTAAGGGTTGCCATTTATTATTTATAAAATAATCATGTGCCTGAAGTTATTTTATTTTATTTTAGCAAGACAAGAATCTTCAGGCGGCTGCCGATATACTTCATAAATGGAAATCGGCTAACTAGTCAAATCATTAATTATTTTGCATATGGGCTAGTATTTTATATTTTGTTGATGTTTGAAAAATATATATTTTTTTCCTAAATAGTTTTTATTGTTTCTTAGCATCTTTGCGCACTTAACAAATTTCTTGCTAAAAATGTTTACACATTTATATAATATATAATCAGAGCATCAATATTTTTGATACATATAACTTCCACTAAAACATATTTTTAAGCCAATTTATTGTAATCCTGATTACGAGTTCCAAGTAAAATCTATTTCATTGCAGTTGATTGAGGGTTATTAGGGTTATTAGGGTCATTGTGTCTCGATTACCTGCCTCGATTACCTGCCAACGTCGATTATACATATCGAAACAAAACTTTAGTTCATATTCGGGAAAGAGCAAGTAATTGATTATAATATGGCTTCAACTTCAAGTTTTTCCACAGTTTCTATTCAGCGAGTTAGCAAGACTCCATATTCTCTGCTAGAAAACACTGTCATACTTAAATGCCATGTTCTCATACCCGGCAACCTGCTAGACATGTTAGCAACATAATTACGACCTGTGCCAATATGGTACCAGTTGGAGAAGATATTATTTATAGATTTTTGCAAGAAAAAAATCTAAGAATCTCAGTGGACCCAGGTCACATTCCCAGGAAGAAATCATCGGAAATTTACAACAGTTTTAAAGATGATATTAGAGGAAACGTGCATACTTTTTACTTCGTCAAGGATATACGAACGCTGGGCAAGATTTTACAAGCCATTGAGGATGTCGAAAACTTGCTCCAGCTATCAAAAAGGACGCTATAAAAAATTCTTCATGATATGAACTTTCGCTGGGAAAAGAAGATTAGAAATTCTTTTGATATTATTGATAGGTCAGAGGATATTTGCTGGAGACGAGAACACGGCGTCAATCTGAAAATATCTCAGCGAATGCAAAAATATTTTTTATTTGGATGAAGCTTGGCTACACTGTATGAAAACTCTGGTAAGTGCTGAAACATACATTGCGTTTTAGCGGGAGCGTTTTAACGGGTCTTGTTTGGCGGGATGACGACAACCTATAATTTTAAATCGAGCAGTCTACACATATGCGGTCAAGACGCAGTGACAGGACGCGGCGGCAACATGTTGTCGGAAATCGGGACATCGGCGCGGCGGGGCGATCGGAAAGCATACTAGAGTCTAGCGCTAGCGGAGGACCGCCGTCAATCCGTCCGTCCCTTCACCTTCCACCCGCGCCATATTTAAAAATAGAATCAAGGCATGTATTGAATGCAGTGGAATGTATTCGCGGAAATACACGTAATCTGATGTATAATCATAATCATAAATTTATGCATGTCAATATTACATAGTAATTTACACACGTCAATGAATAATAATAGTAAGAATAAAAATATTTCAAAACATTAGGTGCCTGGCCTCAAATTGCCAACACAGTACTAAGAAAGTAAAATTTTAAAAACAATATAGACATATTTACTTATATACTAAAATAAAAACACAACACTAGTTAGAATCACAATTTAAAAATTCATCAAAAGAATAAAAACTGTGGAATATTAGGATTTCTTTAATTTTTGTTTTAAAATTTGACAACGGCAATGTCTTAATCTCCACGGGAAGAACATAAAAAAAATTTATCGCCCAGTAACCAGGGCCGCTTTGACACCTCCTTAAGCGCCAGTAGATGGGCATGATGTTACCTCTATTTCTGGTTAAATGACCATGCACGTCCTCGTGAGCAAGAAACAAACCCATGTTCTTCCTGACATATAGAAGATTCTCCATGATATATATGGAAGGCACAGTAAGTACTCTAACCCCCTATAAGCTTCTCTGCAGTCTTCTCTGAAACCTAATCTGCTCATCAATCTAACTGCTCTTCGCTGTAAGCCAAAAAGTCGCCGGATACCAGCAGCAGCATGACCCCATGCAAGCATTGCATAGGAAAGATGGCAATGGAAGATAGAAAAATATGCTGTTTTTAGCACAACCAGGGAGACATTGTCTCTCAGGCTCCGACGCAAATAGAGAGCTTTTGTCAGTTTTGATGAGACATAATTGACATGATCGTCCCACTGCAACCGAGGGTCTACATAAACTCCGAGGAACTTAGTCTTGTCAACATGACAGTTGACCGTTCCTAAATCTCTCATCGAGAAAACCACTCTCTTAGTCTTATCCTTATTCAGCAACAGTCTATTACAGTGAAACCACTCCTCAGCCCTCGCCTGCGCAACCACAGAACTCTCCAGGGAAGCCTCCAGTGTACTATCGCCGACAGAAACCGATGTGTCATCAGCAAAGAGTGTATACTTAGATATAGGATCAGTCTTTGGTAGATCATTAACGTATATTAGAAATAGTATGGGGCCCAAGACAGAACCTTGGGGAACTCCAATAGTAATTTCACGCTTTGCCGATGTCACCCCTGAATACCGTACAGCCTGACACCTACCCTCCAAATAGGACTTCAACAAGTTAAGACTTTCAGGACAAAACATATATGCCCTAAGCTTCCGAAGGAGAATTCCATGGTCAACACATTCAAAGGCCTTACTGAGGTCACAGAACAGAACTGTGTTATACTGAAGGTCATGAAATGAATCAAGGATATCCGAAACTAGATCAAGGATGCCCAGAACTGTATTTTTATCCTTTCTAAACCCAAACTGATATTTGGTAAATAAATCATTTGTTTCAAAAAATTGCACAATTTGTCTCGTCATACATTTTTCCAATATTTTGGATATAATTGGAAGTAGTGATATTGGGCGATAGTTTTCTGGCAAATCATGATTTCCCTTTTTAAACAAAGGTACTACCAACGCACTTTTTAACACGGTTGGAAAAATATTTTCTTTGAAACACAGATTAATAAGTTTGGTGAGGGGTATCAAAATTAAATTTTTAATGGTTTTAATCACTTTCACATTCAAACCGTATATGTCGCGACTGGCCTTGTTTTTTAGATTGTTAATAATATCACGAACTTCATTGAAACCTACCTCTGAAAATGAAAAGTTGTTCAATGTTGGAATTTCTTTTTCTAAATTTGCTATGGGATTTATATTAGACTTTGGAATGTTTTTTACAAGTGCTTGGGCTGTATCAAGAAAAAAGTTATTAAAATCATTGGAAGTCAGTTTGTCAGTAGGAGAGGTTTTTTAGATTTACTTCTTTGTTTATTAATAATTTGCCACATACACTTACTAGAATTACCAGAAGAACGAATGAAATTGTCGTTTGCTGCAATCTTGGCTCTGTGAATTGCTGCCCTGTATGCCTTTTTATATTGGATATATTGATGTTTGATATTGAAGTCATTATACTGTAAACTAAGCTCACCAAGCAACTGTAATTGTTCCCTCATAGCCCTTAGTTCATCGTTGAACCAACTAATGCTGCCTGATTGATCTGAACGCACAACATATTGTCTCTCTGGAAAAGATGTCAGAAAGGCTTGTTCCAGGACATCCATGAACCTATCAAATTTGTTGTCAATATATGTATATCCACTATAATAAGGTCTTTGTTAAATATATCCTGGTTTTTAGTTAGATAAAGCCAAATATATCGTAGAAAGTGCTGACAAAGTATGGGCACGTATTACAGCAAGTAATATCTCCCTTCACGCATCGCCCTCCGCTCTCTCCGAGCTCAAGAAAAGGAAACTAACCAAGTGCTATCCGTAGCCATACCCAAGACATACCCAAAAATCAAGCAAAAAAATTGTTTAGAAATATATGCTTAAAAAAATTAAATAAACCGACGGGATTTGAGCCCGGGTCGCCGAAGTGAAGGCTATACTTTATTTCGAAATGGTGCGGAGTAATAAAACCTACTTATAAATGCAAAACGCTAACAGAGTGGTCAAATAAATGTTTGTGATTTCTAAATATTTAGCCACAGCTGTTATAGCCTGCTGTACTATATTTTAACCATTCCACCCTGTTTTGTATGGCAATCCCGCTGCAAACAATAGGCTTTATTAGCAAAGGGGCCATTTTCTACCTGCAGTAGCGTACGTTTGGGTATTTAATTTAAAATACCTGTTTTACCTAAGTACTTTTATTTATTCACTTATTTATGTATATTCAAAAACAGTTAGTATTTCTGTAACATTTTATCACATATAATACTTATATAATAAGGTATAAGAATTGCGATTTTGTGTAAACAGTTATGTAGAGAACTATGGTATATCATTTTCGTCGTCAGAAAAATCCGTCGAATCTTCGTCATGTTCCAAGGATATAATTAAAGGCTCTACAACACTTACGCCATTTTTCAGAATCGACATTTTTTAAAGATTCCTCAAAGATAATTTTAACATCTTTCATTTTAAACGTCGTGTTTCTCCTTGCTACATAACTTTTTACTTGGGCCCAAACAAGTTCAACGGGATTTAATTCGCAATGATACGGAGGCAGACGAAGAATAGTAATATTTCGTTTCTGTGCAATTTTGTCAACTACATACTCGGTGAAACGAGCTTTATTTGATGACACTATGGACAACAGTTCCTTTTTCACCATACTTTCATCAAATGGTATGTTATGCTGTCTAAACCACTGAATAATATCCGCTTTTCTCCATGAATTAGTTGGTATTCTGTCAACTTTTCTGGAATGATAACTCGCATTGTCCATCACTATCACAGAATTAGGTGGAATGAGATCTAACATTTGTTCAAAATATTCTTCGAACACATCGCCATTCATGTCTTCATGGTAATCGCCAGAATGATTTGACTCAAACATTAACAAACCGCCCTCAACAAAACCATCAACACTTCCAAGGTGTGTAATAATCAGTCGCTTTCCTTTCCCAGATGGTGGTTTTAGTCCGGTGGACCAGCCTTCTAAGAATGCTTGACGAAAACTTGAAATATTTTTGTCTTGCCAAATCTTCCCAACCGTATATCCTTCATTAAGCCATGTTTCGTCCAGATAATAAATCTTTCTATTCTCACCTCGAAACTGCTTTATCTGTCTTAAGTAATGTCTCCTCCAGCAAATAACTTCATCTTTTTCGATTAGGAGCGATTTTCTGCTTTGTTTTTCCCAGCTGAAATTCATTTGTTTTAAAGTTGTTCACAATTTCTTCCTGCTTATCGTTGGAGACATATTTTGGTCTTGCTTCAAGGCTCCTAAAATTTTGTCGATGGTTGGTATTTCTTTATTAAAATAAAAGGAATGTACTGTTCTTCTAATTATAAGTTTGTAGTAATGCTGGGAAAGTCCGAGTATTAGGACAGGTAAACGTTTAAAATATGTACGTATATGTACGTAATTATGTACGCCTATGTATCAGCCATCAGAAAATGATTTATTACTTCGCATCATTTCGAAATAGAGTATAACCATCCAGACCCCTAGACCATCTGCGGATTTACAAACAACTCGTTGCATCGCGAAGACATGGAAGTCAGCATAAGGGTGGAAAGGATGGATCGACACAGTCAGTTTAATGAGAGTGTTCATATAGTGCGTTTGTTTTGATCCGGTCTCTTAATTTTTAAACGATGGTTGATACGGATAAATTTATTCATTGTATACAAGAGCATGCCTCAATTTGGGAAAAGACCTCCAAACAGTACAGTGACCACAATTCAAGAGAAAGAAGTTGGCATGCCGTAGGGGAAATAATGTTCGACATGTGGAATGAAAAACCAGAAAAGGAAAAACAAGAACAAGGTAAGAAGTAAACTATACTGTAAATAAACACACACAAAGTAAAAAATTAAAAAATCAAGTTATGTTTTTCGAAAAATCTTTTATTCAAATAATTAAAATCTGTATCCGAATATGTAAGTATATTTAGAGCATATTCTGAGCATATGATATCTTTGGCTCAGCACCAGTTCCCAGAAAGTAGTCGGCAAAATATTCTCTAATTTCTGATCTATTTGCTCTCTCACTCGGTCCACAATTATTGACGTCGACAAATTGATGAGTTTCAGCATCCTCCTAATTAATGCCGTCCTTTTGCGAACAAGATTATGTAGCAAACAACATGCTTTTACTCATATCATCAACAAAATCGAGTTCTACAAGGATAGCAGTGTGAAAAATGCACCACTTATTTGCTATAATGCCAAATGCACATTCGACAGAACGCCTGCATCTTGAAAGTCTATAATATAATTAAAAACTCTGGGACGTGGATTCAGATTACGAAATCCTATACCTATCTTTAGCTGTCTACGAAATATTGACAGTTGAAAGTCGGGCATTTTGACACTTTGAAGGTTCTAAAATCAAAACCGCACGAGATCAAAGAAAATTGTTTGCACATTCCTATCTTAGGTTTTCATAAGCTAACGAATGTAACTTCGAATTTAACCCTCGGATGTAATTAACCGGAACTTTAAACCTCTGGTTAAATTCGAAGTTGCTGTCATTCGATAGCGTATGAAATTATGAAAATCTAAGATGGGAATGTGCAAACCGTTTTTTTTATCTCATGCGGCTTAGATTTTAGAGCCCGTCAAAGTGTCAAAATGACCGACTTTCGACTGTCAATATTTCGATATAGGTACCTATAGGATATTATAGGATATTATACACGAAATATGTTTAGATTTCTCTAGAGAGTTTAAAATTTTAGTAATATACAGGGTGTTCCGTTTAAAAAACAGTTCATCAATGGCGTAAGTCTTTTGTTTTTGGTTCAATTTTTGAATTTAGTAGAAAAAAATGCATCGAATGGCTATTATGGTTTGTTTTAAAAATACAGGGTAGGTTAAAATTTAAGCCACTGTTCAGTCCTAGTTGGAACACTCTGTACAATGATTGTGAGCTGAACCCAATATAGCGTATGGATGCAAGTAAAAAGTTATGTTGCTAGGAACAACAAAACTTTTTAGATCCAAGAAGTACATCTCTTGGCGGATTCATTGGCGAATATATCGGCGGAAAATTGGCAAAACGCGATAAAACATGTTATAGCAGAAGAAAAATGTGGGCCCTGGACGTAATCGACTCTTCAGATTTTTCTGAGAATGATTCTATCCACTTTTATTAGGTTTAGTCTCTGTTATTGAACTGTTTGCATGCAATATTTTTATTTTTTTTTGTTATAAACTGTTTTATTTGGATGAATTAATAATATACGTATTCAAAAAACTGAAAAAAAAATTATCACCTACATTAATTATGTCTCATTACGAATTCAGACAAATTAAAATCAAGCTTTCCGAAATTGTGCCAAGAAACCCAATTCTCCGATTCATTGGTTATCCATCATTAGCATTTTATGGTCCTATTGTTCCTTTGCTGTAACCCGTAAATGACGATGGTCTGGGCTACAGTTTCCATTATATGATCCTAAATATATTTATAAAGAGGTTAAATTCGGTGACATAGCCGGTCACTGTTTTTAATCTTTTAATGAAGGCATCCATAGCTATCTACTCCTACGAAATAGTCTCAAAAAAATACAAGTTCAATATTCTTTATACCCATATTAATTTTCACAAGGTTTTAAAACTGCATTTCCATAAAGATAAATAAAATATGGACTTATGAAAAAACCTGATTATTATATTACCCCGACACAACCATTATACCTGTATTTTGTTACAAAAGGACATAAACAATTGATTTTGTGAAATTCTTTAATTGTTAAAATCGCCTCTAAGCCATCTTTTCGCGTCTCTTGAATCATTGCCATAAGTTTTTCCATATCTGAAAAAAATACATTGGGTTTATAGGTATGATAAATTACAAAATAATTATAGTTTCGTACTACCTAGACTTGTTTAAATGATTTCTCAGCTTTGATTATTTATTTATTTAAGTAGCCTAAAAAATATTAAAGGGAACGAGAAAAACTAATTGATGATATAAATCCAATCTTCTTTATGTTGAATTTCTGATGTGTTTTATGGAAAATCAAAATTGCATTTTCTCGATTAATCGTAATTTCAACACGTCGATAAATGAGATAAATGTTTTTAAGGCCATGATTGCCAGATTTTTCAAATTTCAAAACATGAACAGAATTATTTCAGGCGGCTTGATTTCATCTTTCATTGTTATGCTTCATATAGGTATGGGCTATGTGTGTGTGCTTACCTGAATATTGCCCCAGGTATATGTCCACCGTAATTAGGCAGCTGTCCAATATGCTTGTGATAAATTTCAGCCGGTTGTACCAAAACTGGAGGATCCGGCCTATCTAATTCGACGGGCGCCCATTCATTGCTTAACCTTTTTCGATAATTGGAGGTGAAGTCGCAGAGATTGCTATTTGTCATGGCCGCGTTGGTCTTGCCAAATGCAGCGAAGCCAAACGGTACATGCCCAGTGAATCCTTAAAATTATGCGTTCTCTTTTAAATGGTCTGAAACTGGGAACCTGATGCGATTGCATTGAGGAACTAACATTTTATATAAGTAACTAATATTTTCTATATCCCTATTTCAGATACCGGTTACTTTTGTATTAATCGGACACAGCAATCCAGATGCGGGAATTTTGCGAAATACAATAATTGCCTAATAAACTATACCTCGTAGCTGGTTTGGATTAGTCTACCAAAAAGCCAGAATTTTTTGCGTAGTTGGGCCCAATAAAGCCGCTTCCTTAAAACAAATTTTATAATGCTATACATGTTATATAAATCTAGAATTCCTGATATTCCTCTAGGTTTTATGAAAACTCCGCTATGAAAATATCAATTCACGCTCAATCGATTGAAATAATTATACGGGAAGTAAGAGGGATATACCCTCTATTGTAAAAAACTTGTAAGAAAATAGGCCATGCCATCCACATAAGACCTAAAAGGACTAGATGATACCATCATATTACCATCTATGAAAGAGTTGTCGGATTAGGCCATTCTCGACGGTTTTCAGCCCATATTAGGTGAAAAATCAAGACTTAAATGGAAAATTGGATAATTTCGCAAAAATAAAAGTCTAAGAGGTTCCTGCGAAGAATTATCTATCAAGTTGTACTATATCCACAGACATTATCGTAGTAAATAAATATAAAATTTTTTCGAATTTGTTAGCTAGTTCGGCAGTCTGCATGAGCGATTAATATTATAACGTAAAAGGTCGTTAAATACTGATCTTACTTTTTCCACATCCTCTTGCGTACCTTTCTTGTTGTAAAAACGAATTATAGAGTCGATCGTACATTTTTAATGTTCCGCTAATCTACGTTTTAAAAAAATTTCTGATAACATGAAAGTTTCTTGACGATATCACCGTTTTGATCGCGACTTGGACATCAAAAATTTGATTTTTTATTCGTCAATGTCAGATAATATTCGAAATTATGTTCAATGATTTCGAATGAAATTTTTTCGTTGACAATGACGGCTACAAAAAATTATAACTTTAAAGCTAGACTTACACCACGGCACATATAACAACCAGCGATATCACATCTTCATTTTCGCATCTGCGCAAGTCCTCGCGCAAGATATTCCTTGGTAGGAAATTCAAATTCGTCAAACTGCCGCCAGCGGCGTCGTGTTTTTACGGCTGGTTTATTTTATTGCTATTGGAGTTAAATCGAAACCATAGGCCGAGAATAACAACCGCAGAGAAGCGACAAAACTCGTCGGCACCTTTGAAGTTGGAGAACCAAGTTCAATTTGTCATATGTGACAGATGGCCGGTTTAATACACCGAGATAAAAATAATGAAGGGAAAAGAAATGCTATACACCGATAAAACATGTTTTTAATTACATGTTTATTATTTCCTTATTAGAAATGTATTATGAATAGGTTATCTTTTAGGATTTAACGGTTTAACTCAGAGTTTACTGATTTGTCGCGTTCTAACCTTTTTGAAGTGAACACTTCTTTGATTTCATGAGAGTGATTTTTCAAGGTCGCATCACGAGATGGTGTATGTTTTCGTCTCGTGTTACGGTATTTTCGTATCATTGATTGGACGACTAACCCAAACTAACCAAATCTATTAAAAGTGTTTATAACGTATCGGCACCGGTTCAAATGACTAAAATAAGTTGAGACTAAGTGAAACAAACCGAAAGTTGATTCGACGACTAACCCGAACTAACCAAATCTCTTAAAATAGATTATAACGTATTGGAACCGGTTTAAATGACTAAAATAAGTTGAGACTAAGTGAAACTAACCGAAAGTTGATTGGACCACTAACCCAAACTAACCAAACCTATTAAAATTGTTTATAGCGTATCGGAACCGGCTCAAATAAGTAAAATAAGTTGAGACTAAGTGAAACTAACCCAAAGTTGATTCGACGGTTGGTTGGCCCAACCTAACCAAATCTATTAAAATTGATTATAACGTTTCTGAACCGCTTCACATGACTAAAATAAGTTGAGAATAAGTGAAACTAACCGAAAGTTGAATCGACGACTAACCGAAACTAACGAAATCTATTAAAATTGATTATGACGTATCGGCACCTCTTTAAATGACTAAAATGAGTTGAGACTAAGTGAAACTAACCGAAAATTGATTGGACGACTAACCCAAACTAACCAATTATATGAAAATTGATTATAACGTATCGGGACCGGCTCAAATGATTAAAATAAGTTGAGACTAATTGAAACTAATTGAAAGTTGTATCGATGACTAACCCAAACTAACCAACTGTATTAAAATTGATTATTACGTATCGGAACCACTTTAAATGACTAAAATAAGTTGAGAATAAGTGAAACTAACCGAAAGTTGATTGGACTACTTACCAAAACTAACCAAATCTATCAAAATTGATTATAACGTATCGGAACCGGTTTAAATGACTAAAATAAGTTGTGACTAAGTGAAACTAACCGGAAGTTGATAGGACGACTATCCCAAACTAACCAAAAGCCAATCAGTTACACGTCCTATTTACATATGTCAAAAGAAACAAATAATGATGTATATTTCATGATGGATATATCGTTGTAATGTCATTGTAATATGTCAAAATGTATGTTAGAATATTGTAAATTCGTTCCTTATTAAAAGACGATTATGTACGATTCTATCAATCAAATGTTTTAAGAAAATGTCAAATGTGACAGATGAATATATTCGTCAATATTTTCCTTAATATAACAGATATCGAAAAAATAGTTTAACAAAAGATTTGTATTTTTCGATGCTCTGTCGTTTGGGAATAAAATATGACACGTGCAACTGTCACATTTGATAGTTACAGCTGTCAAATTCGTTAATTTTTCTCTGACACATGTCAAAATACATTGCTAACATTTTAACATATTTAGGTATTATATCTTGACATATTTTTAATCATTAAAGAATACAATGCAATGGTGTCCGAAACTAAAACAAGTAAAGAAGGTGGATGATCACCATATTGATATGTTTCACTTAAAAATACCATACCTTCGTTGGGCTCAAACATTCACTAAATCTTGGACGTAACGGATGCAGACATGCAACTGCGCCGCACTCTCATAACATTTTTGAAAAAGGTTCGAATTTTTCTAAATAAAAAATCAATAATTGACAAAATATGTCGTATATTTTTTTCTATTTAGTTCATAATTAAGTGAGAAAAAATTAACTAAACCCAATCAAACCGAAAAAGTTTGATTCATTTACGATTTATTCGAAATAACTTTGTTATTAAAGGTCCTATCGAAATAAAGTATGTATTAAGATATATTGTAGAGAAAATCAAAACATATTTTTCTGCACAGACAAGACAGATAAATATTGGTTAAGCATATTCACATTTACACAAACAGTTAGAATAAAACAACGGGTTATTTAAGAAGAACGTCATAATAATATATATTTATTAAATAATTTAGACATATTATTTAAAAAAAATGGCATATGTCAAATGACGATATTAAAGTAGTGGTAAAAAAATAAAAAATTATGTATCATCTCTTACTGTCATATTAACCTATAATATGTAACATAAAATTACCTAAAATTTTTTAATGATTAAAAATATATGTCAGAGTATAATACTTAAATATGTCAAAATGTTAACAATGTATTTTAACATATGTCAGATTAGTATGAACGAATTTGACAGCTGTGACTGTCAAATGTGACAGTTGTACGTGTCATATATTATTCTCAAACGATAGAGCATCGAAAAATGCAAATTCTTTGTTAAACAATTTTTTCGATATGTTATATTAAGGGAAATATTGACGAATATATTCATCTGCCACATTTGACACTTTCTTAAAACGTTTGATTGACAGAATCGTACATAGTCGTATTTTAATAAGGAACGAATTTACAATATTTTAACATACATTTTGACATATTACAATGACATTACAACGATATATTCATCATGACATATTCGTATATACATAATTATTTTTCATTTGACATATGATATTAGTACGTGTAACTGATTGACTTTTTACACCCGGACCGGTTCCGATACGTTATAATCAATTTTAATAGATTTGCTCAGTTTGGGTTAGTCGTCCAATCAACTTTAGGTTAGTTTCACTTAGTCTCAACTTATTTTAGTCATTTGAACCGGTTCCGATACGTTATAATCAATTTTGATAGATTTGGTTAGTTTGGGTTAGTAGTCCAATCAACTTTCGGTTAGTTTCACTTATTCTCAACTTATTTTAGTCATTTGAAGCGGGTCCGATACGTTAAAATCAATTTTAATAGATTTGGTTAGTTTAGGTTAGTCGTCGTTTCAACTTTCGGTTATTTTCACTTAGTCGCAACTAATTTTAATTATTTGAACCGGTTCCGATAAGTTATAATCAATGTCAATAGATTTGGTTAACTTGGGTTAGTCGTCGAATCAACTTTCGGTTAGTTTCACTTAGTCTCAACTTATTTTAGTCATCTGAACCGGTTCCGATACGTTATAATCGATTTTGATATCCTGGGAGGTGGGGGTATATTTCCCACTCCACTGTCATATTTTCGATCCTAGGCTCCGTGGCAGAAATCGGTAAAAAAATGTTTTCCCCAAAATCCCCCATTAAATTAGAGCCCCTTTCCCCATATGGTCAAAGGTAGCCCCCCCCCCAGGAGGTGCACCTACCATAAAAAATTCGACCCCATAGCTTCCCGTTCTGGCGAAATGAATTATTTTAGTTTTTTTCTTCTCCTCCCTCTCCTGGCCAAACGGGGGGGGGCGGGGGCGGTGGGGTGTACGGGGTCCAGTTTTCATCCAGGATCGTCATTTTACCCTGGCTACATGTCCTAAAAATTTCAGCCCTCTAGCTATACTGGAACTTTTGTCGTCGACGACTGCACTAAACAAATCTCGGACTAAGCTAAACTGACAAGTACGTGGAGATGACAGTTGGCCGGTTTACCTCACACTCCAAATTTTTGGGCGGGATTTATGTTGTCGCTTCTCTGCGGTTGTTATTCTCGGCCATAGGTGTGTATTTGTCAAATAATTGACATTGTGAGAGACGGACGTTGTTTATGACATTGTGTAATGCAATTAACCATGGTGTTTAAGCAATAAAAACTTGTACAAACCAAGAAGAATTTATTTAGGTTTTCTGCTTATACCACAAGGTATACATATATTTCATAACCCATTGATATTTGAAATTTTATATTACGGCTCTGTTAAAGGAAAATCATACTTATATATATTTCAAATTCAGCCCTGACTTTTCCTACCCAACTGACATTAGCAAGGTCAAATTTAATTTTTCGCCTGACAGGTCGAGTAATATTGCTGTTTGTTATATGTGCCGTGCTTACACCATCGGAAAGCAACAAACTCGAAAATGCAAAAGTCTCGTAAGATTGTCAAGAGTGTAGTAGGTACCCTATTTGTATCCTGGCTAGTATCGCGGTACAGGATGCTGCCGATTGGATTCCTGACGCAATGGCTAATAGGAAATTAAAAATAAATGTCTTACCTGATTTTAAATACTTTTCTGGATCAATATTATCTGAAAAATACGGACTGGGTGAATTATTGGGAGGTGTTAACGGTGGTTCGGTAACAGGCATATTCCTTAACAAGCCTCCGCATTCTGGGCGAACTTCAAGTAAAGGGAGTTTAAATTCGCTTTGAGTCAACTAAAAATGAGAAACTCCATTCATGACGCGACAATGCAAAAACTATTTTTATTATTTCAAAATGAAACAAATATGAGCGCAGCTGGTTAGAGACAAAATGCATAAAACAAAAAATATGATTGCGATTAGTTAGAGGTTCCTTGCCCTAGACTCGGTCTATATTTTCCGTTTTAAGTTCCTTCATATATGGCTTGCTTCCATTAGTTTTTGTAAAATGACAAATTCTATATCATGGACAGATTCGTGCAAAACTATATGAGCGTCTGGCCGAAGGAACGCTTGCTCTAATCAAGACAAGATTTATTTATTTATTAATCAACAGCAGCAGCCAATTACAGATCAGATACTATTCTAGCCTTTAAGAAAAAAAAATACAGACTTATTCCTACAAAAGCTTACCAACTACGATATTCCTAAATTTAGCAAGACTAGTGGTAACAATGTCTATATCAGATGCATATTTATTTATATAGGTTACACATATGATAGGACTGCCCCTATACAGATTTGTTCTAGGAAAGTCCAGATAGAAGACCTTCCTAGATCTTACACAGCCCTGTTGAACTGCAAAGGGCAATTGCTTCAGGATATCAGGGGCATCAATAGCACCCTTAAAAATTTTGAAAAGTGTACAAAGACATCTTCGTTCTACGGTCCTTCAATGACATGCGGTTAAAAATGCCCAACAAGTATTTATTGTCACAAACGCGTTGAGGGTAGTATCCATATTTTTTGAAAAACATATGCTTTAGAAGCCTGCACTGGACTCCCTCGATAATATCCACCCAGACCATATTACACTGCCATACTCGATGTTAGGAAGCACCAATGCATCAAATAACTTAAGGCTAAGTTCAACACTGAAATGTCCAGAATTTCTGACCACAAAACCATTACCCTCAGTGCACCCTGGATTGCGGCCACCATGTGTTCAGTGAAGGACACCTTCGTGTCAAAAATAATTTTCAAATCACGTTAGTTATTCACCCTAGCCAAATTGTTGTCATTCACCTTGTAGTTATATTTTAAAACATTACATTTACGAGTATAAGACATAAATGAACCCTTACCAACATTCAAACTAAGACCATTCGTATCACACCAGCTGGCCACATCACAGAAATCGGATTGCAAGTTGTCACAGTCATTCAAGGAATCAGCATGCAAAAATAGTTTGAAGTCATCAGCAAAGAGTAATGCTTTCGAGTGCTGTACAACATCAACAATTCCATTTCTAACCACCAAAAAAAGCAAAGGACCTAAATAATTATAGACCCCTGCGGTACACCGGATGTGCATTTGTAAATCACAGATTTACAACCCATATAATTTCAGCATATTGTTCTCTGTCTGTGAGGTAGGATTGTATCAGACTCACAAAGTTAGGAGTGACATTCATTTCAGAAAGTGCTTTTGATAATACAGTGTGTGACCCTATCAAAGGCCTTCTCCATATCTGTATATATTACATCCACCTGACTCTTACTTTTTAGGGATTCATGAATATATTGAGAAACACTGACAAGTTGGTGAAAGTTGACCTTTTTGGCAAGAAACCATGTTGCATGAGAGATAATCTCTACAAGCCCTCACAATATACCCAGCAACGCCATCAGGACCAATGGCCTTATTACCCTTAATTTTTTTATCGCATTTTTTACTTGTTCCATGGTGAAATGTCTGTCACAGAGGTATGATTTACACTGCCGACCAGTGCAGCCGTAGGAACCGTCATTATTCACAAATACAGAACGGAAGAAAGAAGCAACTCCCCCCAACCACACTATGTGTACCACTGAAAGTCTCCCCTTCACAAGTCATCTCATCATTAATATCACGATGTTCTTTCTGGGTTTTAAGGTAGGACCAAAAATACTTTGGGTTGCACTTCAAAGGCTGCTCAACATCTCGCATGTACATATTATGCGCCATTTTAATTTTGTATTTAATATCTCGTCTAATAGAATTATATTTAAATTTCCAAAACATCAACTTTGTTTTCTGTATTGTATTTCTGTTTAAGTTCAATTTGCTTAATAATATGGGAATTGAACCATACTGGATATTTGCGCCCAACCTGTTTAGTTTTAGGGACACACTGTCACTGACTAAATATTTCAAATAGGGCACCATAAAACGAATCTAGGACTGTTTTTCGAATGACAATTTTCTGAAAGACAGTTCTTCGAAGGACAGTTTTTCGAATGGACAATTATTCGAATGGACAATTATTCAAATGGATAATTATTCGAAAGGATAGTTTTTCGAAAAGACAAATATTCGAAAGGACCCTTTTTCGAAAATATTAAATTAGAGAAAACATAAAGATAATTTTAACGTAATTTATTAAAACTGTTTATTAAACATATTATTTGCCTATAATGAATTAAAAATAATAATAATATGAAATATTTATATTAAAAAAAAAAAAAAACAAAAAACTTAATTATCTATAAGTTAAATTATAAGCAATACGATTTAAATATTCTAACAGGTCTTCTGGAGAAAACTGATTAATAACATTTTGTAATTTAATATTTAGTTGCGTATACTTCGCTTTCTTCGGCTCTGCAGGAGTTCCAGAATGAAATTGAGAAATTTTCATTTCGGTTAAGAATTGCTCTTTTTGAATTGCGGCGATAAACTTCCATATCGTCGGCTTTCGAGGGCAAGGTGCCAACCTTCAATGTGGTTGTTAGTTTTAGAATGACCTTTTAAAACAATAGCTCTGTTCCAACTGACTATGAAAACCGTACATCGGACGGTAATTTCCAGTTGTATAATTCGTTTGTCAACATGACAGGATATTTATCGCCTTCAAAACTGAAATTGTCAACTAGAAATGACGGTCCCTCGTACGGTTTTCAAGTCGGTTGGAACAAACCTAAGATCAACGCAGTTCCACATTTCCCAGGCGAACAACGGTGGTTTTCGACGATTGCGACGAACCATGCCAATCCAGGTTTCCTCGAAATAGTCGAGAACGTCAGTCGCTTCTTCTGGAAAACCATCACTAAGTGCATCAAAAAATTGCTGTTATGTACTTTATCGGTACAAAAGCTAAAGCTGCTAAGCGGTTCATAGATTGCGCAAAGTTTTTGTCGGTATCATATTGTTGTTTAAGGCCGGCTGATTGAATTTTCCTATATATTGCCAGTGAAAAGTGAAAGAAACATCCTTGTACAGTTGAATTCGGAAATTCTTGATGTATTGCCGCTATCATCGCTGCTTCAAAATCTATTGACTGCGGGCTGAGAGTTGGTACTAAATCTTTCAGAGCCGAAATTAACTTTATGTAGTTGTCCTTTGATTTGTCAGGTAGAAGTGCATATACTAGTTGCATGGAAGTCTCATTTATAATGGATTTATAATGGCATGTATGGTATAGAGCTGGTAAAAAAAGCGTAGGTGCAGTCTTAAAAGTTCCATCCATGAATATGCGATCAGCTTTTTGTAAAATATCCAAGTGTTTTTTCGTACTGAAAATCATAATTCTTTGCCTTAAGTGACCAGAATCAAAAAGAAGAAATGTTTGGCCTTTGGTTGTGATTTTGAACGAATCCGGTAGATCCAACTCCTCTAAAGTTTTCGGCTGTGTGGGCTCCAGATGTTCTTTCACTCGTTCTCTATGCACCGTTCGCTTCAAAGTATCCACTTTACTTAATTTGGCTGCTGATATTTTGTCCACTTCACTTGACAAGTGTGAAACTAAATAGTGTGGAGTGTCTCTTGTAGTTCGAGCACTCTCCGTAAGTTTAATTTTTAAACGTATGGCATCTATTTCTGCTGCATCCGGGGGGGATGGTTGTGTTGTCTCTTTGCAAACCTCTGTCCCAATTGTAATTGCTCGCGACTTACATTTCTTCGATAAAAAAAAATCGCACTTCCAATATAATTTTTCCACAACCGCTTTGTCTTTGACGAATAAAAACCCATTCAAAAATAACTTTCTTTTTCCTTTTTCACTAAATAGAAACTCGAGAGGCATTTTGTAAATAGCTTATAACATTGACAGCAGCCCGGTGACATATCTAACGTACAGTTACGCGCATTAAAAGTGGGACACTCGATTTTTCCCATTGTAAAACGAGCGATTGCGCACCAGCGCATACCTGCGGCCAAAGACATTTAACCTGAAGAGACGGGACAAATGGTTCTTTGTTTTCCCCCAACATTGAGGCACATTCTATGGTCGATAGATGTAGCGTTGCCAAATTTTAAGTTTACGAGTTACTGTACATACATTTTTCATATTAAATTATAACACTAAATACTTATTTTCCCCAATTTTGATTCATCAAAAACCGGTTCTGAAGTTCTTACATGTCAATCTGACAATGCCGCTTCCTTTGGTTCCGCCTTGCTTTACCCCAAAATATTTATAGTATGCACGTAGTAAAGTAACTGCACCAATAGATTGAGAGCATTGGAGGTCGATGACCGACGGCTCTTCCCCATTCGATAAGTATACTAACTTGGTAACATTTCAAAACCAGTGATGGCACTGCTGTAAATATGTTTTAATAGGTATTTAATAGAAGAAAATAGTTATTAAGCTACTTTTTGAATATGTCATTAACCAGATATTTGTCATATTTGTATGTTTTTAAATAAAATTTGTATACTTCAGTCGTTTTCGTTTAACCATTGAGAGCAGAAAAATCCTATGTGTCACAAAAACGTTTAAATCGGGATAAAATTGCGTATTTTTGGTATCTCATAAATTTCGTGTTCAAATTTGAAATTATTCAGGAAATAAGTTTTCGGAAATTTTATTTCATTATTAGCTGCTGAATAGTATATTATGCAATGACCATTCATTGCAAATGTAAGTTGAATATACTTTTTTCTACGACTGCCCTTAAAATAGACAAAAACGCACTAACAACTGCTCTTGAAAACTGGACATTTCAAACATCGTGTGAAAAGTATACTTTCCACACGGCGTGTGCAAAGTGTACTTTTCACATTCACACGCTTATTCGGGTATTTAGATTAAAGGGCTTCGTCTCCGTTTTAGAGCTTCGCCCTCAAAGGTCCCATTACCAGATCTCTAAAAAAGGGGGCCCACTTATAGGGCTTCACCCCCCGGGAGCCCCTTTTTGCAAAACTGTAGAAAATGGAACTCTTATACCAGGCCCCCTTTTAAGACTTGGGGCCCCATTTTAGAGCTTCGCCCCCGGGGGCTCCATTTCTAAATCTGTAAAAAATGGGACTCCCGAACCATAGGCCCCATTCTAGGGTTTCGCCCCCCTGGGGCCCCATTTTAGGGCTTCGCCCTCGGAGCCTCTTTTTCAAAATATTTGGAAAATAGGGACCCCACTCCGGTGGCCCCATTTTAGGACTGTGCCCCTAGTTATAGTTTAGCGAGAATCTCTTACTCACGTAGCTTCTTTCATTAGGAATAAAATTTTCTGATAAATCAATAATAAAAATGTTTCCCATATAACATGTAATTTTCTACCACACTCCCAGTGGGGCACCCGGTATGTAGCAGTCGTAGAAAAAGTATAGTGTGCTACACGTGCTGAAAAGACTTTTTACACTCATGAGACTTTATGACACTCGCTTACGGCTCGTGTCACCAAACTGTCTCATTCGTGTGAAAAGTCTTATTTTCGGTACTTGTTGCACAATATACTATTTCTATTTTGGTATCATAAAGAAGTATTTTCGATACGCAAAGCTGTGTCGAAAAGAAGCTCTTTTCGACACTATTTTTGATGACTGGTTGCTATGATATTAACAAAATTGTGCAATGTCAAAGCTCACTAGCAAATATTTCGACACTGTTTTGAATGGGATTCCTAATAATACAGACGTCAAAAGTAACAAGATGGCCGTCCAAATTTTGATCGCGACTTGAATAAATACATGTTTTTCATTAAAAAACGTGCAAAATATCACTCTTCGCCCAGTTTTGTTTGGTTTCAAATGGACGTTTTAAAGCCTGAATTTGTGCGACGCGACGCGACGTGTAGCTTTTTTGTATTTCGTGAGTGATTTCCTATAAATATTTTTTATAAACTTTATATCAAAGTAACGATGATCTTGCGGTGTGAGGTATGCAAAATCTCCAGCTATTATCATCCGAACCTCAGTTTCCACAAGTAAGTAAAAGTAAATGAAACACAGTAGTACAGTGGGCACCATTTTGTGATGTGATTAATTAATATTTTGTAATACTTACCTATGTATGTGATATTAATGGATAATCTGATATGTTTGCAGTCATTTACCAACCTCTATTAAATAATTTTTGAAGTGAATACTTTTTTGGTTTCATCGCAGTGGTTTTGCAAGGACACGGAAAAATTTCGTGACACAGCAAAATAACTATTTTGTGTTAACTAACCTTCAGAACCCATATCTAACCCAAACTAACTCAATCTAACCCACACACTATAAATAAAACATAAATATATTTTAAATAATGCACTCGAATAAATACCATCATTTCAAATTAAACGTATTTACTTTATTGAAATTATTATTATGATGGACTCACATTTTCAAAGTCTACGTCTATGAACTGTCCTTGCTTTCGTTCAGGCGGGGGCGGGCAATACTACATCTAGTAGTGGGGACGAAGTTTGAGAAAAGTTTGTACACCATACATAAAAATATAAGGAGGCGGGACAATCGTTTTGTTGATATTTTTGCAAGATTTCGGATTTTTATGAATGAGTTGTCGGGTCTCTTTAGGTTAAATGTTTTTGCCTGCGGCAATGACGAGGTTTGTCAAATTTGACAGGAAAGCCATAAATATGCCGCAGTTAACCGTTGTCGAAAAAACTAGAATAATTACTTTGTTTGAAGAGGGTTTGCCAGTAAGAAGTGTGGCTGCGAGAGTTGGGAAACCGAAAAGTACGGTACACAATGTTTTTGTGAAATGGCGTGCAACACAGAGCGTCGAAAGAAGGGCAGGTAGTGGGGCTTCCAGGACGACAACAGAGGAACAGGACAATAATTTAATGCATTACATCGAAGGACATCCTTTCCGAAGCGCTTCTGACGCAAGAAACGATACAGGGTTTCCAGCTTCTGCCAATACAGAGTTAAACGTCTCTCTAATTTAAGAAATCGTTCTGCAGCCAAGAAACCTTTTCTCACTAATGTCAACAAAGAGCAAAGGATTGGTTGGTGTTTGGAATATCTTGTGGCGGACATAAATTTTTGGCAAAAAGTAGTTTTCTCTGATGAAAAAACTTTTCAATCATTTTATAATGGCGGTTTAAGAGTATACAGGCCGCCGAGGTCTAGATATGAAGAAATGTACACTCAAAAAGTTGAAAAGTCCGCAAGATTTTCTGTGAATGTTTGGGGTTGCATGGGAGCTGGTTGGGCAGGGCTGTGCATAAGAGTAGACGACAGGTTCAACACTGAACAATATCTGAACATCTTAGCGAATGTCATGCTTCCAAACGCCCTCGCTGCGTATCCGAATAGGTTCGTGTTCCAGCATGATAACTGCCCCATCCACACTGCTCGCCGAGTAACAGAATGAACTGAAACAAATCGGGTTGACTTGTTACCTTGGCCAAGTAGGAGTCCTGACGCTAATCCGATCGAGAATGTTTCAGGACTGATGGTAAAAAAAGTGTCAAATTTTAAACCCGAAAACAGGGAGGAATTATGGACAAAAATCGTGGAAGGCTTCCATGCCCAGAAGAATCCATGCGATTCTGAAAAAAAATAGTTCTGCTATAAAATATTAATAGTATTATTACACGGAGTGCGCATTATCTATTTAGCGATTACGCTTTTTTTTAAATAAATAATTGTAAAAACCAAGTTCAATTTTGTGTTATTCAATAGGGACTTTTGTTGAATTTATATTTCACGTTCACGATATTATTGCTTAGGGTTGTGGTCACTATACTCGCTGGAACACTATCACTCTTTGTAGAAAAATAATTGTTAAAATTATTTTGTGAAAAAGCGATGACAAAGGTGACAAAGTCATAAAACATAACCTAATGAATGTACGTCATATGGACATGCCCTATTAGCAGGTAAAAGTCTGATTTACCAAAAATTGCGAAAAATGACAAGATCTGTACCTGTTTATGACCAAGCGTATAGGTGACTATAATATAAATGTTAATAGATATTATTAGGGCTTTGTATAGCCCTCAGCTCGCTTCGCTCGCTGCGGGGGCTCATTCAACAAGAACTAACCAAGTGCTAACCAAAACAACCCAAGGGTAACCCAAACTAATCCAAAATTAGGAAAAAAAGGTACATTAATAAAAACAATAAACAAAACATCTGTCACGATCGACGGGAATCGAATCCACAGCGCCGGAATGACAGGCAAGAACGATACCTTCTACACCACGGAAAATTTTGCTAAAACGATAAAAGGGACTAACCCAAACTAAATTAAATATTCGAAAAATGGCCCATTCGAAGAATTAGACATTCGAAAAATTGTCTATTCGAAGAATTGTCTTTTCGAAGAACTGTCCATTCGAAGAAATGTCGTTCGAATAATTGTCATTCGAAAAACCATCCGGATTCGCCATAAAACATATCGGCAGCCACATCAGCATCTGTGGCATCTTTCAAAAATTGCCAATTAATATTCTTTAAGATATTGATCATGTGCAAATAATTGGCTTTTATGTAATTAAACTTAGTGATACCTACGTGTTTACGTCCCTCAGCAATGAAACCATGTGCCACAGTTACTAATAAACCCGGATGATGAGGATCCAGCAACGGATCGCTAGGTCAGAAGAATGTAATTTTGGGCAACATTTTCTTTTGGGTTGATGACTTATTTAGAATAGTTTGATCATCTTGGCTTTGTGTCACAAGTTTTTGATCAGACGGTCGGATAAATAAACTCTAAGGTGGATTGAGTATTCCGCCCGTTAGCCCACAACCCCATCGGGCCGCATCTGACATGAAATCTCGAGTCATTGGAGCAGCTCAGCTCTCACGTTGAGAGAGAAGGTGTAATAGGGTGTAATTTTCATGTGATAATTTCGATGGGACAAATGGTATATTTGAAGAAGACGATATACATCCCTATTACACCTTCTCTCCCAACGTGAGAGCTGTTTCAATGACTCGAGTTTGGAATTAACGCACGAAAGTGCGCTGAAATTGAAAGTTTTTTATTCGAGATTATTTTAAAATTGTCTATTTAAAGGGATTAAGCTTCAGTTTTTTTTTATTTTAGATTCGGCTTTGTTTGTAGTAAACTGGCTCTTTTTTTACAAAATAGTTAGGTAAAACATTAGAAGATGTATGTTTAAGACCACACTACAGAAGTGAAAGTTCAACAATGTGAGATTAATATTATGAAATACAAGTATATTTTTGTGTTCTATATTTTGAAATTACTTGCCACAACTTCGATGTTTAAAGAGAAATTTTTCCGCGAAATCTACCATAAAATCGGCATAAACCGCTGCTTATGGTTCGAAAAATTCCAAAATTTCACCCATTTCACATCTTCAAATCGCTTTAAATGATATTTCAGGCAAATAAATTTACTTACTTACCTCAAAACCTATACGCACCCCGATTGCTGAAAGTAAAATTTTATCTCGAAATTTACCATAAAATCCACCAGAAACTGCCTCTAATTCCGAAAAAAATTTCATTCCGATCAATTTTTCCTGCTTCAAACCGTTGTCAATGGGATTTCAGATAGCGAAGCCATAAATAGTACTCGTAAAATTGCCGAAATATTAAACATTTTAGAAACTTTGCGATTTTCTGCATATGGCTGGGCGTACGCTTAAAATAGATTTTTCAAACTGAAAACTACAAAAATTATCAATTAGGCATTTTCAATTGGATCGATGCGACTTTAGTATGTTCTGCTCCAGATTATTGAGTTTTCCAGTGACGTGTCGTGTCACTGGAAATGGCGAAAAGTTTACATTCAACTAGCTCTCCTATAAAAGGCATCATCATTTTCAAAATGTTTTCTATTACAGTTTTTGGAGTAGATTCTCTTCAGTCGGCTTTTAAAAGAAATGCTTTTTGGGAAAAATAAAATAAAAACCTGAATTTTTTCACTTTAAAATCGACTTTTTTACATTCTTCAAAAAGTTCATTTTCGAAACAGAGAAGCATTTAGGAACTTTTTCTCCTAGAGATTCCCTATCGAACTGTGGTTCAGTATTTCCGATCCTCGTGACTTTCTCGGCACTAAAACGACCCACGCAAGTGGTCCCTTTTTCGAAAAAAATACACGCCCAGAAAAAATACGCGAAATTTTCCGAATTTTGCCAATTTCAATAGGTTTGGAAAGAGCGTCAAGAGGTACGTATCCAGAAAATGTCATCAAACGTGATTATTTTTTTTCGGCAGGTATCGTGTATGAAAACAAATTTTTGAAAAATCGTACATATGACGTCATAACTCGGAAACCGAAAATCGGATCGCCAAAACAAATAATCATTGGCAGCTGCCAATCGTTGCCTAAACACGTGCCAAATCTCAAATTTCAGTCGAAGTCATGCGTGACTGCCCAGTCTGGGGCTAGGATCCTCTAACTAATCGCGATCATATTTGTTTTATGCGTTTTGTCTCTAACCATAAGCTGTGCTCATATTTGTTTCATTTTGAAATAATAAGAAGGGAGCTGAATGCCCTTAAAGAAGTTTTCACTTCAAAAATGGAACAAAGTACTTTGAAAATATTTTCATATTCATTACCGCACACCATTGTGAATAAACTACTAAAGATGCATACTTTTGAAATCACCCAAAATAATCTTGATTATCGGTTCTTAAAGTCATATTCAGTATTCAGTGCTGGAATTTACTTTTGTCTTTATCGGTGTTATTAGGCGATGGAGCTATGTGTAGCTTTGAAGGCCCCGAAGAGAGATATTGTAGGTATATATCTTCTCCGTAAACAAAATACGCTATTATTGTTGACGTGAGTTATCGTTTCTTTTTTAAAGTAAGTAAATTAACTTAATCAATCAGAATTTGTAAAATCTTGGGTACAACTTTGTTGTCTTCTGAGCTATCCATTATATTTTTCAAGTTTTGTGTATTTAAATACCTTTTTCTATATAATCGCATTGAAGGGTTCTATTGTCACAATACGGTCTTTGAAAACGACTTAGTAAATTTTCAATTTGAGACCAAATGGTAAAATCCAATTAAATCGGTAAAGTTTAGTTGATTGTCATTTAAGTAATTTTAGTATCATATCAGTATCAACTAAAATTGCTTGAAGAATCGTTTGCCAAATTTAGCATATAGGAACAAATTTTCGAATTACCTCTTTACAATTTTAACAGACCAGTTACTAGAAAGATTAAACAGACCTTTAAAACTTTAATTAAATAGATCTTTTCAAATATTTCATTTAGGGAACACGGGAAGACGCATATTGAAATGAAAGGAGGTTCATCAACTTAGAAATAAAAAAAACTTTCCCGAAAACCTGTTATCACTTCACCATTACTCAACTGCAAAATAACCTATTAAAAGTGATTACAGCACAACAAAACGTCCCTTATTATGCCACTGTTTACTAGACTGGAGATTGGAGAACGTGAGAAGCCGGTAACGCCAAGTCCTAGGTGAGCGATTTACGCCCGGTCCTACGTGAGCGATTTGCAGCGAACGCGAACGCGAATCAGTGGCGATGCGACTATATTAACTTTTCGTACGGCATCGCCAGCGCTTCGCTGTAAATCGCTCACCTAGGACTTGGCGATACAGTCGACGCGAACGCGAAGCGCTGGCGATGCCGTACGAAAATTTATTATAGTCGCACGGCATCGCCACTGATTCGCGTTCGCGTTCGCTCCAAATCGCTCACGTAGGACCGGGCGTAAGCAACTAAACAATAAAATCACTCTAATTTAGTTGTAGAACGTTTATCCGGGACTGCGATCAGCACAAATGTTAAACAATATGTTTATACACACTTATCACTATCGTAGATCATAGAACGGGGTTAATTGAGAATAGCGGAGTTATCTGGAACACGATCGAAAAAAAAATCGGTAGCGCTGGTTATACCGTCGAATCCAAACGAAATTGGTCACGTGCAACATGTAGGAACATGCTTTAAAACTCCACGGATGAATACTAGTCACCAGTCAGCTCGTAGATTGCGTTTAGGGTGTGTGCACTGACTTGCGAGAAAAAGTAGATATTTAGTAAAAAAGTGTCTAACTTTCTGATGTCGAAATTAAGTCGATAATGATAAGGTAAGTTTGATGGTTACAACTAATTGTTAAATGGCTCTAGCAAAAAATTATTGTGTCGTTGGTTTAAATATTAGAATTTTAAAACGGTTTTGTTTGAGACTTAAAAAGTGGGTTATATGAGTTATCGCCGGCTTTTTTGAGTCATTAAAAAGCTTGAAATATAGTAGTTTGTTCTTACTTCTATATAGGCTAAATGGTCTGAAATTATCAGGGGTAAATAAACAGCTGCCGTCATGGAAACTATATTAAGCCGTACTTCTTCAATTCCCAAACCAATTTAGCAAAACACTTAGATGAAGTAAGAATAAGAAACGGAAATGAAATTGAAGAATCAGCTGAAAGGTATGGAATTCTAGGAGCTACATTAGGAAGGAAACTTCTCGTTCAATGTGGTTTCAGCAAGAGCATCCGGGCAGACTTTAGTAAGGATGGAGAACATGTTTTTATAAAAAACCTTAACTCACTTGCTTCATGGGGCTACCCATTTGATTTGACAGTTAGGTATAAGAATAATGACCAGGATTTCTTGGTAAGAAGGAAGTTCTGGAAGGAAGATTAAAATATAACATATCGGGAAAAGATTGAGCTGTACCTAATTTTTAAACGATATAAACGCGATATTTCAGATAACATATCAACAAAAAGAGCTGTTCTTTCGGAAAAGATCATAAGATTGCTTCTTTGAAAACGAGTCCGTACTTTTGTCTAGAACCGTCCCGTCTCTATAATTATAAATTCTGGATGCGAAGAATCTTACGGACAACCCGGGGTCTAAGAGGGGCGCCAGATACCCGAAAGGGTAATTAACTTTACTAAAACAGCGTTTAGTCTAATGTCAGCAGAAACGACCGAAGGACAGCTTTCCCCATATATGTCTGCCTAGACCATGTATAGACTTTTTTGACTCTGGTGCTCTTGAAGGCACAAGGTTTAATCGTTCGAAGAGTGGCTAGTTCGACGGTACGTCCTTTGAGGTTTGGTTCTTCAGTGTAGTGGAGTCTTGCGAAACAAAGATCGGCACAAAGAGATACGTAGATCGTTTTCTGCCAATCCCATGAGAATTTATTTAGGTTTAATTTTTTTTCAGGATAGGAAATAACCGATCAATATCACTTTTCAGGGAGAGTACTTCAGAAGAGTGAGGAGGTCATTGTGTTCATATCATCCCCCCGATAACATATAATGCAACTACTTGACGTCGCCTTCTATGCGCATTTGACAAAAATATTGGAGCGAATTTTAAGCATCTGGTCGCAGACTTCCGTCATTAACAAAAGACGCATTGCCTATAGCCCTTTATCAAAACTGCAAGAAAAATTTAAAGACGGCTAACGGCGTTTAACAATTTGGTGTCAGGATTTTACAAAAACTAACAAAATATTCTCAAGACCGTAGATCCTGCAAGGATTAAGGACAGACTTCCAAGGACACACAATCAGTAGGTGTTGATAATGTGGTTTCAGATGTTGTCGTAAATATTTCAAAATTGGAGCCCGAAAAAAGTATGCCCGCAAGTGACATGGCATCTATATCTTGGTGTGCGGACATAAACTGGACCTCAACCTAAGCAATCACAATATGCTGAGATTCCTAGCGACGATGAAACGAGTGGGGCCGAAAAAGAGCTTTGTACTGCTGAAATATCCAGCGATGTTGACTTTACTGTGTCTGCAAATGTGAAAATGGAATATAAAGTAATTAGGTCCGAGGTAAAATTTACCCGGATGATTCTCCAATATGACACAAAGAAAAGCAAAAGATATTTGATTGGATAATTTCAATGTATTTCTAATTCTACATTACAAGTGGAATGTGCAAGTTTTTGAAAATCTCAGAAGGTCAGTCTGTCCTTGGCAATATTAGTGCAAATATGGTTGTGAAAATTCTAGCACCAACCACAGTAAAATGAACTTGTAGCAGACAATTCTATGCTATTAATATTGACCACAAGTATTTTAACTTTTAAAACTAAAAACTTAGTTTTTATATTTAGTTCAGTATTTTTGCGCTTAAACTTCATTCAACACACTTTGACCGTTACGTCATATCATGCCATTTCTTTTAATGCCATGAACGTATTTCCTATATGTCTATACTGGAAAAACTAAATCTGATAATTGATATTGACACTGACATCTATTAGCGTCAAATTTCAAATCAAAACGAAGTAATCTTTTTAAAATGCCTTATCGATTAACTGAAAAAGAGCAAGCTCTTATTTTAAAATTGGTGGGATATTTTAGCCAAGAAAAAGATGCCGGTAAACCGCTTTTACCCTTGAACGTCGTGTATAACGTAAGTCTCAATGATATGGGAATAGTATATTATTTTATATGGAGGAAAAGTAACTTTTCCTCCAAATAAAATATGCTGTATTTTCTTCAAATGTCGACAAATTAATGCAAAAACGTCTCTTTTTAATAGTAATAATAATTATTATTGAAGATAAGTGGGTTCGCAAGGCGGCAGACCGGTGCGGTGTCGGTGAATAGGCTCAGGTTGTTGCTATAGTAATGTAACTTAAAGCAGTCAGTGGACACTGTCAGCAATAATTATATTTTTAAAATTGCGTCTTCGATTGCATTTTAATTCCGTATTGATAAGCAGTTATTGAGTAAGTTCGATTAAATAATAACCAATTTGTTCCTAAATTAGTGATTTTTAGAAATGCAGTTACAAATTGAGTGAAAAATACAAATTTTAGTTTAATAACCATGAGTTGTTGACGCTTATTTTGTTGTTTGCTTGTATTGTATCTATGTTGCTATGACAACACTTTTACCTCCGGCGGCGGAAAAGTGAAAAGTAAAGCTCCGGCGGAGGAAAAACGAAACTTCACGGCCGCCTACACAGTCGAGTAATGACGGATTTACTGACGTTTGAAGAAAAAAATTATTTAACTTCATATTATTAATAAAGTTATATTGTAGGCATCTGATAATTGTGATTTTTCCTAATTTTTTATATTATTATAGCGTGTTGCAGATGCATTAGATATTTCCTTGTCTTCTATTCAAAGATTGGTTTCTAAGGGCATCGAAACTGATAATAAATATACATGGTGCTACAAATTCGTTTCTTTGTATGGGTATCTCGAAAACCGTAAGGGTTAAATTGGGGTAAAGTTGCGCAATTTAAGGGTGATTGACATGCCGTCGAGAAATTTAGAAAATTCCGTCTACTTCCGGAGATATCCGTAAAACACCGAAAATCATCTATTTTATTTTTGTTTTTTCCTGCCTTTGTTTGAAAAGATAAAGGAAAATTAATGTCACATTCTTATTGCTACTTTTTCTCCTCTACAAGCTGGCGGTATTAAATTTTAATTCCGACGTTTCGCTTTCGGGCCCCCTTCATCAACTTAATTTTTTAAATACGGACCTGGATTTTTAATCTAATTTTTAAAAAGCCTTGTCCGATAGTGGTAACAAATATTGTCATAAGTGAAATAGGGTCAGAAAAGACAGCCCCATCTCTGTCTAACACATTATCTCTTATGGAAAAAATCTAGATTTGTTGGTTTATTGATAAGTGCGATACATCGTTGGTTTTAGAAGACCAAAGGCTTTTTAAAAAGTAGATAAAAATTCCAGGTCCGTATTTAAAAAAATGAGGTTGAGGAAGGGGGCCCGAAAGCGAAACGTCGGATATAAAATTTGATAACGCCAGCTTGTAGAGGAGAAAAAGTGGCAAAGAATGTGACATTTATTTTACTTTATTTCTTCAAACAAAGGCAGGAAAAAATAAAAACAAAATAGATGATTTTCGTTTTTTTACGGATATCTCCGGAAGTAGACAACATTTTCTAAATTTCTCGACAGCATGTCAATCACCCTTAAATTGCGCAACTTTGCCCCAATTTAACCGCCCTCGTATCTGTTACGGTTTTCGAGATACCCATACAAAGAAACGAATTTGTAGCACCCTGTAGAGTCAAAGTTCAGGCTCCTCATGTTTCAGCACGAGGAACTACACTCTACAAAGTTCAAAGCACACCAGCATGTCATAAGAATAAGAGTTTATGCTATGTATGCAGCAGGTAGATTTTAAATTTTTGTAGTAATTATATTTCAATTTATGTTTCTGTTCTTTTTTACGGTGAACATATAACACTAAAAACACTTAAAAAACAACTGCTGGATATTGATGGTACCCAGATATCATTGGGTTCCTTAAGTGTTGGCTTGAAAAAAATAAAATTTAAATGGAGAAAGTGGCAATTTCCAACAGAAAGTCTCTTATGGAACAGCCATCCATCGCCCATAAAAGATTAGTTTTTTTAAGAGAATACATGAAAAATAAGAATAATCCTTATTCGTTAAAGCCTCTATTATTAGATGAGACATTATTAAAAAATTATTTTAGGTAAATTATAATTTAAAAATAATTTTAGGTCACGCCTCAAAAATGGAAAAACTATGTCAGACACACAGACAACCTGATAAGTGAGGCATAGGAAAAAGAAAAATACATTGATGCTTCTAACATTCTTCCAGTGAGAATAGACTTAAATGAATCTGACTCTGATGAGTTTGATTCTTCAGACAATGAAGATTAATGAATATATTTTTTAACTTTGGCCGTAGTATTCTTAGTGTTATTTTGAAATGACCAGATGCTTTGTTTTTGTTTTGGTGACATTGGGAGTTTTTTCAGAAATAATAATACCCGTTAATATGTAATTGTTTCTCCCATAATAATTGCATTTTATTTTTCCTAATTTAGGGGATACCTTAATTACATATTTTTTAAAATATTTTGAATTTATATGATATGCTATATTAAATATAAAATGTACGATCCTACATGAAACATAATAATTGCATGACAAAAATGGATGATAAACAAGAAATAATTATTAGCTGCTCTGCCCTTAAAACAAGTAAGTTTGGGTTAGCTCATCAACTAATTAAAAATTCGACATCTTTATTAAATTTATCAAACCACATTTTTGGATATTTAATATTAAAGTTAATGCTTCAGGGCAGCACTGCATTAAATGTAAAAGTAGCAGTTCGCATTATAGAACGTATTTAAACATGAGTAAAAACGGAACGCACTCTAATCACAAAACGAAATCGGTAATAAAAATAAATATCAGGGACATCTTGTGGCTAAACTTATAAATGTAAATGACAAATGAGTCTATCTAAGACATCTGTATTATTTTAAAAGGCGTCAGTAATTATGACGTAACAGTCTAAGTGTGCTGAACGGTCTGTAGTTGCGCCTCGGCAGTGAGCGAAGCGAGGGAAGAGCCATGCGTGAAGTGAAATATTAGATATTCTAAAATAGTAAACAAATGCTCTAAGTCCCGCCCAATTGTCAACATGGTTTATAATCTCCATCGAGATATTTTATCTCGATGATAATCCCTGATCGCTAGAGATGGGGCAAGAGTCAACCAAATCGCCTGTTACTCTATTCTTCGGCATTCCGCGCGTTTGTGCCCCTGCCCTGTTTCGATCATATTAAAGACCTTACAAAGTTGTCAAAATAATTTCAAACTGCGTTTTAAAATTCGACCTAAATTAGTTCCCATCTAAGACATATTCAGAGAAAAAGTTAATAATAGGCTGCTATAAAAACTTAAGAACTGTCTAATTGTCTCTTTTTGTAGATTTTTCGTTACTTGCTTACCTCTTTGTCTTCTAACGTTTTCGGATCCCATTTGTTGTCCTGGAGGTATCCGATTTTTGTAATTTGGTTCATGGCAGCCAAGTTTTGATTTTGAAGTCGCTCGAAATCGGATAACGCTTCCGTAGCTTGGACCGTATATCTCTGGCCAAATTCAGCATGTTCTCTCGGCACAAATCCTAAAAAATTAAATATTAAGGTTTATGAGTAATGAACGAAGTAGAAACCATACAGAGTAATACAGATAGATTATATTATTATTGTTACCTTCATATCCAGGAACCATAGGATGTTTATAAATGGTGTCTCCTTGTCTTTCGTTGACAATATCTATGTCTCTAATAGCAGGGCGATACGTCTAAAGTGAACAATATACAAACTTAGTGAATATAAATACAAACAATAAATGGTAGTTTATTCGCTATTAATACAGAACAACTGCGGAATCAAAACAAGCCAGAAAACCCACGTGTGCTCGGCGTGAGTACCAGAGCTTCAAAGGCCCTATCAGTTTGCAGAATTCGTACAAATATTTTTAATAATCAAAAATATATTTAATATATTTTTTTTTAGTTTAATACTGAAAATCGATAACTTTAAATCTCTATTGGATGTCTCTTTTTTGTTCTATTTACAATTTACCTTGTAATCATCGGCATTTCTATCGGACAAAACCAGCTTTTCTGCATGGTGTACGGTGGGATCCAATAATACTTTGTGCGTGGTCGTTCCATAAGTATTACCGATGCGGTACTTGTACTGAGGGCAAAAACCAGTGTATCTTTAAAACCGAAAAAAGTCTATATTAACAAAAGCCTATTATAGTGCTATAAATTGTTATGCAACTTTAGGTACCGTATCGATGTCTGCATTGACTTACCCTGGAATAAAATGCGGATTGGGCGAGGAAATAAGTTCCATTATAGCATTTCAACTTGAACTTAAATTTTGAACCCCCAATGAAGATTTATGAGTCGTTATTATGGTACTTTTCACTTTGACATTATAGGTTAAGTTCTAACGTTTTGAATTAGGTGCGAATGCAGGTATACCTATAAGGTCTATTTATTATAATCAGATAAGCTATTTCAATCATTATTATACCGGGTGACTCCGACATTTAGGAAAAGCTGACCGCATAGCAGTGAAATTTATGAAAAATATCAAAAAAACTCTAAAATATATGTATGAAAAGTCTAGATGCCTGGAGACAAAAAAGGCAACACTTCAATAACAACACGTTTTGAACATCGGTCACATAAAAAACGTTTTTCTATATTGCGTTGAACGAATGCGCTCTTGCCATCTATCGTAACTGCCTGACAGGCGTTGATGGGGGCGAGATAAGGCTAACTTCTAACTTCAGATCCATCTATTTCCTCAAAAAGAAAAATAACCAAAATAATTAAGAGGTCAAATGAAGAGGTAAATACATTATCTGAAGGAAGGTAAAAATGTTATAAGGAATATCTAACATGTATAATTTATATTTAGATTTGGCAGAATTTAATACTTTTAATAATAATGAGGAATTTTCAGACGGAGAGCCTCGAGCGATTGCATTGGATATTTCGAAAGCATTCGATAGAGTATGGCATGACGGATTGCTCAACTGCCATCTTTCGGACTGACAGCGTCTCTGCAGCTGGCTTGCCAGTTTCCTTACGAACCGATCTCTGCACGTTGCAGTTGATGGACACATCTCAGACACATTCACCTTTAACGCGGGCGCAATACTTCTACCAGCTCTGTTCCTCAACTATATTAATGTCCTGCTGACCGAAAAGAATAATCCTGTTTACAGTTTTTCGGATGGCAGTACCCTTGTCTCCTAATTTAGATCAGAAAAACACTTACACCAGCGACTGAGCATTATCATCGCAGACAGGAGCAGATTACAACAATTAATCAAGACCTGGAGGCGACAGAAATTTGGTCCAGTTCAATGCAGCAAAGACCCAAGCAGCCACGTTTACCAAGAGGGCCAATCGGCAGGCCCTGACGTCATTATGGCAGGATCTACCATTCCTTGATCCTCGTCAACCGGACTACTGGGTGTCTCGGTCAACAGCAATATGTCCTCTGGCATGACCACGTTGCTAACATCGCAAAATCAGCCTCGCAGAAGCACTATTTCGCAACAAAAAACTGTATACACCGCAACAATTGTTCTTGCTCTTCCATTCCTTAGTCTTGTCTTCATGCCTGAAGAGTTGTGACACCAAGGTTATCTACACTGATTGCTTAGTTGTTTTCATCGCTTGCGATCTTCTGCGACTCTTAAGTTGGTTTGCAGGGGTTGTCCCGTTATGTTCTTGATTTGGTCCAACCACCTCGACGGGGACCTTCCTCGCGGTCTTTTTCCCTCAATTTTGCCCTGTACGATCGACTTCTCCAAGTTGTCTTGTCCTCTTCTGGTTACGTGTCCAAAGTATTTTAGGATGCGTCTCCGACATATTGTGGACAATCGGTGTTGAATTCCTATTTCATTTATTATCGAGGCATTAGTTGTCAGTGCCGTCCAAGGTATCCGGAGCATTCTCCTCCAGCACTACATCTCAAAGGCAGCTAAGCGTTTTCGGTCGGATTGTCCATGACTCAGAGCCGTGTGCGAATATAGAGAACACTAATGTTTTAACCAGGGAAACTTTTGTATTTTTAGTTATTTGTCTGTCTTTCCATATCTTGACTAAGTTGGACATTGCGGTTCTAGCAATAGATATTCGTCTTCTAATTTCAGCTTCGCATCCCCCCTTGCTAGTTATTGATGCTCCCAAGTGAATAAATTCCTCGACAACGTCGATGTCATTATGCAGGTTCTCCATTTGTATTGTTTTATTCCTATCGATTAGCATTAGTTTCGTCTTGGTGCAATTAATCTCCAGGCCCAAGGGTTTTAAGATCTTTTACACGCGTAGACGACTATATCAAAATCGGCCTCTCCTATTGGTCGATCCATCTCGTATTACAATATGTCTTCGTGATGCAATCAGTTTGTCGCAAGAGCTCTCGTGGTCGAGAGGTTTAGATAGTTGGGTCCCAACTGGACGGCACAGGTTCAAACCCCCGTTGCTGTTTTTTTATTATTTTTTTTTAATTATGTTTCTAAACAGTTTTTTCTTGATTTTGGGTATGTCCTTGGTTAGTTTGGGTTAGCACTTGGTTAGTTTCGTTTTCTTGGACCCCCGTAGCGAGCGAAGTGGAGGGCCATGCGGATCGACTAATAAGAGTGGCCGATTTTGATATAGTCGTCTACGCCTGTAAAGGATCTTAAAACGCTAATCTAGCCATTTCTTCTTCGCTTGTTGCTATTAAAGTGGTGTCGTCAGCGTATCTCAAATTGCTTATTTTCTTACCATTAATTGCTACTCCTTCCTTGAAATGTTCTAACACATCCGGTGTGCCGCACCAAACACACCCAAAAGCTGCTGGATTTCATTCAGAAGAGAGCTGTGCATCTGGTCGGGGACCCGGAGTTGACCCGAAATCTGGATAGTTTGGCACACCGCAGACACGTGGCCAAGATGCCCCTGCTTTACAGATACTTTTATGGCGGATGTTCCCAGGATTTGGCCGGCCTCATCCCGCCCCTGGCGGCGCCTGTCAAGCAGTCATAACAGACGGCAAGTTCGTCGTTCAACTGGTAACAACTAGAACATCACATTACAAGAACTCATTTGCCTGGTGCACTGCATCACTGTGCAACTCACTCCCAGGACATCTGTTTTCCCATAATTACAGCCTGCAACTATTCAAGAACCGTGTCAATCAACATCTGCGCAGACACATGTCGAGCGCCATAGGAACTCCCTTTAGTAGTATCTCCCTTTAGTGCGTGTGTCACTGCCTTAAAAAAACTGATTCAGAATAAATTTAATATTTACTTTTGTGTTAATAAGAGTTATAAATTATTTTCAAATTCAATTATTAATTACTTATATGGTTCCCATATAGTTTGCACTGTATATAAATAATGCATGTATCATGTATCCATAAGGTAAATCGTTACCAATTATAATGTTCTGTACCTATTACTGTTCATTAATCAGAATTTATATTATTAACTTATACCTATATCATATAATAAATAAATCGAATGTAACTTTTTCTTAGTGTATTTATTATTTTACATTTTCTACTTACAAGTTATTTCACAAACATTGTTTACAGAACTGAAATTGGTTAAATAGTTTTTGAAATATCGCATTATGTCCTTAACTCGCGAAATGTATAGTACCATCAGAGTACTAATAATATCATTTATACCGTGGTACGTGGTACCATGGCCAGTTGTATTTAAAAATAAATGAACTCGATCCTTTTAAGTTTGTACTTGACACTTGAGTTTTAGTAAAATTTACTGTTAGTTCTAGTTTTAGGTATTATGGCCCCGCATTTGAATGAGCAGCATCTTGCTATAATTAAAGCCTGCTTTTTAGAAACGAACTGGCGCGGGCCGGGAGGTGTATCACGCAAGGGCGTTTCCCAATAAACAATGGTGGGTTCATAGTGTTAATAGAAGATTTAATTAATGAGTTCAGTATTAAGTAAAACAGGAACCGGAATGCCTCAAAGTGCAGTGACCCTTCAAAATTAGGATTTGGTTGAACAGTCGTCTCTATCTGAAAAAAAAACAATCCTCGTACTTTCAAAGAAAAATTTGGATCAGATTCGGAATTTCGAGGCTATCGATAGTAAAGTTTAGAGCGGTGTGGTGTAAAGTGTTACAAAAGATTGCAAACTCCGGCAATTTCTGCCACTGCCAAGCATCGCCATGGATCACGAGTTATGGATGTGTACCACAAATTTTCTAATCAGATTTTTGGGATTATTTATATTTCAAGACGAAAAGGTTGTTTGAGTAATACTCAAAAAAAAATATATTTAAAAAAATATACCCAGGTAAATATCAAAACATGGATGGACTAACCCAAACTAACCCCAACTTTAAATCAAAAATAGTCTTCACACACTTCGGCGCTAGAAAAATTGTAGACATCAAAATTTTTATCGATATCAAACGTACTATTATTACCTCATGTTGGGTCGATTATATAAAATAAAATAAAAAACGATTACTCTAGCGGAAGTAAAAGCTCTATTTCTTTCAAACTAAATCGAACACGAAACAGTTCGACAACGATTACAAGAATGCTCGATTTCCGTGGTTTAACTTCATGGATACGAAACTAGCAATTAAATATCCTTTAAAATTTAACGAGACAGTAATCGAAACTTCTTAATGGCACTCGTATCGGACATCAGATTTCTGATATATTCACGAACATTCTAGGGTACAGGGTGTCCCATTGTTTTTAGTTTCGGGGATAGTAGGAAATTAGGTAAAAATCCTTCAAAATTAATTTCTTAAAGAGTTCTCCAGTTCCAAAACCGTTAATGTACTAGGTACACTAAACCCTAAATTTCCAAAACTGCCGACACATTATATCTTATCATGAAACTAGATTTGTTAATAAATTTTTTGGTACCTACGTCATCGGTTTTGTGAAATAGAGAGCTGTAAAACATTGAAAAAAAGTCGAGGCCCATACTTAAAAGTATTAAGTTGACAGTGATAACTCAACATTCAAACTTCATATTACAAATTTAATGCCGGCGACGTCATCTTATAGACAAGACAAAAATATAAATCTTTCATACGAATCACTATCTTTTTTCTTACATATTTCCCACTATCTCTGAAAGTAAAAACAATTTGACAACACTGTCAACGTACCATTGATGAGTCCTTAAATACAGACAACATCAATTTTATCGACCTTGTATTTCTTGTAGCTACTTAAACACCCTGAGTATTAAAACTGCCCACTATATGATAAAAAGTTAAAACCCAGAAACTGATTTGCTTTTTGTTTTTCCATGGAACAGCTACAAATTAAGGACTACCCAAACTAGTTATTTTATTACCAATTGTAGGTGATATTTAGTATTTACGGCCTTTATGCTAGGTTTTAAAGATAGAGAATCGAATTTAAAAAATGGATATTAATAGGTAACTTTTTATAGTTTTTTGTACATACAACAGTACTAGTACGAGCAAGCTATTACTCGGCTACGCTTGTCGTTTGGATTTTTCTTTGCAATTCCCTGAAGAAGTACGCCAATAAGGCAAGAAATAATTTAATATATTTTTGTCTGTGGTTCATACTACATTTTAAAAATATTTTCAAGATCAACGAAATTCCATTTAATTTTTAACGAAACACCTATATCTTCTGAAAATGTTTGATTCTGCTTGAAATTATATACATATTTACCATAAATCTTAAATATTTTCGAGATATTGACATGGGAAGAACGTCATTTTCACCATTTTGAATACGTGTCATATCCAAACGGCTCAGCACTTTCCCATTTTATTTCTTAATTATTTATCGCCTGGTACCACTTCCCGGTTTAGCCGGAAATTAATATTTTACGTTATAAATCTACTTCCGTTTAAGTTTGTGCCAAACAATAGATAATTAAAAACTAAGATTAGAAAGTACATCTGTTTTGCTCTCTGATGGACTGTTTAGATTCTACAGGTATTAAAAGTGATGAAAATATGTTTTTAACATATGTCAATATCTCGGAAACAAAGGAATTTAAACTTAGGATGAATATACAGGGTATCATTAAAAAACCTAAATTTCGTTTCTCACTTCTTTTTAAGCCGTACGGGACCGTATGCACCAAAATATTTTTAAACGAGAGTAAGAACATGCAAAAAAATATTCTTACAGTTTTGGCATACTTCTCCACCGAATCCTGGTTTCACCACTCTGTATATCTGTTAAACGGAGTTCAAAGTGAAACAAATCTAAAGAAGTAAATTTTATGCAACTTTCAACTGATCTCAAAATTATTTCATTCAAAGGTGAAAAAGTCAGTGGCGATACATAAAATAAAAAATATATAACCGTCGGCTCGTATGCACGCCCTTGCGCGCCACAATGACGTTTTGTGTTCAAAACATGCCCTATAATAAAGACTTCTACAATATAAATTTCATTAAAATTACCACAGCCGATTTAGTAATAAGTATTTCGAAATAAATGGATCTTTTTTAGTGGAGCGTGAGGGAACCCATACCTATAAGAACATGTCCTATAATAAAGACTTCTACAATCCAAATTTAATTCAAATTACCACAGCCGATTTAGAAATATTTCGAATGAAGTTTGAAAAATTAACACATTGGATCTTTTTTAGTGGAGCGTGAGGAAACCGATACATATAAGAACTTTTTGTAACATATTCAGGTGCATGAGGAATCTCTCATTATGTACATCAGTGTCTCATATTTATTTAAGCACCCGGTATATATTTTAATAAAATTAACGATTTTTGTTATCTGCCATTAATTTTTTTTGGTGTGGAATAAAAAGTGAAAAATTCCTATTTGTCATTTTGAAAATAATATCAAATTTGTATTTAATTGTACTGCACATTCATTTATTTAAGTGACAAAAATTAGATCGACAAATCTTACGAAAAAATTAAAGGTGCTTATTAATCAACTTTTGCCAAACCAAATAATCGGTTATTTTTTATATTTATTTAGTGAAAATGAAGCTATCATCACTGATAATTTATTTAAATATATCGTTATTTTATGTGTTTATGGGTTTTACATGTTTCTTGTGGATATTTATTTATTGCTCTCTCTCTCTCTCTCTCTTTAAAATATTTTTTCTTTTCTTGTGTTTTTTTCGTAAAATTGTGCAACGCGTTACTATTTTTATGATATTATTTATCATTATATCATTATTTTGTAATGTTTGTGTTTTTCGATCTATTATCACTGTTTCCAGCAATCAGCAAAAGTGCGTCAAAGAATTGCACTTTTTTCAGAATAATAACAATAATAACACAATAATATAGAAAAAACTGTATTTTATTTAAGTCCATTCCTGAAATTTTAAACTCTTCTCTGCAAGAGTAATGCTCGTACTACATTTATTGTTGTTTTACTTATTTTATATTAGTAGTACAATAATATTGTTAAATATTTGTTTTCATAATATGGCATTACAGACAGATGGTCCTAACTTCGCATTATTTTCAATCTTAAAAAGATTAAGGCAAAATCAGGTGATAACCGACTTACTCACTGGCCTAACAGTCTATTGTTTGCTACCTAAACAACAACGGTGCATTAAAAGACAAAGGTACACAGATAAGCATATTTCCAAGGAGAGTTTAACAACCATAAATGTTTACTTTATTATCTTGTATGTGTTTTATTTCAAAAATGTACCTAACACAATAGGTTCCCAATCATGGGATATTCATAAACAGAATGATTGGAAAATTGAAATTTTCTTAATTCAATAAGTTTGAGAACTGCATGGGCGACACGTCAGACATTAGTTATATTTATATGAAGTGACATTCCTAGGAAGACTTGGATGCACATTCATGGCACTATAGGTTTATGAAAGACGTTTGTGGAACTATGTTTGTAAACTAGTGCATTATTAACACAGACTGTGATAATGTACCAATAGGTACATTATCACAGTCTGTGTTAATAATGCACTAGTTTACAAACATAGTTTGGGTTAGTTTGGGTTAAGTTAATAAACTTAATGCTTAATGTTACTGTAGTCAATTTTGTTCTCCTTTCATAACTTGACTAATAAATCCTTGTGAATTACGCAATTGGCAGTCTTTAATAATTCACAAAACTTAGTCTTTAAGTATACAGGGTGTCCTCTAAAAGGTCTGTACAAAATCTTGCCACATATTCTTGAGGCGTTTCACAATGCACTTCTGATGGTTTAAAATGGCGATCATTTTTGTCTCAGTCTCGCCTCTGATTATGTGCCTGATTTTTCTTACTTGAGGGGGATGATTAAAGAATAACTAGAAGGTTTCTGGAATTTCAGATGTTACAGTTTCGGAAGCTGCTTGCAGACAAACCTACATTCAAGATACGACCTATTTGCTTCATTTCAATGCCTACCTCCATGCATTAGATAATTGTTCCGGTATTTTTTACTAACCCGATATGTAATAACTACCCTTAAAGGTCATTTATGTGCTTTCATAAAATTCACCGCAGCCTTAAATTAATTAATTTTGCATATGCCCTCTCATAGTACCAACTTCCATTGATATGATATTGATGATATTACGATACAACTTTAGAAAATTAAGTATTCCGGTACTTTTTTCTAACACGATATGTAATACCTACCCGTAAAGATTTTGTGCTTTCATGAAATTCGACGCAGTAATTACATTTTGCATATCCCCTTTCGTATTATCAATTTTCATTAATATAATATTATTATGTAAATTTAGGTAATTAAGTGTTACTAGTAAAACTTTTTACTAATCCGATATGTAATATTACCCGTAAAGGTCCTTTCTGCGCTTTTATGAAATTCGGTGCAGCCTTAGATTAATAATTACAATTTGCATATGCATTCTCATAATATCCAGTGATGTTCCCATCAATTTTTTTGAGAGTGTACCACCAGTAGACTAATATGTGCATGAGCGTAGCCAGAATTTCTATTTTCTTGCTCCAGGGGCGGGCAAGATAGGGTTACCAGATGAAAAGTTGAGAAAGCGTTTCCTGCTCATGGAAAGGCGACGCCCGCCATAGGCCCATCCGCCAAAAATTTGACCAATTTATGGACAAAGGGCGAAGGCGGACCGGACAACTGACCTTGTCGTACTACTGACCTTGCTGAAAATCGCTCCTCTGTAATTCCCCGAAAAATTAAATCCCAGGCAGCAACGTCAGCGCCAATAAGAACTCACTCATTGCCAGCCAGCACGTATGAAAAGCATGGAATCATGGCTTGGAAGTTTGTCCCATCGACTTGAAATGCGGTTCAGCAGTCGCCACCCCGTGGTAGTTCAGTATATTTTATTTAATTTTAGGTATTTTAATTTTTGTATGTTTTTTTTTTAATTTTTCCTTCGAACCAGGGCGGGGAGCAAGTGCTACACCCTGCCCATCCGTGGCTACGCCTCTGATTATTTGCCTGATTTTTCTTACTCGAGGGGGATGGTTAAAGAATAACTAGAAGGTTTCTGGAATTGCAGATGTTACAGTTCGGAAGCTGCTTGCAGACAAACTTACATTCACGGCTTCATTTCAATGCCTACCTCCATGTAAGCTTCTTCTAAACATCTCGAGTTCTTTGGGCTTTGATGATAATATGAGTATAATCTATCCATGAAACTGGAAACAGGAAACACCAGTAGAATCTTATAAGACGTCATTTACTTAAGAGTCGACGCGATGACATAAGCAGTGCCAGAGAAAAAGATGTGGTATATTTCGCATAGTTGGTGCAGCGACTCCAACTTTCTTTCCTGGCTCACTTGCACCATCGCTTGCAAATGCAATCCAATTTTTTAGAGCTAACGACTTTGATATTCCCAAACGTTCTAAGCAGGACCAAAGGGCTTTCTCAATAGTTGCATCTTGTCCATCGAGCTCAATCAAGTCTAAGAACGCTATAATGGGAGCCTCTGCATCAAAATATGATGAAATGTATACTATAAGAGTGCACTTAGAGCTTAGTGTTGTTGATGGTTCATCGACCATTATAGCAAATTTTTAGTCTGATTATGCAAGGTGTGAAATAAGTCGTTTGCGTATCTTCTTTGCTATGACATTAACCATTCGTATAACAGTTATTCTAATATGTGAAGAAGAGCCCGAATATGGGCCCCATTGATTTGTTGAACTTTAACTCTTCAAATTGTAAGAAAAAATTGGAGTGTGCTTAAGACCGCACGACAGAAGTGAAAACTTCAATAAGCGGGGCCATCGTTTGTCAGAATTTCGATCCGAGCCGTCGTGGCAGAGATACGGGCGAAAAACGGTTTTCCCCCAAAATTCTCCCTTAAATTAGAGCCCCGGTCCCCCCCGTATGACCTAAGGTGGCCCCCCATGGGGCGCACCTACCATAAAAATTTTGAACCTGTACCTCTTCCCGTTCTCCCGAAATTAATTTTACCCCGGCTACAACCCCTGACAATTTCAGCCCTCTACCTATACGGGAACATGCCAGTAGAAGGAGCGTTACGTTGCATATCCGAGCATGACGCGTGATCCGCGACGGCACGGTCTCATTCAACCCCCGCAAAAAAAACGCAAAACGCGCTTAAAGAAGTTTTCACTTCAAAAAGCGATGATTTTTTGCCACGCAATTCAAAAGTCTAACGTCGGAGTTCATTACTATTTCAGACACATATTCGAACATCCAAAGCTTTTCCATCGCCATTCTTCAAGATAGTTTCCGCAATTAAGTGTGATTTGCTTTCTGAGGGCTGATTAATTCTAGTTCTCAAAGAAATCCGTTGGGTTTTGAAGTGAAAATTTCTTTAGGCGCGTTTTGCCCTTTTTTGCGGGGGATGAATGAGACCGAGCCGTCACGCATCACGCGTCATGCTCGGATATGTAACGTAACGCTCCTTCTACTGGCATGTTCCCGTATAGGTAGAGGGCTGAAATTTTCAGGGGATGCAGCCGGGGTAAAAAGAAGATCCTGGACGAAAACGGGACCCCGTACATCCCCCCGTTTGGCCAGGAGAGGGGAGAAAAGGAAAAGCTTAAATAATTAATTTTGGGAGACCGGGAAGAGGTACGGGGTCGAAATTTTTACGGTAGGTGCGTCCCATGGGGGGCCACCTTAGGCCATACGGGAGGGACCGGGGCTCATATTTGAGGGGGAATTTTGGGGGAGAAACCGTTTTTCGCTCGTATCTCTGCAACGAACGCTCGGATAAAAATTCTGAGAAACGATGACCCCGCCTATTGAAGTTTTCACTTCTGTCGTGCGGTCTTAAGCACACTGGAAATAAACCCAGCAAGCTCTATATCAGTGAATTTCTTGTAAAGAGCTCTATCCATTAGTATAAAAATATATAGGGTATTCCATTTAAAAAACATGGCAACCACGCTGTAAGTCTTTTGTTTTTAATTCAAATGTTTTTTTGGTGAGATTTTTGAATTATACGGAAAAAATTACCTCAAATGGCTATTTTCGTTTTTTACAAAAATACAGGGAAGTTAAAAAAAAAGACCATTTTTACTTTAAAATAAATAATCCTGTACTTCCAGCTTTCCATCTTTGTAACACAACTATGGATTTTTTGTCTGAAACTCGGCCATGTTGGTAAAATTCCTGATCGCAACGAGCAGGAAGAATGCAATCCTTCTGTGAGGATAGCGGATAGAGATGGACCAGCACTAACGGCATCGGCAGTACCTACTAGCCACACATTTACTGTTCTCTGCTTGACTTGTAGAGAAAAAATTGAGGAGTGTGCCCCGTTTCGAACTCATTTTAAAAGAGGATTTTAAAAAAAACTAACCCAAACAACATGAGGCCAAAATGATGCATCGCCGGCGCCGCGCCGCGGCGACATCGCGGATAAAAAAATGTCCAGTGGCGGCGCTTGGTTGAGAGTATACGCAATATGCCTACAAAATGCTTAAGAGTATACCCTATGGGTAACTGATAATATCAAATTTTGTTGATATGATATTGATGGTATTACGATATAACTTGAGAAAATTAAGTGTTCCCGTACTTTTTATGAGTCCGATATGTAATAACTACCTGTAAAGATTCTGTGCTTTTATGAAATCCGACGCAGCCTTAGATTAATTACATTTTGCACATAAATTCTCTTAGTACCAGTTTTCATGATATTCGTGTAATAACTACTCGTAAAGATTCTGCGCCTTCATGAAATTCAACGCAGCCTAAAATTAACTTCATTTTGCATATCCCTTCTCGTATTTCTATTTTCATTGATATAATATTATAATGTAACTTTAGATAGTTAAGTGTTCCAGCAAATTTTACTATCCCAATATGCAATACTGCCCTTAAAACCCCTTTCTGAGCTTTTATGAACGACGCAGCCTTAGATTAATTACATTTTGCATATCCATTGTATTCAAGTTAAATATCAACCTTAACTGTTTTGGAAATTACTCGATACCGTTCGCATATTAATTAACGAAACAATAATTGATTATTAGGTATACGAAACCTATATTTAATATACATAATATAATAAAATACAAACCGCAATAGGAATAAACAGTCATCTTCATATAATGCAGATACCAATGAATTGATATGACATCATCGGTATTTACGGACGTAGATTTGATGGTCACTGATGGTCAGGATACGACGTACTTTCCTTACATCGTGTTCAGAAAATTAACGCGATATTTAAACAACACTCGAGGTAATTAGTTTTCGTACGTGCGGCAGACTGCGGCAATTGATTCACGAAAACCCCATGAGAGCAGGGGTAGTAGAACGGGGAAGCCACCACTACACTATGTTCAAATAAACCTATAGAAACCCATATAAAGCCAACATCATGTTATCTGTTTTATCTAGCATTTTTCAGACCAGTTGATTTGATAAGCTGTCAGTACCATGAGAAATTAAATCCAATTTGTTTGATTCTTGGTTAATTTTTCATAACAACGCAGCATAGACCGACCATCAATGCAGACGCCAAAGTCCTTCATCCAGTTTAAATCATTTCGAGCCACAGATAGAAGAGACCAGTCACTGTATTAAAATGTTGGCGTGTCGAGCGCCATCTAGTATTGAAAGGCGGAAACTAGTCTAAAAACTTAACTCTGGTTAGGAAGGAGTTTCAGCTAAATAGATTATCACTGCCAATACTACTGATACTATAACTTATTAGGGCCTGTCCTTAGATAAGAGATATACTCTAAGGGCCTGCCTATAACACGAATGTCATCTACTAAAAAAGCAAGGATTTATGATGTTTGCAATCACTGCATCAGCGCGAGCGTCGCGTCGCGGCGTTCTTTTTAGAACGACTGCTTAGATAACCAATTTTGTTTATGTCTACAACAGTTTAGTTGTTATTGCGTATTAAAATTCTGGCGTTAAGAGCGCCATCAAGGGTTTGTAATAAAAATCAAACTTTAGCCGAGAATTCATTCATTGAAGTAAATAAAATAAAAAATAAAATAAAATAAGTTTTATTCATACTTTCGCCATTTTACAATGGATGTACATGTCAATCAAAATTATAAGGAATCATTTACTTAAAATAATCTTCTCCAATGTTTTCACTTAGATAGTCTTTCACTGTATAGTACGCTCGCTTTGACAAAAATGTTTTTATTTTATTTTTAAATAAGTTATAAGGCATGCTTCTCAAAACAATGGGAAGTTTATTGAAGAGCTTTACACCAATATAAGATGGCGCGGTTTCGTATTTCCTCGTCTTGTGTGCAGATGTACTTAAAGAAGGTCCGGCTCGTGTGTTATAATTATGATAGTTATTATTTGTACTAAACTGTAAAATATTTCTTTTGACATACAAAAGGCATTTAAACAGATATATGCATGGAACTGTTAATATTTTGTTACTAATAAATATTGGCCTACAAGAATCGCGCCCCTTCAGGTCAAACATCAATCTAATGCACTTTTTCTGGGAAACAAACACTCTGTTAATGTCACTAGCACCTCCCCACAATACGATATTGTATGTTAGATGACTATACACCAACGAATAATATACGTCAATCAAAACATTACGATCCACTGTATTTTTGAGTCTTAACAGAGCATAGTACGATTTGTTTACTTTAGTACAAACGTGATTAATTTGTTCAGTCCAATCTAAAGTGTTATTTATAAATAGATCCAAAAACTTAGTAAATTTAGAGCTCTTTAGTTCCAGATCCGGACCAATTCTAAAATTGGGAAGCACAGAGTTTTTTAACGAAAATTTTATAACAACTGTCTTATCTACATTCATTTTAAGGGAGTTTAATCTACACCACTCATCAAAAGAAACGAATATGTTTCGCACTTTTATTTCCAGTTCCTCAGGAGTCGATGCTGTGACCACAAAAGACATGTCATCCGCAAACATTATTAACTTTTCGGCTTTAATGTGAATTGGCAAGTCATTGACATATATTAGAAATAGTAGTGGTCCCAGCACCGATCCCTGTGGAACACCCAAGGCAAGCTTGCATTCTCTTGATTTAGCTTCGTTTACTTTAACACACATTCGGCGATCACTCAAGTAAGAACGCAACCAGGCCAGAATTTGACCCCTAAACCCCATATTATATAGTTTGCTGCACAGAAAATCAATATTAAGGGTATCAAATGCAGATGAAAGATCAAAAAACAGACCAGCCGTTTGAAAGCCAACATCCACGCTCTTGTAAGTAAATTCCAAAAACAAATTTGCAGCCATTTCTGTCGATCTATCAGCTATAAAACCAAACTGATCCTCTGTTAGTAGAGAGTTTATTTCTAGAAATTTAATAATTTTATTACGCATTATTTTTTCAAAAACTTTAGATACAACACTCAAGATTGTAATAGGTCTATAATTTTCTATGTTACTAGGGTCATTCTTTTTATGTACGGGCAGAACCGTTCCCAATTTTAATATGTTCGGAAACTGACCAAGATCAACTGATCGATTTATTAAATATGCCAAGGGTTCGGAAATATAATCGACAATGTTTTTAATGAGCTTTGTACTTATTCCATCACTTCCACAGGATTTTACATTTTTCAGGCTTCTGATTGCTGCTCTAATATCATCGGTTTCAACCGGTAAAAAAACAAAAGAACTTTCATTGGGCATACACAAAGTGCATTCTTTAAATAATTTACCCTTACCGAAAGCCTAGTGCTAACACCATAACTTAGGACCTGGCGGATCAGCGACCAGGTGTTATCAGTGAAAATGTTTCTGTTAACTTGTTACAAGTTACAAGCATGACATCTACATAAATAAGTATGGCATGATTATTATTTTACACAAGGGTGCTTCCTATCATCCCGTTAGCACATCTATGTCCGGCTCCAAGATCACGTCACGTAACGCTTTTTGTGAGTAAAAATTTTGGAACATGCCGCGGTGTCCTTCGGCACTTTTCGAGAACCACTGTCTATATAAAGTTAAAGTATAACACGCAGCTTTTCTTTCGATTGATTGAACACAAAATATCCTTCATCGCATCAGGAAGGTTTTTTCTTCATTAAGAGTGGTTTCTCTTCTGTTCAACTCATCCCATATTCGTCAATCAAACAACCTACTCTCAATAAATCCGCTTTATCAAAAAAAAAATCTCGTAACTTTCTTCAGCACACATACCGAAGAAACTCCGTCTTATCATTTGAGGGAGGTGGTCGGCACAAACCCGATACCTAAATACAATAGCTGAAAGAGTGCCACAAGTTTTATGCTTCGGTCTTCTTTCGCTAGACCGACCATCTTGGGCTTGGGCATACGGTCTTGTAACTTGGCCGAGATAGGTAAATGCAGGTAAGAAGGGAGAGGGGCACGCTAACCGTTCAGACCGCTCGTGATACGAAGCTCGGAATTCTTCATAACAAACGTCGTATGCTTCCCGTACGTTACGCGACATGCAGTAGTAGTACTCTGACGTGTTAACAACGTTCTTTTTATCGAGTCTTAAACACGCGCGTAATTATTTTTTCCAATAGGCCGTTGTCTAGTGTTTGTATTAAGCTCGCCTCGATGCCAACGATCGCAAATTTACTAAGGGCGAGCCGGTTTTCGAAGGACGGCCGACTTGTTTTGAAGTTTTCGAGTGTACAGTATTTTTCCGTTTGATTTACCAGCCCAGCGATTGAGGATTAAATTTCATCGTCCGACTATGAAGTATCACACACTTGGTTCGAGTAACATATCTACAGAAGGGAATAAATCCTCCGGGTTCACCCTATATGCCGATATAGGCATATCGGAGAACAAGGTAAATAATGATACCATACTTAGCGATGTGTAGATGACGTTGTTGTTGTTATTAGAAGCACATTTTCGTTAGTAAACCAGTTAGCTGGTGTAAAATAATTATGGTATTGCTAACCATAGTTTGTTTACCTATTTATAAAGGTTACGCCTCACTACATTAGAGAGAAATGCCCAGTTATCTTAGGGGAGGTTAGGGTAAAATCGTTCAATCAAAATTACAAACCATACGTAGGCACTTAGGTATTTAATATATATTTTGTTTATGTACTACATATCCACACACTTGGTTCAAGTAATAATATATCTGGAAAAGTGAACAAAAAATCCTCTGGGTTCAATATGTAGGTATATCGGAGAATAAGATAAATAATGATATACCTACTTGTCGTAATATGGGGAAGCACGTTGATAAAACCAGTTAAAACAGTCCTAAATTTGTGCTATTAGCAGTGATAGTTTGTTTATTTATTCTATAAATACCGTATATCTAATTACTTTAGTCAGCAATGGCAGTTACATTAGGGGAGGTTAGGGAGAATGCTTCAATCAAATTTACAGGCTGTATGGAGGCATCAGTGACGTTATAAGCACATGATATTGCATTTTTGTAAAATGTTATTTAATTTTATCAGAGGTATTCAATAAGTTAGGAGGTGTAAGAAGATATCAGTTAAAAATAGACGGGTTGAAGCAATTTAGATTTGATAGGGTCCGTTACAGTGGCCCCCCCGTATGATATGTTCTTCTATAACCCCGTCCTCCTCTATATAACCCCGCCCTCCCTTATTGTTTAAAATCCTCAGCGTGCACAGCGCATACATGGTTTGCGCTAACAAGGATACGACAATGGCTCAAATATGCGTGGGAAAAATATTGGCATCCAGAAGAAAGTATTAAGAGATAAAAAGCCGAGCATTTTATGGGCCTTGCTCAGCGCACAGCCTTAACCTAGTAGTAAATGATGCAGCTAACGTTTTACATAAAACAGTAAACTTTTTTGAACTGGTTCAAGAATTTTAGGTATTTTTTGCTGCTTCAACAAAATGATATGTTTCAGAAACAAACCTTATTAAGTGCTACACGCTGGTCGAGTACAATCGATGTTACTAAGCCACTGCGCTATCAGTTAAGTACAATTTTTGACGTTTTTGTTGAAATTTCCGAGGATCTTTCATGCAATTAACAAATCAAATTCACTAGCCCTAAAAATTCAAAGTTATAAATTTTTCTGCTCTTTAGTTATTTGATATAATATTTTATTTAATGTAAGCCTACTAAGCAAAATGATGCAAAGCTCTACAATAAATATCAAAATATGTCTAGATTACTTAAAAAATTTAATAGAGTTTTTTCGTGATCTACGTTCAGATGAAAGCTTTAATAGTATGCTTGTTGATGCTAATGAGCTTGCCGAAGGGAAAAATGCAGATGCAGGTTTTCCTCCAGAGCAAGCTTTGCGTTTTCGAAAGAAAAAGACAATGTTTGGGTTACGAGCAAATGTATGATGTGGTTTTAGATCCAAAAATAATTTTAAAATCAATTTTTATTTTGCTATTTTGGATCAAACCATTTCGTCTATTGAAACTAGGTTTGAAGAACTTCAAGGATACAATGATATTTTTGGTTTTTTACATGATTTGCAAGATTTATCAGATGAGAGTTTAAATAATTTCTGCAATGATTTGCACCTTAAGCTAGAAGAGTCATCTGGAAATGAGTTTGATATTAATTGGATCGAGCTATTCAACGAAATTAAATTTTGTTTAGCTTCACTCTGTCTCAGAGCCAATAAACGGACCGTTTATTTTTAAAAATAAGTTAGTATCAAGTTATACCAATATTGCTATTGCTTTAAGAATTATGCTAACGTTACTAATTTCTGTTGCATCTGGTGAACGATCTTCTCAAAGCTAAAAATTATCAAAAATTATTTACAGACCACCATGGTACAACAGAGACTGGATAACTTATGTTTAATTTGGATAGATCATGAGCTATTGGACGAATTAAATTTGCATGAAGTTATATCTGGTTTTGCAGGTATTAAAGCTAGAATAGTTTATTTTCTTTAAAGTTCCTAACATTTAAAATAATAATAATATGGGTCGCCATAATTTCTATTTTTTTAACCTACCCCTCGACGTACCCTTTATATCTGGGATTACTTACTTTTACTTATTGAACCTTCTGTATATTTTATCTAGTTTTTGTATTTATATAATATTAAAATGTAATAAATAAGAGACTAAAATAATCTTTATTACCTATACCAAATGTGATTTTTTATGTCATGATTGTCACGAGGATTGTCATGACAAACAGAAGTGATTTTTTCATAAAAAAGCAAAAGCATATCAATAGTGCCCTATGAACCATCAAATTTTTTCTTTAGCTACTTTCCTATAACAACACCCGGGCCCGGGCACTCTTAGGTCTAGGCGCGGCCCTGGATATATTAATTGTTACTTACTGCGTGCTGAATCCGGAGGACATAGGCACCGAAGATTAACAATAGGCTAGAAGGTTAACTCTAAGCCCCGCCCCCAGCATTTCCCTCCTTGCCCCGTCGCGGAACCTGGTGAAATGCTGGTTAACCGCTCAGGCCTCGTGCCACGTTTCACCCCATTTCGTCTAAGGGCTGGCGTTTCGCCTTTGTAAGCGCTACATCAAAAGTGCCGACTGGGAGTGGTAGAAGGTCTCATGTTAATGTTCGGTGGCATGGGTAAGAAAGTGGACCGAGGAAGCTATGTGCCTTTGCTAGGGAGGCCGGTCTGAATTGATATGAAAGTCGGGTGCACAATGGACCTAAATAGTTAGCCTACGTTCAAAGGATTTCCCGCCCGTGTTGTAAAATTCATTTTAATTTGTAACTATATCCGAAAATTACGGAAGTGCTGAAGGATCATGATGATATTACTTATTTATGTCGACTTATTATATTATGTCGGCTTAGCTCTGTAGACTTATGTTTGTCGACTTATTATTATTATTATTACGAGGACCGCAAGGAAAGTAGTCTCGTATATGCGAGGGTGGTTAAAAAAGTTTATAACAATAATTGCAATAACACCTGCACAGATAAAAATGAAGTGCGTGCCTAAGACTATACGACAGAAGTGAAAACTCTTACAAAGCGACAATTAAATTCTTATAGTCGGGATTTGACCAAAATCTCAATATACCACAATCTCAAAATTGAAACAATGTGATATCCCGAAACACACAAAGCTGTGTATGCACCTCGGTATGCACTGTATCAAATTAACCAAATCTAACTCAAATAAATCAACACTAACCCAAATAAACCGAGCTAATTCAAACTTTGGATTAATTTAGCTGGGATTTTTGAATGTCGGCATTATGGCATTAATATCAGTCAATAAGATTAGATTTTTTGTAACTTAACATGCAATTTTCAATATACTAGAAATACATATTTTATTTATAGCTTACACTCAATATCAACAATTAAATATTCTTTTCATTTTTGTATTGATTTCAGTTGTATTATTATTATTATTATTAATATTATTATTTCAATTTTATATTGTTAATCAACAAAGAAATTGTATTTTTATTTATCCTATTTAACCTAGTTTATACACAAACAAATTAAAAATTTTATAATAAATAATAATTTTTTTAAATATCTTTCTTAAGTCACTTTATCTTTACTCTCTAAAAGTTATACAACACAACGCACATTCTTATTTGAATTAATTTATAGTCGGGATTTGACCAAAATACCCACAAATCAAAATTGCCCACGATACTGAAATCAGTGAAATCCTACGATCAGAATCTCAATGTAGCAATATCACAATCTCGGCAATATCTGGAATCTGGAAATGGTGAGAGGGTGGCCTTGAAAGGCCGCGGCACTTAGGCCCCATTGGACCCCCTGTGCGTCCTCTCCAGGTCAACCAATCCATCTAGGCCATCGTCCAGCCTAGTGTTGTAAAAAAGGCGGCGATGTTGCCCGAGGAGGCTGTTCTAAGAAAAGCCATGGTTGGCCATCGTTCTCCCAAAATGGATTCCCTTAGTTCCGAAACAGCGTCGCAATCGCAGAGCAGATGCTCTACTGTTTCGTCCTCCTGTTCACAGCCTCTGCATATAGGTGTCTCGCATAATCTCATTGTGTGGAGATGTTTCCTTAGCTGGCAGTGTCCAGTCAGAATCCCCACCACGAGTCGTAGGGTCTTCCTTGACATATCCAGGTATGCTTTTGCTGCAGACTCATTAGGATAGCTTAAAAACTCCCTGGCCAGTCGACAGTTAGTTGTTTCGTCCCATCTTGCCCTAAAGTCTTCATGGGTGATCTTTTTTATCATATGTATCGTCGTCGCGACAGGTAGGTTTGAAGGGCCGGCTCCGATAAAGTTTGAACCAGCTGCCTTTCTAGCCAATTTGTCCGCTGATTTGTTACCTTCGCACTGTGCATGTCCTTTAACCCAGCACACAGAAATTCTGTTTTTGCGGGCAGCATCCTCCAGTGAATTATGGCATTCTAGTACTGACCTGGCTGTAAGTTTACAACTTCTCAAGGCCAGTAGTGCTTGTCTACTATCAGTGTAGATTTTAATAGTCTTGTTCTCAGTATTCCTGCGAACAATCTCTTTTGCGGCTATGGATATTGCAGCAAGTTCAGACTGAACTATGCTTGCGTGTCCCTCCATAGGCCATTTAAGTTCAATTCGCAAGCTTCGGGAGTAAATTCCACAGCCTGCTCCTTCCTTGGTTTTTGAGCCATCCACGAAAATGTTAACCGCACCTTCGGTTATAGGCTCAAATGGTTTTATTTGTACATCATATAGTTTGTCGAAGACAAACTTGGGAGGTATGCTATCTGCACTTACCTGCAGTACTGGCAGTCTTACGACTGCCCCTTCCCACAGGTGGCGTCTAGTCTCTCCACATTCTATGCTAGGTTGCACACCAACGACTTTGAGCCTTAGCAATGCAGTCAGAGCCACCTCCCTCAGGTAAATATCTAGGGGAGGCAGGCACAACATTACTTCCATGGCTCTGGTTGGGGTTGTTCTCATAGCTCCCGTTACAGTTAGGCAGGCAGTTCTCTGTACCTGACTGAGCTTAAGCATTGCCGTTTTTTGTTGACTCTTGGGCCACCAAACTACGGCTCCATAGGCAATCATAGGTCTTATGATGGCAGTATAGATCCACATTACGACCTTGGGTTTCATCCCCCAGGTTTTACCCACGGTCCTGCGGCACTGTTCATAAGAGATGTATGCCTTCTTTAGTCTTCGTTCTAAGTGAAGATTCCAGGTTAATTTAGCATCGAAGGTGACCCCAAGGTATTTTACCTCAGATGCAAAATTTAGTTGTGTGTTTAGGAGGGTCGGAGGTCGCAGTGGCTCCATCCTCCTTTTTCTGGTGAAGAGCACCATCTCCGTCTTCCTGGGGTTTACAGACAGGGAGTGCTCCCTGCACCACTTTTCGACTAAGCGAAGGGCACTCTGCATTCGATTGCACAGAACTCCTTCAAACTTTCCGTTGAGCAGTATCGTAAGATCGTCTGCATATGCATTGGTGTAGAATCCATCTGAGTTGAGGCGATGCAAGAGGCTGTCGAGAACAAGGTTCCATAGCAGTGGCGACAGAACGCCTCCCTGCGGGCAGCCTCTGGCAACGATGCCTCTCACTACAGTATCTTCCACCTTTATTTGCACGCGTCTCTTCGAGAGCATGTTGAAAATCCAGCCACTGACAGCAGGAGGGACGCCCCTGTTTGTTAAGGCAGCATTGATTTTTCCAAAGGTGGTTTTATCAAACGCACCTTCAATATCAATAAATACACCTAAGGTGGACTCATTATTGTCCAGCGATCTCTCTATCCGGTTCACTGCTGAATGCAAGGCCGTGTCGGTCGATCTTCCCGTAGTGTACGCATGTTGGTTGGGATGCAGCGGTCGGTTGACCAGGACGCAGTCCCTCAAATATCGCTCACACAGCCTCTCCAGAGTTTTTAGCACAAAGGATGTTAGGCTGATTGGTCGATAGGCTTTAGGGACAGTGTAATCCATCCTACCTGCTTTTGGTATGAACACCACTCTTACTTCTCTCCATGCCTTCGGGATGTAGCGCAGCGCTAGGCATGCCCAGAACACCTTTACCAAGTGCGGCAGTAACTCGGCCAAGCCCCACTGTAGTAGAGCTGGACGGATGCCGTCAGTACCTGGCGATTTGAAGGGTGAGAAGCTTAGTACTGCCCATCGTATTTTGTCTTCACTAACTATTTGGTTGGCACTTTGCCAGTCCAGATCAGTAGGTTGAAGGTTTGTCTCGTCTGGCCAGTTCCTGTCGTCTGTTACCGACGAACCAGGGAAATGGGTCTGCATAAGCAGTTCAAGACTCTCTTGTAGGTTAGCGGTCTTGGTGCCGTCCTCCCTTGTTAGTAGACCTAGGTCGCGATCTTTGTCTTTTGCGAGGACCTTGTAGAGCCGTGCAGTCTGCGAGTGATCTTCGATCTCCTCACAGTAGACCCTCCAGGCCTCCCTCTGTTTTTTCCTTACTAGTTTTTTAAACTCCCGCAGATTGGTGCTGTATTGCTCCCAGTCGGCTTGAGTTCTAGTTCTTTTTGCTCTGTTGAAAGATTTTCTCGCTGTCCTCTTGAGTTCTCCCAGCTCTTTGTTCCACCATTTTGTGGCTTCCCCTGGCTGTTGTTGTGATGCCTCAAGAGGGCAAGATTTTTCAAAGGCTTTAGTTATGGCGGTCTGTAGGCCTAGCATGCGACTTTCCAGGCCGTCATTGTCTTTAGGCGTATTCCCCTCCACTTCCCGTAGGTTCTCCCGAAGCCGGACGAGGAATTGAGCTCGATCCGTCCTTCGGGGATCCCTAAAAAGCTTCCTGGGCGCCTTTATTGAGCTAAGCTCAAATGTTAACCAGCGATGATCTGACATGGTGACCTTGTCAGAGACATGCCAGTTTATGACTAATTGAGATATGCCCGCCGAGGCAAGTGTTATATCAATTATGGTTTGACTCCTGGAGTTAATAAAGGTTGGTGCAGTACCTCTATTGAGAATGTTGAGGTTGCTACCTGTAATGTAATCATAAAGTGATTTACCTCTAGCATTGTTGTCTTCGTTGCCCCAGGTCACATGGTGTGCGTTAGCGTCACAGCCCAAAATGACCTCCCATTTCTGGTTCTGGCAGTGTGCTATCAGGTCCTCCATTTCCCTCGTGGGAGGCAGTGTAGCCGAGTCCTGGGGGAGGTACACTGCAGCTAAGACTACAAAGTTAGTTTTGCCGGCCAATACATATTCCATCTTCACGGCCGTTACGTCAGAAGTGGACAAGTGATATAAAGGCTGGGCTTTAATGTTCTGAGGTACATATATTGCAGTCCTCGGTCTTTCTGTTGTGGGTAGGCTAAAGATGCGCCCACTTAGTCTGGTTAGTCCAGTTACCCTGGATTTCACTACCCAGGGTTCCTGGATCAAGGCCAGTGCATTCTGCGTTTCGTCCAGGTGGCAACAGAGAACTGCCGTCGCAGCCCGGCTATGATGCAGATTGCACTGGACTAAGCTAACTGAACCCGCCATTGGGTTATTTTTAGGGTTGGTTCGGCTGATGAACCCTTCCTTTTGCCAGCTCAGGGCTATCCGCTTCGATGTCCTCCTCCAGGAGGGCATCCTCGTCCACTGGGGCGGCGGCATCAGTCGTTCCCGACGGCTCCGCCCCCCCAGCTTCAGTCTCCATAGGCTCCTGAGCTGGTTTACTAATTTTGGGGTCCTCAACAGAGGGTGCCCCGTCTTCTGGTTTGTCTGGCCGTACTCTAAGTACGAGGGAGGTGAAGATGTAATTCAACCTCATCGATCTCGACCTTAGAGTGGCCATGTCCTCGTCTCCGACACCGAAGACGAGGAGGTGGCCTTTCGGCTCATTTTTGGCCTCATGGTGGAAGAGGCACCACTTGCCGACGTTTAGCGCCGGGTTCTGTCCTGCCAGGCGACGAAGGACAATCTCCTTCTCCCCGTGGGCAGCGTCTGCCTCTAGGGGGATCCAGAGAGAAGCCTTCGTCAGCCTTGGCAGTCGATCCACGCGAACGACAGCAAGGGTCGCGTTCTCCCAGGGCTTCAGTTTGCTGATGGCTTCCGTGAGCCATGCCAGCGTATCGTCGTCTTCGCAGACTACTCTGATGATTTCACCGGAGTGTATCCACGAGCGGAACGCTGGCGGCTTCGAACTGCTAGCAGAGGGTGACAGTAAAATTTTGTCCAGCTCCTCGGTCATCAGGTTTTTAATTAGGGCCTCCCTCTCTGACGGAATTCTTCCGTAAGGGTTGTCCTTGTCAATTATGGCAACTCTGAGGTGACTCACGGCTGCCTCTTTGTATCCAGTTGGGATCACTCCACCAGGTCCAGCGCCCTGTTTAACCCGTTTGAGGGGTTTAGGGGTGGATTCTGAGGAGGTTCCCGACCGGTTGCGTTTTTTGGAAGGTGGCACACCTTGCGGGTGCACATCCTTCCGTGGTTGTGATTTGACCTTGTGGTGTCCAGCCTCCTTTAAGGGAGGCGGTCTCCTAGAAGGCTCAACATTTGGGGTTGGAAGACTTTTGGGGTTCTCAGCCTTCTTAGAGAGATTTTGGTCTCTTTTAGAAGGTGGCACACCCGCAGTCTTCGCAGCCTCCTCCTCACGTTGCCTCCGCCTTCTCTTGGCTTCGGCCCCGCATATTCGTTTCCCTCTACGGGATTTTGGTTTGACCCAGCCCTCGGATGAGGGTGGGTCTTGGGCCAGCGATTGCTGCCCTTGAGATTGTGGCGAGCGTTGCCGCTCTGCCACTGTTTCTGTTTCGGCTTTATCATTTTCCATAAGGGATATTAAAAATTTCGTCCTCCTGACTCCCCACCCACCACGGAGTCCCAGTCGGGGGAGCTGCATGGCAATATCCCATGCAGACACCAGGGTTGTCAGGAGGATATAGTCTCCAAGGCGAGGCAACGCAGTGAGAGGGTTGTGCAGCACCGGGACGGCGGCGCCAGACCAAAACCGCCACGGGTCCGCAGCCCCCCTACGCGCCCCCTCTGCCTCTAAAGACTCACCCTGTCGGCCCTCTGACGGGACGACACAGCCGATTGATCGGGAGTGGGTTAGTTCCCGACCGCCCGTCTAGCCGAACTCCGGACCGAAGAGGTGTGTTGCGGCCTGCTCAACCTCCAGGATTCCTTCATCCGACGACACGGGTCGCCACGCACGGCACAAACACGTGGGAGCCGGTCCGCGGGAGTGCTTTCGCCATAGCCCAAGCCAGGGTTTTATTCCCGGTGGGCCAGCTTATGACACTCCAGGCCATAGCACCGAAGCACTATGGCCCTCCCCTATCCGCCACCTGGGGACGCGCCTGGTAGGATTCTCAACCCCCATCTCGGCAATATAAACATTTGGACAATTTTAAATCCCGCAATACACAAAGGCGGTTTAAATTAATCAGCTATATGTGTATCCAAAGATTTGAATTAGCTTGGTTTATTTGGGTCAGTGTGGGTTTCTTTCAGTTCATTTAAACCGCCTCTGTGTGTTTCGGGATTTCAAATTGTAGTAATTGTACTAATTTTTATATTTTCGAGATTGTGAGATTTTGATCGTAGGTTTTCGACTCGGTTTTCGATATCGTCGTCATTTCGATTTGTTGGTATTTTTATCAAATCCCGACTATATAAATCCTTATTGTCGCTTTGTTGTAGATTTCACCTCTGTCGTATAGTCACAGAATGTTGTTATTTATTCTTGTGGTCTTCGGCACACACCGCTTTTTTATTTGTGCTGGTGTTATTACAATAATTACATATTGTGGCAAACTTATTACTTATTGAACAGCCTTCGCATATATCAGACTACTTTTCTAGTGATCCTCGTAATAATAATAAGTCGACCTTAAAGTCGACCTAACAAGTCGACCGATTAAAAAAATATCATGATCCTTCAGCGCTTCCGTAGAAAATAAGATCAATAATACTATAATTATTTTTATGTAGATGATATTATAGGAGCAGATCTTGTTAAAATCAGTTAGACGGTATCGTTGACATTTTCAGTCAACGCCGGTATAAAGTATTAGCGCAGTGCTAATGTCTTTATATATAAAAAATCTACTTAATTGCTTTAACCATAAATATCCATCCTTACAGCTCTCTTAGGGGAAGTGAAGGTAAAATGGTTCAACCAAATTTCCAAAGAGCATGTGTAGGTGCTCGTTTTAAGTTGAACGAGGTCACTTTTTGAAACTATTGAATGAAAAACTCTTTTTGCAGAGATTATAAGTTGCAATTAGTTTGGATATGAAGAATTTCATACGAGATTTCGTGCAAACTTTCTTTCAAATTTCTTCTCTCCGAAGGTTAGTGCTCAATTGATTTAACTCAAACAAAACTTTGGTGACTCACGTAGTTCACAATTATGTACAGAATGATCTTGATAACTAAATAGAAATATGTCCATTTTTTCGAAATTAAAAAAAAATAGTCCGAACAAAAGTTGTTTGATTTCATCTGTATGTACAACACAGAATTTTTGCACTCGACGCGCGTTTCGCTAACCATGTTCCAAACCCCAACTTAGTTGATTTCATCTGTTTTTTCACATGATTTTGTTTCAATGTATACATGGTGTTTCAAAAAAGCAAGGCACATGCCAACATTGTTTTTTTTAATGTATAAATTTATTGATTTTGAATTCTCTATTAAATTATGCATATTTTTTGTATGATATATCATGTATCAGTTTTTCGATATAATTGCTGAACTATTTAGAGAACTGCTGCTACCTGGCTGGATATAGAGGTTTATTTTTCAAATGCCATGACATTGATGTTTGACGTCTGATTTGTAGATTCATCTTTAGTTCCTGCTACCAAAATGAGCTATTAGATTGTTGAAAGGTTGGAAATGGCCGAGCTTTATGTTACGAACAATAATAACGCTATAAGAACACGAGAACAGTACAGGGAAAATATTCAGAATGGTCGGAGAGTACCATCTATCCCAACTATAATTAATACGAGGAAGTTATTGCAAGAAATAGATTCTCTAGTGAAAAAGAAGAGTACCATCTGTCTCAATTATAATTAATAAAATGAAAATGAAGTTATTGCAAGAAAGAGCATCTCTAGTAAAAAAAAACACAAAACAAAGACACGAAGAAAGAGATGACAGTGACGGTGTCAGAGATATAAGATATAGACGAGGGTATAGATTACGAAACCATTAGAGAGTTAGTTATGGAACAGTTTAGAGAACTTTAGATCAATACTGATAACACGATTTTAAAATCAGACCAGTTCAAGAATTAAACGAACAAAAAAGAGGACATGAATTTTTTCAAATTAAGTTTTAATCAAGATCCAAATTATTTCAATAAGGCGATATTTACCACTTCCGGTATTTATAACAGGATAAACTGTTATATTTGGTCCCATGAAAATCCAGAAGCTGTTGAGCCAATTGCTCTTCAAGGACGTTCCCCAATACAAGTTTGGTGTGACATTTTCGAGGGCATTTTGGAGTACAAGGTCTTAAATGGGTTAAGACATCAGGAACTTTTGGAAAATGAAATTGAACACTTTGTCGATGAGCCACCACTTCGAAGTCGGAAGTAAAAAACTTTCTTTATAATTATTAACGAGTGTGGATGGCTAGATATGGAACAATCGACTGGCCCGCGAACTTCCCAGATCTAACACCCATGGTTACCATCTTTTGATGCTATTTGGAAAATACAGTCCATAGGCAAAGAAGCAATATTACTGAAGAAATTCGGAGAGAAATTGTCGAAGAAATGAAAAAATTAAAAGAAAAGAATATGTGACGAGGCTCATGGTAGATATGCAGAGCATTTAATTTAGGCTGGAAATTATTCGTTTTAATTATTTTCTCGTTTATAGTTGATTATAAGTTTTAATTACCTAGTATTTTATTATATAAATTAGTTAACATAATTAAAAACTATATATTTTGTAGAATATTAGCATAAAATAAAGACGAATCAGACTTTAAACATCAATGCCGTGACATTTGAAAAATAAAACTATCTCCAGGTAGCATCAGGTATCTAAGTAGGTAGGTACTAGGTAGGTAATTATGTCGAAAAATTCATAGTATTTCCTAATTCTGAAACAGTTCGAAAACCGTTAACTTTTGGTACATAATATGATATATATACAAAAATATGCACAATTTAATAGAAAATTTTAAAACTATTATATTGAATTTTAAAAGAAAATTGACCTGTGCCTTGCTTTTTTGAAACACTATGTATATATTAAAACAAAAGCATGTGTGAAAGCAGATGAAATTAAACAAATTTTGCCCTGAACATTTTTGTCTCATTTCAAAAATAAAATAGACATTTCAATTTAAAGAATTATCTGGAATACTCTGTACAATTTATTATTGTTAGTAGTCCTTGGGCTCAAGTCAGGTACTGAGTAGCCCTCAGGGTATGATTATTGTTCAAGTTTATTAGGAAATTGTATTTGACATTTGGATTCATCTTAGTTCTTTTACGACTCTGGTATTTACCAAAAATTAATTAGCAATATAACGGACAAGATTTATGGTAAACTAAACAAACAATTAGATATTACAAGTACTCACTGTACATCATCAGTAATCTGATCAACTTTTGTTGATTGACCTACCGACTATAACTCGCTCTTAAGAAATGAAATATTGCTTTTCTCTTTGTTCTATGTATAAGAGCAAACATTTAAAAAGTAACAAATTTTATCAATATTCCAAATGTTTTTATTATTTTAATGTTTGTTAATAAAAATTGCCACTTTTTGTAGAAACACGATTGAAAAAGTAGGCAAGTAGGGAACCAAACCAATCAAATAATAAAAATTCATGTTTTCCCAAGTACTTGGTCGAAGTTTAATGAAAAATACAAACCCACTGTTTAAATTCGATTTTCGATGATACAGTCGAATAAATTAACCAAATTTAACGTTACTTTCTCCATAATTTGGTCTCGTATCTCGTACATAACTCGGACGAAAGGTAGAAACAAAATCAATATTATGCAGCCAGGTGTATAAGCGTCTTTTATTCAGCAATTCAAGCACAATGGGGCCATTGACTAAAATTCTTTTCGCTTTTCCTTTAACCTCGGATGTTTCGGAATGAAAACGGTTAGCTAAAAAAACATTGAAAAACGAGTTTTGAAATTTAGACATTAAATTTTGCTATAACGGCAACGTCATTTAGCCTAGCATAGGTATATGACTTGTAGCTGTCTCATATCACGACCAATGATACAGTTTAGTACAAAAACTTAAAATTTGATACAAAAATAGGTAATGCCAAAATATTAGATGTTGAGCAGAAGAAAGTTTCTGCGAAATTCAAAAAACACGTTCGTATAGAGAATATTCTGGAAAAATGGCAAAAAAATACCAGATTCGTTTTTCGATTCACTCTTCGTTTAATGAAGGCCGCAATAGCCGTATCTTGGTAACGAAAGATTAAAAATAAGAGGACTTTCAATAGGGTCACTATCTGAATTTTCAGATAACGGATTTTCGACTAGAGCAAGCGGACTTTCCGTCTACGCCTAAATGAAAGGCGGACTAAATACATATATCATTCAATTAAAGGTTAGAATATCGATAATTCAACCTTTAAAATCTGAGGACCTACACCAGTGTTCACTATTTATCAAAATGTCTCGATTGATGAAATTGATCAAAATTATCCCAACCCACGCCTGCTTAACATTTGAACTCACACAGCGAGGTTTTGCGCAAGCATTTTGCGAGAGGTGTTTTTCGTCATTGGTATTCGAATAATGCGGAAGAAAATAAGAGGATTTGCAACCATGGATAATGTGCAATAGGTACATAATATGAGACGATACGAACATATTCAATCCGTCATTTATCCAATATAATATAGGTACCACGAAGTTTATAATAACGAATAGAAGTAGAAGCAGGGCCGTAGTCAGTCTTATCTCAGGAGGACCTAAACGAATGTTGATTATTCCCCTTCTCTGTTTAACAAGCAAATATATAATTCGACAAATGATAATAATGAGTTTCCAGCGACTTATTAAACTGAAATTCCCAGACATGTTCCCGTTTTTCCTGATAGATTTTCGGATAACTTTTGTAAAACAAGCCCACCTTTACGAATATTTAATAGTCAGTAAGCAAGCCCGAGACGTGCAAAATGTATTATTATATTATGAAACACAATATTTGATCATCTAAACATTTTTGGTAGAAATGGGTGGCTAATTTTCGATTCTTTTGCTTTCGTGGAGATACCAGGATGCGGTTTTCGCAATACCCTGCTACTTTTTTGAGGACCGAAATACGTTACTCACATAAGTTTCAAATCCCTCCTATTTTTCAAGACACAGAGTGAAATTGAAAATTTTCAATTTTGGGGCACCCCTCGTATTTGTTATCTTATGACTACTCGAAAAGGTAAAAACGGACACATTTTTCACGTAGAATCCAGTGGCATACTCGCTTTTTTCCTAGAAGGCTCTATTTCTCCGAATATTTTAATGGAACACGCTGTATTGGTTACTAGTTTGGTGACACTTGATATAGGTTTTTCAAAAATATATAATAATATATCTATTACTTCAAGTTTCGTTCGTTTTTAAAATTTATAACGTTAGGGGTGGTTGGAAAAATCAAAAAACATTTGCATTTGATTCGTCTCTCAATCTCCGATCTAACGATATGCAACAGGACTAGTCTGTCAAGAGAAACTAAAAGTCACCCCCATTCACCCCTAACACAATTTAATGTGAAGAATGACTTTTAGCAGATTACGTAAGTTTAGTTTACCAAAATATACCATATAAATTCATAATTCTCTATGAACTGTCAAAATTGATAAATTTTAAATTTGTCATGATCATTATGACAAATCTTCCTTGATATTGACCGAATATCCCTATGATGTTGAATTTTGATTGGTTATAACCCAGTTTAATAATGAAACGTCAGTATCATAATGAGCTTTATTATGATACTCGTAGTAAATATCTAATAAATCAATTAAACTATAAGAGTAGAAAATAGCATATTATGCAATGAGCATTAAATTATGGCTATTAAGACACGAGCATGAGAGTTACGATACGAGCTCTAGGCGAGTATCGTAACGAATACTTAGGTCTTAATAGCCATTAAATGTGACAAGCGTCTAGAGTCTAGCGCTCCTACTAACTTTTCGATGCGAAAGCCGTGGATATCTCACAGTAAAGCGAGTTAGAAAAAGTAAAAGGTATATATATATATATATAGCGTATGGTTTTTTTAGTTAGTTCACCTATTCAGTACCTACTCAAGCACAATCTTTTTAAGTAGCAAAAACAGAATACATGATACAATAAAATGATTAATTACCTAGCTTAAGTCATGTCAAGTAAAACAAATATCGCATATATAAATACAAAAAGCAGTGATTTTTCTATGTTGTATAAGTACTGTGAATAAAATGCAAAGCAGTTGTATGAACCAATAAGTATTGCGACAATAAAAGCAAACCGAACGTTTCGAAGCAGCTCAATTTTACTAGCTGTTCTAGACAGACACTGTTGAATTCTAATCTTCATGCAAGCCATTTTAGTAAAAATACAAATATTTAACTAGTTAGTTCGCCACATGAACAAAATAGGGCTTTCCGAAGAAACGGGATGCCGCTTGTGCTTGGAGGGCAAAGAAACAATGGAGCATGTTTTATGCTACTGTCTGGCAATGAAAAGAACCAGACAAACTATCCACCCCCAGACAGCTATTCAATTTCATGAAAAGGATTAAGCCCCTGGCCTAGTGGAATCTACAGATGCGAGCCACAATAAACCAAGGGTTGCACAAATACACATACAATTGCAAAATACAATAATTTAGTAGAGTTATAGTTCTATAGTTCATTTTTATTGTCAATCAAAAATATTTTGGCTTCATAAAGCACTTTATCTAAAGTACTTAATATACTCGACCCGCACTGGTAGTTTTATAACAGTCTTGTCCAAACACAATGTTTTTTTAATGAACAAATTGCCCACAAACACTTCAAGTCTTCTGACCTGACAGAAACACAGACATTTGCATACTTGGGTACCCTTCAGCTGGTTCATTTAAATAGAAAAAGGACAAGTTTCTTTTTCCTTTCAACTATCCATCCTCGAGTTCATTAATCTTGATATCAGCTTCATGTAGCGCAGTAAAAGATATTGCTTCATTTCGTTGTAAGTAGTTGCTCTATCCAAACTTTTAGCAATAGCCCCTTTCCATTTCTCGCCATTCAATCTGATCTTTCTGCATTTAGTGTGGACATTCTCTTCATCAACTTTACCTAAATATGAAGGACATCCAGGTAGCTTACTTGGAATCTCCCACGCAAGAAACCGTTTCGAAATATAATTATAATATCTACACGTTATAAAATAATTAATTAAATGAAAAACTGAGTGAAATATATTAATGTAAACAAATAAGTCGAGCATCAATTTGGTCGACGTGTGATGACTCATCCTTGCCTAAAACCGCCTGCTTCCTGGCCTTGTCGTATAGGTGGCCGTGGTTCAGATGCCCCAGCATTCTGTATCTCTTTATTTGCGACGGACAACAAGTTTACCTACAAAGAGGTTTTACAAAGATGGGATAGAATCATTTCTAAGGCATCAAAATTTGAAATTAAAATTTTGGTATTTTCGTCTGATGGTGATACCAGACTACTAAAAGCCATGAAACACAAATCAGCATTTATAGTAATAAAAACTTAACTTTACTACAGGATTGGTGTCATATAGATTTTTCAGAGAATGACCTTTGTTTCCTACAAGTTTCAGTCCACATTCTTACAAAAGTAAAAACTAGATTATTGAAGCCAGGAATATGTTATCACTAGGAAACTATCTTGCTAGCTCGGAACATCTCAAACAACTAATTACATTTGTTAATAAAAGTCATCATTTACTGACCAAAATGGATATATCTCCCGAAGATAAAATGAATTATAAAGGTGCTGAAAAAATGTGTTATTACAAAGCAAGAGCATCCCTGGGAGAAAATGTCTCACAAAGCACGGAACGGTAATTTACTTGAAAATGATGCAATATATAATTGACTCCTTAATTGCTTCTAATGAAGATTTGGAAGCACGTATTTTTAAAATATGGTATGCTGTATTTTTTTAAAGATATTGGAGGAATTGGATAAAAGACCATCCAAAACTATATTCTAACAGAAAATTTCATTTCACTCAATTCTTATACGTGTGTGGAAATTAACGCACACATGTTGATAAAGCTGATTAAAAGGTTCCAAACTCGGTTCCAAACCAATCACAGCATAACTGAAGATAATATGTTCTGGCCCAGTATATTTAACAGTCAGTCATGTGAAAGATTGTTTAGGTCGGCGCGATCAATGACATCTACTCAATCCACAGTTGTTAATTTTAGTATTAGGGACTTATTTCACAGAATTGATCGAATGGGATATATAAATTATATTGTAAGGTATCTCAAGGGAACGTTTGTTTTTGCAAGGGAACAGAAAGAGAAATATTTTAGTAAAACTCTAAAAAAAGGCATAGATGAGATCAATTTAACAAATGTGATAAATAGGGCATTAGAAGAGGCTTTTATGGATGTAAGTAATCTGGGAATGACTGTTGAAAAAAATGAAGCATTTAAATTACTTTTGAATATTGAAGACTCGGTTGAAGAAAGCCTCGAAAAAACCCAAGAAGGAAACCTCGAAGAAAACCGTGAATTACATACTAATGACAATTTCAATGACAATGAAAATCTGTCGGAAAATCTTGGCGAAAATTTTTTTTGCGATATTGGGGTGCATAACGAAGGAAGTACAGACGTTGAAAGACATGTGCTTGCTAATGATTTAATACTTGTTCAAGATGAAAATCTTTTAGAGGACAACATCGACTTAAGAGATTATTCAGATCAGCAAATTGATATAACTGAGGACAGCCCTTATCTAAGAGTAACTTTACTCAGTAATAACGTACGAGTCGTTAAAAAATCATCATATGTTTGGTTACTCGATGAGGGAAATGTTAACCCTAACATTTTTAGTCGATCCGTGCTTACCCAGCACGGATCGACTAAAAAGATTTGTGTCAAATACGAAACGTAAAAATGATATAGATGTCAGACCATCTACCCCACAATCAAGAAGAAAAGCCAAAATCCAAAATATATAAAACGAAAAGTGAATCAGAATCGAGATCAGAATATAAAGAGAAGAAAATGATTCTGACACAGATCTTTCTCCCGATGAAGATGCCACTTTTATGGAATCTGTTGATTCTCCCTATTTTGAAAAAGAAAGTCCCTCCGAAAATATTAGAGAAATAAAAAGTACTGTGGAGATTAAACAAGGAGACTTTGTACAAGTATCATTTATAGGAGGGAAAAGAAACACACAAAAGTTCAATTATATATGTATTGTACAAAATATTATTGAAGATGATGTCAAAGTTATGGCACTTAGCAGTGCAGACTCTACAAACATACATCGCGAATCAAATAGTATATTATTTTATATGGAGGAAAAGTGATCCTTATCATGGCGCGCTCGTGTTTAACAGCCGAACGGAGTGAGGCTGGTAATAGAGAGCAAGCCATGAAAAGCAACTTTTCCCCCAAATAAAATCTGCTGTTTTTTCTTCAAATGTCAACAAATCAATGCAAAACATCTCTTTTTAATAGTAATAATATCTAATTATTATTAAAGATAAGTGGGTTCGCCAGACGGCTTAGACCGGTGTCGGTGAATACGCACAGGTTGTTGCTATAGTAATGTAACATAAAGCTGTCAGTGGACACTGTCAACAATAATTATTTTTTTAAGATTGCGTCTCCGATTGCGTTTTAATTCCGTATTGATAAGCAGTTATTGAGTAAGTTCGATTAAATAATAACCAATTTGTTCCTAAATTAGTGATTTTTAGAAATGCAGTCATACATTGAGTGATAAATACAAATTGTAGTTTAATAAATCTTGAGTTGTTGACGCTTATTTTGTTGTCTGTTTGTATTGTATCTATGTTGCTATGTCAACACTTTTACCTCCGCCGGCGGAAAAGTGAAAAGTAAAGCTCCGGCGGAGGAAAAACGAAACTTCACTACCGCCTACACATCGAGTAATGACGGATTTACTGACGTTTGAAGAAAAAAGATGTTTCGTTTGTAAAATTTATTCAGATAATTGGATTACTAAATACACCTGATATTGTACCTACTGGAAAAAGCCTAACCCTCTCTCCAGTAGGTACAATATGTATTTAGAGGCAGCATAGAAGAAGTATCCGAAATGTAGTTGCTTCTCATGTCAGCCGGCTTAACAAAATACCAAACTAGGTATATTTTAATCCTGTTTCTACTTTGTTGGAATAAAATCTCTAATAAAATATTTTTGTTTTATTTTTCCAATCAAAATACTGCTACTATATCTTGTCTAAGAGTAAGCTTACCAAGTAAAGTACGACTCCTTAAAATATCATTACTTAATTGATTTCTCCATGAGGGTCAAGGAAGGGTAAATGCAGATCGGATAAATATATTTTCGGCAAATTTTAAATGTAAAAAAAGATAAAAATGCAAATAAGAAATTAAGTGTTTAAGAATGTCCAAAAAATAATCAGATTTTTTTTTATAAACTTTTAGAATTATTTAAAAATTTATAGAATTTTTTTTCAATTTAAACATTTTTTTTAGAATTTTGTAGAGTTTTTTAGAATTTCTTAGATTTTTTTGAAACAATTACATTGAAAATTAGCATTTTTTAGAATTTTAGAATTTTTGGTGTACAAAAGTGGTATCCCCCTCGGGTAAACCCTTATTCAAAATACTTTACAAATAATCAAACTTTGACAAATGGCCCTAATGACAACTTTCATTGTCGAAATGTATGTCTCATCGCCGCGGCAGTAAGCTCTACTTGCAAAAATATTTCTTCTCTATAAATTTTCAAATTATAGTTTTATTACTACATATGAGGACGTACCAACATGAAAAGCTTGCAATAAGCAATAAGCGTCACCAAACTAGCAGAAAATATATATGGTGTTCCACTTAAAAAAAAACAATGTTTGTTTTTTTTTCTGAGAAATTGAGTCTTTTAGAGAGCAAAGCGAGAGGTACGCGAAAATTGGAAATTTTCAATTTCACCCTGTATCTTAAAACTAAGAGGGCTATGAAAATTCTGTAAGCGGTATCTTTCGTTTCACAAAAAGTAGCAAGTGTAGCCAAAACTGCCCTGTATCTCCACTAATAAAGGAGATACCCTGCAAAAGTATCGAAAATTGGACCCCTGTACTGTATAGAGAATACGAAGTGCTATCAAAAATATTCATTCAGATAGATACTTTAGATAAGAAAACGATGAACATCATTACATTTTGCAGGCAAATTCCCTGACATTCGCACACTGAACTATGTCAAATTAGTTAGGTATTACTGGGAAATAACATGTTGTATTGCATGGTAAAAACTGCAGAAAATAACTACAAGTACTTTGTCAATAAAATCGTTGATTCAGTCAATGATAAAATACTAAAAGATGGCTCGTGGCATTGCCCTATTTTAATACTACTCGCAATACATTGTTGCATTGAAGCTGAAGCTATTGGTTCAAAAACAGTTTATCTGATAAAATAATAGTCTCCGACTATTTTGGTAGATATTCCTTGACAAAAAGCGTCGTTTAAGAAAATGCTTTTTCATATTTTCTGCGCAAATTATTATATTTCATTGGCCGGATGTATTTATCTTCTTCCATCTAAGCACAATCCATGTCACGAACAAACGGCCGGTCGGTGGGAAAGCAAAGGAAACATGGTTGCATATTTTCTGGCATCATGAATTATAATCATTACCAAGGGCCATCTAAAAAATGTAGTGTATACAAGATATGAAGAGCTCTCGAAAATACTCTGCTAAATAGATAAGAATTTTATACTTGACGAAACGACAAAAATAAAAATACATTTGGAGAGAAATCTTTAACTTTAAAGCAAATATCAACTTGTCACCCACCATTAAAAAGAAAATTTAAAGCAAAACACGAATATGCGAAAAAATATAAAAAAGGTGTGATTAAAACCGCAGGGCGGAAGTGAAAACTTCAGCAGAGCGGTATTAAAAGCTATATAAAATTCAAAACTGTTCACACGCGGTAAAATTAAACCAAGTGGTCACCCATCCAAGTACTAACAACGCCAGACGTTGCTTAATTTCAGTGATTGGACGACAACTACTTTTTACCTTTTACTTTTGGCAAACATGTAGCAACTGTATATGGTGTTCTATCCTATCTCCTTCTCTTGCAGGCTACATTCTATAGATCTCTCTTTTTATCGGTGTCGCTTGTTTTCGCTTGCTCGTTTCTGTTTCATCGAGTCTCAAATCACTCCCATTCTCAGCAGGCTAATGGTACTAAAAAGTTTTGAAGTTGGTGTCGCTTTTTTCCGTTTCCTCGAGCGTTTGCTCGTGTCCTTGTTTTGTTTTCGTTTCATCGAGTCTCAAATCACGCCCAACGGCGCTGAAGAAGATTTCACTTCAAAAAGGTGTGTGCTTAAAACCGCACGACATAAGTGAAAACTTCAGCAGAGCGATATTAAAAACTATATAAAATTAAAAACAGTTCACACGTCGTAGCAGTAAAACCTTCATAAAACTAAATTAAGCGGTCACCCGTCCAAGTACTAACCATGCTCGACGTTGCTTAACTTCAGTGATCGGACGACAATTTTTTTTAATTTGTATTCTTTGCAAACATGTAACGACTGTATAGCGTGTTCTATATCATTCTCGAGCAGGCTACATTCTATATCTATATCTTTTTATTGGTGTCGCTTTTTTCGTTTCATGGAGTCTCAAATCATTCCCTTTCTCAGCCGGCTAACGCGTTAACGGCTATAGTACTATCGGCGTTAACGGCTAAGGGCGCTAAAGAAGTTTTCACTTTTAAAGTTGGGTGCACTATTGGTTAAACCGAAATTGCCATCGAACTTTCAATATTCCCACAATAACACAATTTTGCTCTCGAATATCAAATATTTGCTTAGAATAACAATAGAGTTACAGAGAGGGTTAAACTGACACTGGATCTCCCAGTCAGTATTATACTTCCCGTAAACTTTAATTAAAATTACATTTGATGATTGTTGGCGGTTGCCTAATTTTTGACGAGGGTCTATCAAAAAACTACTGTAAAAAGGAGACGAAGAGCTCCCAAAAATATTCTACTTGATATAAATTTTGCTTAACGAAACCATTTTTGTGCTTTTTCTTTAATTCGTTAAACTGTTATAATAATGTGATAGCCGAAAATAATTACTAATAATGAGTGGCTTTAATTTTCACCACAACTACACAAAAAATACCCATATTGAAAGCAATAAAAGCGTGTAAAAACTCGTTGGAGAAAACTTTAATTTCTACTGATTTTCTTGCAAAACACGATTTCTTCGTGGCGCTTCTGGAAATCCCTGACGTTTCACTATTTTTCCTGACCATAGACAACAATGGCCCTTGAATTCAATCTGATCCCTGAAAGTAGGTAGCGAATCACGTGTTTTTCCTTTTTTTTTCAATATTACGTCAACCAATATGACATTCAATTTGTCGAACAGATTAATGCGTAACAATACTATGTTCCCCGTAAGTTTTTATGAAAATCCCATTTGCGCATTGTCCGTTCTTTACATTCGAAAACGCAAATCTTTCTCTCCTCCTCCTTTACTTTGTTCCTACTCTGTATGATTTCCCTTTTCTTTCTTTTTTCCATTTAGGTTAGGCTCGGTTAGTTGTTTCCCAAAAAAATCTGCACCAAATATGACTGCGTTTGTCGAACAGATTAATGAGTAATATACCGGATGATCCGGATCTGATGTAACACGTGTTCCGTGTTGATACTTGGGATATTAATATAAGTGTACAATCGTATTATTTTGAAAAAGTTTGATATTTCCTATTAAATCGGAAGTGACACAACCTTTGTATTATAAATAAAAACCTGTAGATTTTTTGCACATTCGCATTCTACTTTAAATTTCCTATTTAGTGATAGGTCACAAGTTGACATTTGCTTTTAAAATGACTGTTAGAGTAAAGCAACATTCCTTTTTTGAAAAATTACGTGCAGCCTGCAGCGCTATCTTTAAAAAGGAGAGTTAAAGAAGGATACAAATACTGCCGTCGGACTTCTAATATCCCTAACCCTCAACTACTAGGTATGCCCCAAATATAAACCATATTTACTATATGCATGGGTCCGAGGGACCCATGTTTATAAAATTTAAAAAAATTAAAAGTCTTTGGGAAAAATTAAAGTTTTTACTCTTGAAAGAGTTTTAACACATAAGTAAATATGTAACACAAAATTTTACTTCTTTACGCAGTCTGGACACAACATGTTGGCACAAGATAAACATATAAGCTTGTTGCACCTCTTGCATGCATTGCTCGTCTTTCTGTCTTTTTTTGCTGGACAATAGGCACATCTTTTTCGTTTGGATCATGATTGTTCCACTACTGGGGTTGATTCAATTGCTAATGAGGTTCCAAGCTTGTTTGCTATAGTTTCACGGAGATGTCGACGAATATATTTATTGTTTATTCGTATTTCCATATAGTCCCTGCAAAGCCCCATGCCGAGTTTCTTCAGAAAAGTAAATCTTTCAATCTCAGTTCCATGGGGTGAACATTTATAGAGTACTCGGGAATTTACCCCAGCAATGTTGAGCATTTGAAAAAATAGCACCATTGGACAACACCGCGCCGCGCCATGTTATGCGGGAGGTGGAAAAATGTACACATTTTTGTTCCAATGCATCTACTCCAACCTTTGTATTCTTATAAAACTCGATTATATCTGGTTTAAGGGTATCTTGATCAGTTTTTGAGTCATGATGCATGCTAGATATTAGCACCACCGATCTTCCCTTTTTAGGCACATAACTTACTAGTGTAGTTTTACTTTGAACCCCAAAAAGTGATGATGTTTCAGGTCGAGTTCGGTTTGCTTGGAATTCGGATGGAATTTGTATTACCAACGTAGGTCAAGTTATTCTTTCGAAGTTCATTGACTAATTCCACTGAAAAGTACCAGTTATCGCCCTTAATATTTCGATTTGAATTTTTGGGCAAACCGCTAATTAGACGACGGACTACTTGAGTTGGTTGCAACAAAGAAGATCGTGGCACTGGCATATTTACATTATCTTTACCAAGATAGACCTCAGCATTGCACATATAATATGTCTTACTATCTGCGAGAATTTGTACTTTAATGCCATATTTTGCTGGCTTATTTGGCATGTAGATACGAAAACAACATCTACCCCCACAGTCAAAAATTGACCTGGTATGTAGTTTTTCCTTGAACGTTGCACAAATTCTGTACACTACATAGACCATATGTTTTCATAATTTGATTTAAAGATTCCCTCTAATTATAGTAAGCCAATAAATGCCTTTCTTTCTTCGACAGTTGTATCCGATAAAAATAATGGTTGATTTTTTGGAGACACAATGTAGTTACGACGCGAATTTCTTATTTTTTGATTAGTAAATTCGACAATTATCTTAAACATTTCGTGCGTAACTAGCAAATTCCTAGCTTCCAAAGCATTCTTTGGAGGATTTTGTTTTGCGTTCCCGGTTAATCCAAGCATTAATTTATTTATATTTTCAGCTGTTGTCCTACTTCTTGTAGGCTCTTGTTTGGACCAGATTGTTTCGTCTTTTCCATGCCAATATCCTCATGTCTTCGCCTTTGTTGATGTTGATTCAGCTTCACGTTCTTGCATAACACTTTCTTCATTCGGGTTATAATCCGAGTCATCACCGGAGCTATATGCTTCTTCATCAGGGTTATAATCCAAGTCATCGCCGGAGCTATATGAAAACTCACTTTCCGTGTCGTGATCGCTCAAAACTTCATTATCTGTTTCCTCTTGATCACTATGATTATTTAGATTCACTAAGTCGTTGAACTGTGATCCTGACGGGGTTTCAGCTATAACTTCTTGATCATTCCAAAAATTTTCATCTTCAAACAGATTTTGTATATCATTATCAGTTAGAAAATCCGTTTTTGAAGCCATGTTCCTTTATTAATCCTGAACATTAAAAATAGATAGAAAAAAATAAATTCGAAACAAAGAGCTAAAAAAACTTTCCAAATATTCACTATGCGTGGGTCCTATGGATCTGGTAAAATTAATTACTTAATAACTGATACGCGACTGGCAAGTCTTTCGGGCCACTAAAGTTTACACGAACGGAAAAAGTTCAGCGCGCGGCGTTGCCAAAATATGTACCTACTAAATCTAATACGTATGGGTCCATGGGACCCAGGTATAGTAGTTAAGGGCTAAGATAACATTCGCTTAAAATAACAACAGTCACAGAGGGTTACATTAAATATGGGCCACCAGGTATTGCGCTTCCCGTAAGTTTTTATAAAAATTACATTTGATCACTCCCTGTTTTTACATTCGCAAGTCTTTCTCTTTTCCTTCCAAGAAAAAGCTATGAATGATGGCGTCGCGCAGTATAGCTATAAAAAACTGTAAAGTGTATTCAGAAATATTAGTAACTCACAAAAAATGTTGGGCAGGTATAAATTTACGAGACGGGTTGACGACACTTGTCCGCACAGGCCCGTATTACTTTACAAACTCAGATAAAATCTTAGATATTACATTTGAAATGAACCTAAATAGCCAGTTTAAATTGCGTCTTTAGTAATAGTGTAGTTATTAAAACATAATATATATTTAAATAAGAAGTATTCTACATAAATAACAATTGAGTAAATATGGCACCAACTTAAAGCAGGAATTCGTCGTAAGAATATTTCACCTACTCTTAATTCTAGTGTAATAACTTTAATTGATAGTGAAGCGAAAAAAAATTCTCAAATTATCTGGGAAAATTGTATAAAAAATGTAAAGGAAAAATGATCTCTAGCCTGTTAACTTATTTCCTGCGAACATAACAAAATTAAAATTACATTTAAAAATAAACATCACTCCGGACCTGAACGGATTTCTGTTTGTTATTATAAACCTTACAGCTGTGAGTGGTTGAAGGGTTTTATTAAAGTTTCATTGTTATTAGTTATTGGATTGTTTTTTTTATCTTTTTGAAGTTTTTAGTCAGATTCTAATATTTCTGAATATATTTTACCTACTGTTAAAAATACGATATTACTAATTTTTACTGGCTTAATGAGAAAATCATTTTTTGACTGTTTTCCTATAATCCATTGGATTATTATACCCAATAAAGTGATTGGCGGAAATAATTCATATTAATATATCGATTTCGTAGACATCTAAATTAAGTAATAAATGACCTTAATTTCCCCATAAACACAGAAAACACACTAATATCTTGAAATCAATCAATGAGCAAAAACTCGTTTTACTATGTTATGTTCAGTGATGTGAACTGGTAAATTACCGATAAATTACCGTGGTAATTTACTGTAATTTACCGTAAATTACCAGAAATTGATTACCGTAATTTACTGATAATTTACATGGAAAGTTACTGGTTTTCGTGCTAAAAAATTAACGTTATTTGCCGTAATTTAATGTATTTTATTGTAATGTACAGGGTGATCCCCTATAATGTCGCCCCCCTTTAACTTTTTTATTGTCAGTGTCCCGAAAAAATTAAAAGTATAGTTATGTAGGTATTGAAAAACACCTTTTTTCTGCGTGTAAAAAATGTTGGAAAAATGATCAGTATACAGGGAAAAACATAAAGTTTTCAATGGATCATGCTATATATGAATTTATTTTTTGATTCCTCGTAAAATTCTAAGCATATTTCATGTATGATGTTATACCTCTAGAGTTAGTAGTTTCACAGCTATAAACAGTTGAAAATCGGTACTTTGGCTAATTTTCACGTTGGTAGCAAGAGATCACTAGAGATGGAGTAAAATGAATTTCACATTCCTATCTTCCTTTTCAGGAACTGAAAGGAACTGGCAGGCGGTACCATGGGTACCAAATCTGGTACCTCGGTAGGTACCATAAGTTAGCACCATCAGATAGCTCTTGAAAAGTTAAGATAGGAATGTGAATTTCATTTTACTCCATTTTTAATGGTCTTCTTGCTACCAAGGTGAAAAGTAGCCAAAGTATCGATTTTCAACCGTTTATAGCTGTGAAACTACTGACTTTAGAGGTATAACATCATACATAAATTATGCTTAGAATTTTACGAGGAATCGAAAAATAAATTCATATATAGGATGATCCAATGAAAAAAAAATACCTTTTTGTTTTTCCCTGAATACTGATCATTTTCCAATATTTTTTATACGGAGAAAAAAAGTATTTTTTCTTCAAACGTCAGTAAATCCGTCATTACTCGACTGTGTAGGCGGCCGTGAAGTTTCGTTTTTCCTCCGCCGGAGCTTTACTTTTCACTTTTCCGCCGGCGGAGGTAAAAGTGTTGTCATAGCAACATAGATACAATACAAACAGACAACAAAATAAGCGTCAACAACTCAAGATTTATTAAACTACAATTTGCATTTATCACTCAATTTGTGACTGCATTTCTAAAAATCGCTAATTTAGGAACAAATTGGTTATTATTTAATCGAACTTACTCAATAACTGCTTATCAATACGGAATTAAAACGCAATCGGAGATGCAATCTTAAAAAATTAATTATTGTTGATAGTGTCCACTGACAGCTTTATGTTATATTCACCGACGCCGGTCTAAGCAAGGCCACCTACGACCGTGGTCTAAGCCGCCTTGCGAACCCATTTATCTTTAATAATAATTAGATATTATTACTATTGAAAGAGATGTTTTTGCATTAATTTGTCGACATTTGAAGAAAAAACAGCATATTTTATTTGGAGGAAAAGTTACTTTTCATGGCTTGCTCTCTATTACCAGCCTCACTCCGTTCGGCTGTTAAACACGAGCGCGCCATGAAAAGTATCACTTTTCCTCCATATAAAATAATATACTATTTCAGTACCTACAGAACCATACTTTTAATTTTTTTGGGACACCAAAAATAAAAAAGGTAAAAGGGGGCGACATTATAGGGGATCACCCTGTACCATGTTTGTCAGCAATATGAACAATATGCGTTCAGGGATTTACTGCCGGCTGCCAGTTATTAGCCGAACCGGGGATTTACTGTCGGCTGTCATTCATTGCCATTCATTTTGTTCTGTGTTCCTTTCGTTTTAAAATTAAATAATATTTAAGGAAAAAACAATGTTTTATTCACAAACAAACGAAACAACTCTTTGTCCTACATCGATACTTACACACACCGTAATATAATTCCCAAGTGGTAATTACATGATTATGACAAGTTATTTTTTTATACATGTACATGTACATTCTTCTTTGGAAAAATAGCAATTTTTATTTGTAAACTAGTTGGACGTTTCCAAAAGACAGTAATATACACATTTTATATTAATTTACGAATGGAAATCGCTATTAGTTTACTTGCAGTTTACGGTAATTTATTGTTATTTACCAAAAATATATTACGGTTATTTACCACAGTAATTTAGGACACAAATTTATTACCACGGTAATTAATTTTGGTAATTAACACTCGTAAATTACCAGCGTAAATTACCAAAAATATAAATTACGGTAATTTTACATCACTGGTTATGTTACATATTTTTGCTTCGATAATCACTATAGAGAGCTTTAATCTTATATCTTATAATCTATAATCTTATATCGATAATCTATATGGAATGAAACGAACTAAACGACTCCATATTCTTCCACTAAGTAATGTAACTTAACACATATCTAACTTTAATAATATTCAAGGTATGCGTCTAGGGCAGCAACCAAAACACATTACGTGTTGCAACTGTTACAATAAACAATATACAATGTACAGCATAACATAATATTGATAGAAATGTGATCTATTTAAATTGTTAATACCAATAGGGTACGATAATTTACATATCTGGTTGACGACTAGAAAGTTCATTGTCCCCCTTTTGATGTTTTTATCATTCTTCTGCTATCAACTTACTGGTGGCTTCGAAATAAATGTACATTAATCCATTTGTATGGTTTAAAATGAAACACTGAAGTAGATAGAATGCGTCCAAGTATCAGGTATACAGCATGTCCGATGTAACATAGGCATATCTGAACTACTGAATCCGAAAATTCGCGGATTGTACTCGAATGCCCATTGTTATCGAACACAGAAGGGTTTGAAGGACAGTTAAAATATTTTAAGAGTATTCCAATAAAATAGTGTCGAACAATAGGAGTGTTCGAATAAGGCCCAACTCTGATTTTTGTAATAACAGTTTATATTAAGGGCTTTTAAAATGAATTAACTAAATATGCGAAATTTTAAGAAGAAGATACGATTTTCTAGATAGTTATGAGTCAAGTTAAGTTTCAATTTTATAATCAAGCAGGAACCAATTTTTGTCCACAAAGCGAAACACTATTTTAAGCTTTACTTAACTCTTTAATGAAACTAGTGAAAGAAATGAGAACATTATCATTACTCGAAAATTAAGATACTGCTAAAATAATTATTAATAGTGGCATATGTCCTATATAAATATTTGAATAACAGTAGTAATAATGATAATTGGCATATACCTGAAATATGCAATATTTAAATAATTGATGGCAATGGCCAGTGAAATAGTACCATCTGTGTTTAGGCTGCAATTTGTCACAGTTATTGAGCTTAACTATTTTAAATTGAGGTCTACATAGGGTATATCTTGTAGTTGGTTTAAATTAATACCAATTAGCTATAATGTAACATTAAGTATTATAACGAATAACGGACTAACAAAACTTGAAATAGCAACGGTTGCAGGGTTCGAAAATATCCCAATATTTATATGAATATCTTAACGGATATAAATATCAAATAGATATCCAAAACATGTATTTCCCAATCCTAGATCCACATCTAGGTTATATTTTTATTACAGAATAAAAAAAAAATTAATTCTATTAAAAACGAAGATACATTTTATTATTAGGTTTAAAAATTAAAATAAATCTAAAATTTAATATAATATACTATTTTTAGTATTTTATAAAAAGGGCACTTTTGAGAGTAGTCAGCCCGATCTATTCCAGTAGTCTACCGAGGCAAATTACGCCAACCGTATTAGGTAGATATAATTTTTTGTACAATTTCCATTACATTAAAATATACCTAAACAATATACCTACATGATTCACAATTTTCTTTAAGTTTCAATTTTATAAAATTCAAATTTATCTGTTTTAGATTTCTTTTTGTTGTATTAAATATCCACCATAATTGATATTTTTTTGTGAAAAAAAAACAATGAAGAAAAAAGGAATTATCATTTATATATAACATAGAAACAAACACAAAAACGAATAATATACCTAGGTATAACACAAACTTCGGTATAGCGAAGTAAAATAGGAACTATACGACATCAAGTAGGGACCTTGAAAGCAGAACTTTTAAAATAACAAACAATTATTTAACAAATTCTAATACCTCTTAGTTAGTAGCTATAAATAAGAGACAGAATAAATAGACTGACATTAACATTAACATTCAAAATCAAGGCGTTATGAAAATAAATAGACAATCCTAAAAAAATAGTAATAATAATAACATAGCATGAAAATATTTGGAAATCCTTGCCACAACAAAAATCACAGTACAAATCGTTGTTAGATACATCATTGTTTGCTTGACCTGTCAGTTTGGTGCAATTAAGATGAAACTATACATTTCGTGCCCGGCATGTCTGAATCCAATTCATCTTCACATACCATTTTTGTGTTCTAATCACTTCTTCTTCCTTACTTCATTCCTTAACTATACTTTTCTTTTGCTTTTTACAGATCTTTCATTCATATTTATGTCTCCTTTTTTCTCTGGGTTTTCTTTTTTCTTTTTTTTTTCGTTTTCTTTTTCTATACAATATAATCTTCACGTTTCCGCAGAAACTGCGCTAGTTGAAAGCACACAGTTTTAGATATTCTAAATGTTTGGTAAGATTTCTAGAATTTGAATAAACTTCTTTATCATTAACTTGTATAGCATCCATTACCAAATTGTTTTCTGTGTTATTGTCTGGGTTAAGCCGGTCCTGGAGTGTGGCTCAGGGAACATCATACCTATATTTTGCAATGTTCCCGTACCTTCGCCCAATTTCGGATTGTTTTAGGAGGGCTTTTGCATTGACTCCTCAGAGTATGCATGCAACTTCCTTTAGCGATGATTTCGTATGGTCTAGAATGCAATAAATATAACTTTTAAACCAAAAAAGTCACTAAAATTAGGAAGAAAAGCTTGGCCACGAAATTAATTTTGTTATTTCAGCTTTATTTTGTACGATTACAAACTACTGGTACAAATGATATCCATATATTAAAATATGCATAATCCAACAAAGAAAACGTATTACTCTGATGAATAATCTAGGAAATGATAAATATACAATAGACCGAATATCCAGTAGTCGGCGACGACGGTAGCCGACTATGAGGAAATAAAAAAATTATTATACCAATAATCGGCCTTACAATTTTTAACTTATAAAATTAAAGAAACTGTCCTTTTTTCAACAAGTATGGGTATTTTTAGGTACCTACATTCTATACAGCCAAACCCAGAAATATGCCTTAATACCGACAAATTTATTTTAACTTACCTTTTACTCGGAAAGTAGTGATGCTTTTAGCATTTCTGAGCAAATTCACAAGAATTTTTACGCGTTATCTTGAGGTCTTAAAAATGCTTTTATAGAAGGCTAAATTAAATCGATTATTAAAAAAAAGGAATACACCAAACATTTAAATTCTATAAGAAATTGCACAAGGATCTATAAGTTAGATAACAACAGTGTAGATGTAAAACTTTCCAAAACCTATTTTGTAGATACATTATTACTAACGCGCTAAAAAGAAAATCTGTAGATAAACACCACCTAGCGGATAAGAGAGGTAAATACGAGCCTGCTAGTAAGAGTAAACCTGCTTATACAAATTACTTATGTAATTTTAGCCTATCAATTACATTACAGCAGATGTGATAATAAAAGCAGAAAATATCTAAATCCGGATTTTAATATTGGCAAGCTGTATGGCTGATATAAAGATAAGTGTGAAACTGAATCCATTGTTCCCTTATCCATCTTCGTTTTTAGAGAAGTTTTTAATAAAAAAATAACCTTGATTTTTATCGTCCCTAGACGAACACATGTCAAAGATGTGACAAATATAACGCAGAACTTTAATCCACTTTGATCACTCAAGAACAGAGGGGCCGCATAATTTCTGAAAAGGAGCTCCATCAGAAAAAAGGGGATGCAGTAAAGGAAAATCTGAGAAGCGGTACTGATGAAGGCAGGCATGATCCACCCCGGTATGTCGCCACTTTGGCTTTCCAGAAGATGCTAGCAACGCCGGTATCTCCACAATGAGATTTCCACTAAAGAATTTATGCGCATATGGGCCGATAATGAAGTTTCACGAGGTACACAAGAAATCGCTTCCTTTTCAAGGATATGAAAGAAAATTTGCCTACTACCGTCAGACATTTTACTCTTTATAGTGACGCATGTGGAGGGCAAAACCGTAACATTGAGATGGTGCCATGGTATTCGATTACTTAGAGTCTTATAATAAATAAATAGCCATATATTTCCAACAGGCCCAAAGGCCCAATTACAGGACATTCAAATAAGTATGTATATGACAAGAGGAAGTAAAATCTTACAAATGACATTCTATTGCTAACTAACCAGACAAGCACATATAAAGTTACGATAATAATAATAACAGCAAATCACAACGTTAGTAGATGTATATATGTAAATAAAAAAAAGGAAATATATATAATACACATTGGTATACATAACACTAATAAACTAAAGGGAGTAACCAGACGCCTCTGTCGAAGTTTATGTCGCAAAAAGCGGAAATGCGATTAAAATTGTGGCACATTTTGTAAATGGGACTTTAGGATATGATATTTGACCTCGCAAATTCAAGCGAAAAAGTAGGTTGATGTCTGGCACCACTGCGGGGTACGTGAAATGATAGGCGTTCCAACAGAAATGGACAGTCGATTTTTGAGGAAAGAAGCTTATGGAGAAATGATAGTGACTGAGAGTCGCGACGAATCGCCAAAG
>MU181997.1:519658-561756 GCA_016904865.1 Pissodes strobi | reverse complement strand
GCCATCTTCCCTGAACATTAAATATTTTAGGAAGCGCCTCTGAACTGACTCGACTGAGTAAGCGTGGCAGTTGTATATAGAGAACCAAACAATGGAACCAACTTTGGTCTCACGAAGAAGTATAATACAAGAGCTTAAGGGTGGATACGTTTGAAAAGTGTTTGTAAGTTCTCAGTATAAAACCCAAAGCTCTAGAAGCGTTAGCCACCATCTGACCGATATGACTGGTGAAACAGAAGTTCTCATCGAAACCAACACATAGATCCCTCACCGTAGTGCGCCTAATCAAGGTGGAATCATTTATTGTGTAATTAAAGTAGGAAACAACATTACACTTGGAGATTTTTAAGCGAAGTCTGTTAGCCACACACCACCTACTGACCGTATCAATACTGGCTTGGAGAGAAACGTGGTCCTCGAATGCATCAATGCGGTGGAAAATTTTCAGATCGTCAGCATAGGCGAGAGAGCTGCAGTCTATCAGAGAGACCAGATCGTTGATTAATATGTTGAACAGCAGTGTCCCCAGGTTGGACACCTGACGTCGGTACAAAAGGTTCCGATGTGAAACCCTCGATTTCGACAAATTGACGACTATTGAAGAGATTAGATTCCAATACGAGAAACCGAACTGGTCAGATGCCTTCCGTAATAAAATGTGATGATTAATTTGGTCAAAAGCTTTGCAAAAGTCTGTGTAAATGACATCTACTTGACTTCTGCAGTTGAGGGCGTCGCAGACATTGGAGGAGAAAGAGCAGAGATTAGTCATACATGATCTTCTAGAAAAATGCCGTGTTGATGAACTGACAATCTGTTACGTATTTTGAAGAATAGGTATTTCTGTAAGACAATCTCTAGCGCCTTGGAAAAGTTGCATAATATGGAAATGCAACGATCATTTTCTACTAAAGATGGATCGCCTTTTTTGAGAATAGCGCAAACCCTGGCAATCTTCCAAACCTCCGGAAACACACCAGGGGCTAAGGTCAAGTTGAAAAAGTGACAAAGAGGAGCACTTATGACTGAGGAACAGTCTCTCACCAAAAAGCTGGGAATTCCGTCCGGCCCATTTATTTTTCAGTATTTTGCAAGCCGACGCTACTTCCTCAGAAGTGAATGTGGGAATGTCAATGAGCTCACAGTGTTCCGTTTGAGCGCACAAATCGACGTGCTGGGTCGCCCATATACATTTCCAAAAAAGTCAGCAAAAGCAGTTACGATATTATGAGGCCCATGGACGGGCTTATTTGCGTAGTTCATGGTGGCTGGGATGCGAGACAGCCTTTTTACTTTGAACGAAAGACCAACAATTGAAGGGGTTGTTGTTTATATTTCGCCCAGCAGTCCCAATGAAGTCCTTATAGTCCCTCTGAGTTAGTGATTTAATTAGCCTACGCAAAAAACTATACTTTGTCTGGTAGAAGGCAGATTCGTGCGTCTGAAGTTGACGACGCACTCTTTCTTTCCTGAAAATGTTGTCAATCAATTCTCTTGAAAACCAAGACGGAAAACGCCTTCTTCTGGGTAGTTTAAGAGGTGTACAGGCAGTAAAGCTATTATTAAGAATCTCATAGAAAGACTGACATGCGCTCACAACATCAGGAGATTCAAGAACGCGAGACCAGTCAGTGTGCAATAACGATGCATACAACCTCGGATAATCAGCTTTACGAAAGTTGAAGCGAGGTGGTTGAGCATTGTTCACAGGAAAGTTGACGGCATGAGGAAGTACCGCTTGAAAATTAAGAGACAGAGCAGGATGATGTGGATCTTCCTCGACCAGACGCACATCATTATGAGCTACATAAACCGCTAAGTTGGCGAAAACATGCAAGGTCCAGGAAACGATTGTTTAAGTTTGGGAGAGTATTATACTGTTTAAGGCTGACGAACTCGCTGAGGTTTAGTAAACCTTTGTGTTTGGGACCAAAAGGAACAGTGAATGAAAAGGAGGGAATGTTGAAATCGCCCAGAAAAATAAAGTTTTTAGAAAGCATTATGTCTAGTGACGAGAGAAGGTCAAAAAAAGTTTAGGCGTCGGCGCTGCTGGCAGGGGGAGGGATGTATATAATAAATATACGTAAAACACAAAATAATTTAAAGTGAGCTTACAACCTAAGAAGTGTATATTTGGCACGGTGTTACTGATATTTGAAAGATCCAGTAGTTCAGAACTGAGCCTATTGTGAAGACCGATCATGACTCCCCCTCCCCTAGATTCGTCCATTCGGTCTGTTCTTCTATCAGAGCGGTATATGATATATGAGTCTGGAAAAAGTTCTGAGTCTAGGATATCCGGCTGGAGCCAGGACTCGGTGACAGCAATGACGTCATAATCTGAGGAGACCACGCAACTGGAAAATCTATGCGTCTTAGTTCGTAGACCCCTGACATTCTGGTAGCAGCAGGTTAAGTCGTTAGTTGAGGTGGTAAAAGATCCCGGTTTTTGCAGTTATTGTTGAAATACGAAATACCTCAAAATTAAATTTTCCTCCCCGTTTGTACGGCGAACCCGCAGATCATCTTTCGTATCCTGAAGTTGTTTAAGCTGAGCTGGAGATAGGTCAGCCTCTGATCTAAAAGTAATCGAACAATTTTTTTTTGTTAGTGATCACAGCTATAATTTATACAATGGTAACTTCGCAATTATTAAAAAGGCAAAAAAATATCATAACGACATTTTCGTTCCTGATGATTGGCTCGATATGATTAAAGATTCGAAAAGGAAAATTCCGTATTTTGGCTTATATCGAATGAAAAAAGGAGATTTCTTCAGTAGTAAGGACAAGTTTTACACTAAACAGGAAGTCGTTTACAGATCATACAAATGCGCAATTGATAAGAACAGGTTTGATACACTTGAAGAATTATAACGCCGAAGGCAATTTTTCTGAATTAGACCTATGGCCAAAAAGAAAGGTAGACGCTCTTATTATTTTAAAGACCTTGACACGATATACCCTAATGGAAAAGAGCTTGCAGCCGAAAACATTGAAAATGTGTTGTTTTAACTCAATATATACCGCCAGTTTACCATGCGTTTTATCAAAATTTAAAGGGAAACCCGAATGCCTTGGATTGCTTGGAAGATCCTGATCCAGATAATGTTTCAAGTGACACTGATGAATAAATAAGCTGTTTCTATTTCCTCTTATTATTATTTTAATTTTTAGAATTGTAATTTGTTTCAATCTCTTTTGTTCTTAGTTTTAATTTTGTAGGGCCAAACCATAACCATTTTTCGTAAAACAACTACAAAAACAAACCTATTTGTTTCTGGCTCTATTGTTTCTTATTCTGACCTGACATAATTTATGATGCTAAAACTACAAAAAGAAATCCATGTCTCTATTTTAAATTTTATAAAATAACAAAGTAGCAAACTCGTTATTTTTCAACTTTTTCTTATTGTGGCTTAGGCTTAGGCACCTTTTCCACTGACCCCTTCATATATCTTTCGAACTGTTTAATCAACCATTCCAGAAAATGATTTTTCGATTTTTATATTAAAAGCAACATCCTAATTCCTAGAGGTGCATGTTTAATTAAAAGTGTGATTCATATAGATTAAAAAGAAACAATCGGAACATTCTGCGAGCATGATTTAAAACACTGACTGCTGAAGTCCTTATCGTACGTTCATTAGAAATACCTTATTTTAAAAATACATAATGGAAATCAACCTAAAGTTACTACTAACCAACCAAGGCTAACCAAAGCTCAATCAAATAATAATTAAAGGTGGAACAAAAACTTCGCCCAAACTCTTGTAAGGAAAATGGATAAGCGCCACGCTGAGAGCCATCAGTTTGAAACACATTTATAGTTTCACTCAGGAAAAATCATGGGAGCGAGTGTTTAAAGGGAGAAGTTTAATAATATAGAGATAAATTGGACTCGGAAAAGTAAAAAAAACGAAGGTCATCGCTTTCGTAACGTTATTTACTACATATACCTACTCGTGAAACTCTCTATAGCATGAACTACTGTTTGCCAAATAAAAGAACCTGGACGGAAAGAATGCGGGCAAAAAATGTCCTCGCATATTTAGATGCTGCCACATTTTTTCCCGATAATCCTAATTTATTTTCTGTCTAGTTTCCTATAGTGAATTTACATATTTAAATTTCCTATTTGAATACTTAATTTTGTTATTTTCCTTACTACTAGTGTCTTCTATTATTTACTATTTTATTTACGCAGGGAAATACGGAATACGGAATAAGTATACTATAATATTTATAATGTTTATATTTTATTCGCCTTCAAGCTATTTAAAATACGCGACAATAGGCAACAGTGCGACGTTTACTTGATTTTTAGCGAGGAGGCAGTTTCGTGATTGGTCGCAGGATATATTTAATACACTTTGACCCTAGACCAACACCTATTTTTTTTACATATTTTAAAATTTCGGCAGCGACTTGCTTTAGCCATTGGCGTGGAAATTGCCGATGCCGAACTGTGTGGTTATTTATGTTATTTGGCTTGTAGGGTCTGGTGATATATAGGTTTTGTCGATTTTGCAAATTCTCTTTTTTCACTAGAAAGGGGGTGTCCTATATAGTAGTTTAAGCCAAAAAAGTCGGAAGATCCGCTACATTTGAACCGAAAAAATGCCCTCAAAGTTCGAGTTTTGACACAAAATTTCAGCACCACTTCACAAAAGCGGTAGAAATATAGACAAAACACATCTGAAAATCAATTGTCGGGTGAAAATATTAACTAGGATACATTTGCATCGAACGAGTGACCTCCATTTTGTTCCGGTCCTAATTTAAAACGACTGTAACGGCGCCCTTTACTTACTTCTTGGCGCCACCCCTTTGATATTTACAGCGACAAAGGGGATCGCTGTTCGCCTATCGGGTAGCCTTTAGACAGTGGAGAAACGGTTGTCCAAGGTTCGGTTTTTAAATAATCGGAATCGGTCCCTGGTAAATGAAACACTCCGTGTAAACAAAATAATGGTCGTGTTTATCCGACAGTAAGTATAAACCTAACTTTCTTATAGCTAAAAGTATCAGACAACTTATTCTAAGCGACCCAACCCGGTAATACGTAAGAAAACTCAAAACTCAAAACGGTAGTAAAAGAATCGAAATCTCTAATCGCGCGGTAGACTGTAGCGGTGCGGAAGCCCCACGGTAAATATGGCAGTAAACACGGTAAACGGTCGCGGTACGGAAGCCCTACGGTAAATATGGCAGTAAATACGGTAAACGGTAGCGATACGGAAGCCCTACGGTAAGTGCGGTACTAGATACGGTGAACTGTAGCGGTCCGGAAGCCCTACGGTACGTGTGGCAGTAGATACGGTACGGAAGCCCTACGATAAATACGGTATACGGTTCTCAATAGCTCCAGCTCTATGACACGGTCGGTTCAGCAGAACGGTTCCCTAACTCGGACGTGAAGCCTGGATGAACTTAGTTTGGATGGATCCTTAGCCGGGATTACTCCACTTGCCTAGCCAGGATGGCCGGGATTACTCCGCTTGCCAACCGGGATTGCCAAGCAGGGATGGCCGGGATTACTCCACTTGCCAATAGGGATGGCCGGGATTACTACACTTGCCAAGGCAGGATGGCCGGGATTACTCCGCTTGCCAATAGGGGAGCCGGGAATACTACGGTAGGCAGGGATTACTCCGCTTGCCAAGGCAGGATGGCCGGGATTACTCCACTTGCCAATAGGGAAAGGATCATGGACCAGGAATACGGTACGACGGATATTTACCTGCTCGGTCGGTCGGTCCTTCCCGGTTTGTCTGGAGCTGGCTCGGTGCTGGACTGCCTCTCGACTGCCGACTGACTCGACTCGAGAACCCCGGGTGGGTACTGCCTGTTAAGCGCGATGCCGCCCGGTTTTGTTAGCTCGACCCGTAGTGGGGATCGTCGCGATCGCGTCATCGGCCGATAGGTGGGGACCTCAAGCGCAGCGTGATGCGACGAAGATCGCCATGCTCTACTGGTACTGCACGAGAACTACGGAAAAGTGAAAAGCGATTTCCCGGCTTTTCGCGACGGAATATTTTATAGAATTGAATTTGGCATATTTAAATTATATTTTATGAAAAAGAATGATGTTAATAGCACGTAAAATAAGAATGTTAATCCATAGTGCATCCTATTCCCAAAAAATATAGTAACTTCGTTACACGACTCATAGCCATAGCCCCATTAAACAAAATTAAATTTTACTTGTAAATATCCATCCTCCTTTTTACTGTCAACTGTCACAATAGCCAAAACAAAGATTTTTAAGAAGGCACACTGTTGCCAGACGTTTACTGTAGTTTCGTTAGCAAAATTTATTATAAAAATGGTGCGCTATAAGCGCAGCTTATTCACTACCAGCTAGTCATCTTACGGCGGCATCTTTTGATTTGGGAAAGTCAATAACCAAGTTTGGCAAATTTTAGAAGAGGGTCATGACTTAATATTGTTTTAAAAGCCTGGCCATCTGAATAATACTTTTGACAGTTCGTTTAATTTAAAATATGCTTTTTCTGCTACCGTGCGTAAAGTACTCACTTTACGCACTCTCTAAGATTCCTAAAATAGGTTTTTTTAATGTGTAGTGCGTAAAGTAAATCTGAAATATTTTTTGACATTTAGGGCAATGCGCAAAATATTATATTTTACGTACTAGTGTGTAAAATAATTTATTTTACGCACTGGTGCGTAAAGTAATTTAATACTATTTTTGTTTTTTCATATATTTTTCGGTAGTAGAAAAAATTTTGTATGCTACTCATGTGTAAAGTACCCTTTTTTTATTCAATTTCAATTAAATTTTTTTATCAATATTCCCATTTATAAAAAAAGGTTCACTTTACACACTTGTTGCATAAATAACTATTTTATCGTCTAAAATCCGTTTAAAAACTATTTTAAAACGCACAATTGTATAAAAATCCGAAATTTCCGAACCTCTCAGGGCGATAGCCGAGGCTTCGGACAAATTTGTCATGTATTTTGAAGCGAAAATTCATTTTAAATTCAACTGTGGAACTGAACCGCTCAGGGCGCAGTGCTCCACACTCCAACTTTCCGATTTCGATAGAGTTGACTAGCTGGTAGTGAATAAGCTGTGCTATAAGTGTCTCTACTCTTTTTTTTATTTAGGTGAATGATTTTTTATGGCAGTAGCACATCCTATATTGCTCGACGAGCGGTGTGTGTGCGAAGATGTTGATTGACACGGTTCTTGAATGGTTAGTTTGGGGAACAGATGTCCTGGGAGCATATTCGCATGTAACAGGCAACATGTGCATTCGGCAATGCCGATCGTTTCTTCATATGTGACGTGCACGACAGCATTTAGTCAGATGTCGTGACTGTTACATAGAATCAACAAATAAGTCTTCAATTATTTTAACACTTCATGCATGGCCCTCCGCTCGCTTCGCTCGCTACGGGGGCTCAACAGACAGAAATTAACCAAGTGCTAACCAAAACTAACCCAAAATAAAAAAAATAAACTAAAAATTTTGGGTTAGTTTTGGTTAGCATCTGGTTAGTTTCTATTTGTTGAGCCCCCGTATAGAGAGCGAAGAGAGTGGAGGGCCATGCATGAAGTGTTGACATAATTGAAGACTTATTTATTGATTCTATGTAACAGTCACGACATCCGACTAAATGCTATCGTGCACGTCACATATGAAGAAACGTTCGGCATAGTCGAATGGACATCTTGCTTGTTACATCCGAATATGCGTCCTGGGAGTGAGTTCCACAGTGATGCAGTGCGCCAGACAAAGGATTTCTTGTGAAGCGATGTTCTAGGTGTTTCCAGTTGTACGACGAACCGGTGTGCTCTTGCCGTCTATCGTGACTGTCTGACAGGCGTTGTCAGGGGCGGGATAAGGCGGGCCAAATCCTGGGAACATCTGCCGTAAAACTATCTGTAAAACAGGGATTTCTCGGTCACATGTTTGCGGTGTTTCAGACTATCCAGATTCCGAGTCAACTCCGGGTCACCGACGAGACGCACAACTCTCTTCCGAACGCAATCCAGTAGCTTTAGGGTGTGCTCTGGCGTGGCACCCCAGATGTGTGAGCAATATTCTAAGCACGGTCTTATTTGCGCTTTGCGAAGCAAGAGCAACTCCTGCGGTGTATACATTTTTTGTTACGAAATAGCGTACCAAGCTTCTGGGAGGCTGATTTTGCGACGTTAGCAACGTGGTCATGCCAGGACTTATTGACCGAGACCCCCAGTAGTCCGATTGAATGAAGATGAAGGGATGGTCGATCCTGCCATAATGATATCATTGCCCGCCGAATAGTAAACGTGGTTGCTTGGATGATTGTTCAATGTGCATTTGCATTCATTCATCGGATAAAAGAGACACTCATTCGATTACACTATTCCTTTGTATGTATATATTCCTCAAATATTTCACTTCATACATGGCCCTCCGCGCGTAACCAAACAAACCTAACCCAAGACATTCCCAAATGAGGGAAAATAAACTAAAAAATATTTTCGACTGACAAATTTTAATCTTTTTTTATTTCCGGCATGCCTTGGGTTAGTTTGGGTTAGTTTTGTTTGGTTGCGCCCCCGAAGCGAGCGGAGGGTTATGCGTGAAGTGGAATATTAAATATACTTAAATAGTAAACAACACTATTATTATCCATAAAAAAATGTGCAACTTTTGGAAACACTGTGCCAGGCCCCCGGTGTCGGTTACTAAAATTTCATTATTTTCACGTTACAATTTCAATATTTTCACGTTACACCTGGGAGAGTGGTAGTGGAAGTTTGCCCTTCTAGGACAATTTAGGCTCAAAACGCGGATATTTTTTCGGCTCAAACGTGGCGAATCCTCCGATTTTTTTGGCTTAAGCTACTCTATAGGACACCCCTTTTCTAGCGAAAAAAAGGAAATTTGCAAAATCGACACAAACTATATATCATCAGACCCTTAATTTGATGATATCTTTGAAGATTTTTAACCTTTGTTATATTTTTCTTGCATTTGGTGATTATTATACGCGGTTAACTAATTTTTATATATTTCGGATAACTCTCTTAACTGAACTCTCTAAATTAAAATTTTTCTTACAAAACAATTCCGAACGTTCTATAAAGAGCGTTTTGGAACATACTTGCTTCAATATTGCCTAACTTTTAATACAAAAATTAGCTACGATAAACTGTTTTTTTTTTCAAATTAAGCGACGTCATCAATGACGTCAATACAAAAACCTTCGGGAAACGAACTCTACTTATTACTACAACATATTTATGTAATACATACAACAAATAATATCATAGAATACTATCCTTATTATAAAAATGAGATATTATTATATGACATATTTTGTACTATAAAACTGTAATATAAAAAAAACTGTAATTAATTTTAACGTCTTAAACTAATCAATATTATCGATCATAATATGGTGCGCCTATGGGAAGGCAAGATTTTTTACGTGCTAGTCCTCTACCCCCTTCAGTCGTTGTTAAGGTTCACTCGCTTGGCGCACTATATGTTAGTGGTGCTAAAGAATCACTGACGAAAAATAAACCGTGGAAACTTATTTTTATTGTACAATAAAATTTTAATTTTAATAATAAACAAGGACTAAATCGCTCATAAATTCAGTTCAATGTCTGGGAATCAAAAAGAATTTTTACTTTCATCATTACGACCGAGGCAAAACAAAAATTTCATAACTCGTATATCGCACCATTATTTAAAAGGAGAAACTGTATCGTAAGAAAAACAATGCGATACTTTGTTAAGGAATGCGATATAAACGGTAGTCATTAAGGTCACTGGCTAAGCGTGAAATTAGGATAAATGCAATATTATTAAGTCCGATGGTTGCTTTTCATTAAATAATAATGAAATAATTTTAAATACTCTTGATTCTTATCAAAAACAACGAGTAAAACAATTTGTGGTGAAGCATACTTGCTTAAGCAATGCGAAAACAAATAATACTTCTGGGATTGAATGAAATAATAGCAGTCAATATTTTACAAAATTATCATCATTTAAAATGTTTTCTAGGTAATAATCGAAACGGTATACCAAAAAGCTAACAGATGTAGCATACAACATACATAACCAGCAACACTGATAACCAGCGGTGTAGCCTAAATGCGTAATAGAAATATTCATCAATAAAGGAATAAAAGTAAATAATTGGTGCCCTCTCGCCTCAGCCCTCACATGCAACTTTATAAGTTATTATGCGCTACAGAATGTAAATGAAATTAACCACGGGGTGAATACAACAATATATTATTATTTAAGATTGTAAAAAGCCTTTGTCGGGTGGGGCGTCAAAATTGCAACTTTCTTTGGGCTACGAATGCCCTTTGCACCAGCCATGAATACTATTGAATTTTTGAGGTTTTCCCAAAATTGTAGATCTAATTCATGTAGCATACTCTATCCCCAAATTCAAGTGTTTCCGAGGTATTAACGCTTGTATTATCAAAACTTCAAAACGTATGGATTGCCAAATTCCAAATTTGATTTTAGAGCATATCATCCGAAAGTGGGATTCAAAAATTCAGTCACATACAGTGTTTCATTTAAACAAACCCAAAGATCATTTTTATGTCAGATCCAAGATCTTCAATTTGATTTAAGTTTTAGGTTACATAATCCAAAACACTTATTTAAAATTCTAAGACTTATAAATTCAAGGTGTTTTATTTCTCTAATGAAACGTCAATACTCGAAGAGTTCAATTTGAGTTTAGAAAGATGTCTACTTCAAGTATGATTCATAAATGCAATGACATTCATTAATTCATTCATTAGTGTTTCATACTAAATATTTCAAAAAAAATTATTTTAAACTCTATAACTTTAATAAATTCAAAGTTTTGGATTTTTTCCGATGAGGAAAGAGTTGAATTTGAGGTTAGAGTATATCATATGAGAAATGTCTAGAATTTCAAGTGGGACTTGATTACTCAATAACATACCGTGTGTTTAAGTACACGTGCAAATTTGATATTTATTTTCGATTCCGAATGTTCAGTTCGATTTGTTTTACGTTGCACAATTCAAAAAACTTGTTATAAAATCTAAAACAATGTTTTTGATTTCTCCAAATCAAAGAATCTGTAAATTCCATGTTTTTCATTTTTCACAACAACAGAGTTTCATTTGAGTTTAGAGTAAATATATCATATGAGAAATTTCAAGTGAGATTCGTATATTCAATGACATAACTTCTATGCATATTCCGAATCTCCAATTCCTTATACTTATGATTTAAGTTATATAATTCAAAAAACTTGTTAAAAAGTCTAAAACCTTTGCAAATCCAACGTTTTTAATTTCTCTAAATAAAAGAGTTTTCATATGAGCTTACTTTGAGTTTTGAGTAAGTATATCATATCAGAAATATCTAGTTTCAAGTATTCAAAGATACAATGACATTCATTAAAAAGATTTAAAATTTGATCTTTATATCGAATTCCTGATCTTTAATTGAATCCATATGTTATGTTACACAATTTAAAAATTTTCTTTGAAAGTCTAAAACTTTATTTCGGATTTCGGATCTTCAATTCGTTTTGTTTTTGTTCAATTAAGAATTTTAATACAAAAAACTTGTTAAAAAGTCTAAAACGCTGTTTTGCTTTCTCCAAATAAAAGAGTTCCATTTGAGTTTAGAGTAAGTATATCATGAGGGAAATGTCTTGAATTTCAAGTGCGTTTGAAAATCAATGACAGACAGTGTGTTTTTTTTTAATAAATGTAAATTTCATGTTGACGTGATATTCCGGATCTTTAATTATTTTTTTGTTTTATGTTATATAATAAAAAAACATGTTTGAAACTCAAAATTTTTCTTTAATTCAGGGTTTCTGACTTCTGCAATGAAGCGTTAATAATCATTACAGTTTCATGTGGAACTCCTGATCTTCAATTTGATTTTATGCTTTCGATTTCAGAATTGTCTGTGGAAGTCTAATACTTTCGTAAATTCAAAGTTTTTAATTTCGTCAAAAACGTTAATATGAGAAAATAATTAAATTTTACTTTAGAGTATAGGTATCTACTTGAATTTGTTTGAAAGTATAAAACTTTTGTGAATTCAAAATTTTTAAAACGTTAATATTATTATTTGAAGAGGTCATTTTGAAAAATACCTAGAAGTTCCAAGTGGGAGCCAGTTATACAATTACATACACGGTATTTTATTAAACTAACGGTAAATTTGATCTTGAGGTTAGATTCTGGATCTTCATTGGGTTTATTTATGTTTTATGTTATACAATTAAAAAACTTATTTGAAAATCTAAAAGTTTTGTAAATTGAAAATTTTGGATTTCTTTAACGAAACGTTAATATTCGAAGTTCAATTTGACTTTATAGTACAAATATCAAATGTAAACTGTATAGAATTGCAATGACATATAGAGTGTTGCATTAAAATAAACTTAAGTTTAATCTTCCTGAACTTCAACTGGTTTTATGTTAGACAAGTCAATAAAACTTAGTTGATTACTCTAATATGAACGAGATAGAAGACGAGTTCGAAATTAATAAATCACCACATTTGAAGATGATATCTCGAAACATTTCGAATCGTATTTATTATTCTTTTTCGTTCGTCGTTTTCGAGTACAAGTATATTTAAAGCAATTTTAGCCGATACAAATTTGACTACACGTTCTTCTTCTTGTCAACCTGTATTCATCCACTTTACGACTTTCTACTCAAAGCAGCCGAATCCAATTATTTTCTACGATCTTCTGCATATCATCACGCCATCTTCTCTCAAGAGAACTTAAAGGAGCATTGGAATATTCTAGTATTTCTCCGTTTGGTTCTCTTGAGCTCTAAACTGTAAACCTGTTACTTAGTTACGTGGCCAACCTATTTTCACTTACACTGTCTACTCTTCGGATTACTAACCAGATTTCTCTGGATTTGATTGTTTCTTATGGTGTAATAGCCGCTTGTCTACTACTTTGGTAATTATATAAATTGCAAGATCAATCAATTCGTGAATCATTAGTTTTCAGTCAAGGCAGACATCATAAAAAATGTACAGTTTCGACGTATCGTCTTTGTTTAATTATTTTTAAATGTCAATAGATTCAATAACTTGACCTTTAGTGTCTCTCAAAGAACAAATATTCTATCTAGTTCAAAATCGGTTTAATACCATCATTATACTTTCTGAAGGTATATATGTCTTATTAAAATCTATATATTCGAATAATATTTTATAGCTTCAGAAATTTTTTATAAAAAATTGAAACCAATGAACCTCTTTATTTCATTTAAAAAAATCGTCGCAATCCTATAAATTAGATGTGCAATAATTATAAATCTAGGTTACTAATTATTTTAATGCAGGCAGGTGGCCATTATTTTACAGTTACGAAAATTAATAGCAAAAATTATTGGAAAATTACATTATTAAATGGATATATTTATAAAGTGCTAAATACATTAATTTTTTATATATATAATTAATAAAACGGTTTCAGTAAGTAAGCACCTCGCAATCCATAACTAGATGCGTAAGGTAATTATTATTAAGGTTATTTTTTAGCTCATCAAATCCAGGCCACTCAATTTAGTAATAAGAAACCATTTGTAATGATTTCTCTTTCAAAATCGTTACACCAATACGATTATTTTTAAATGCTTTTAGCAATTAGTGGTAATGTGTGTTTTAGATTCTTATTCATTGCGGAAGTTACGACAAACTGCTTCCGACCTAACAAATTAACTTTGAAACTTCTTCGAAAAAATATGGGGATAAAAGGTCATATTGTTATTAAGATTCCTTGGTGACAATTAAAGTATTTATATATATTTTTTATTATTGTACACCCTATATCTACATTACTGTCTATATAATCCAGTAAAGTAAAGGAAAAAAGAGCCTCATCCCAACATTCAAAAAATTAAATCTGTGGCTATTCCGAATTGTTCAGTACCATTAGGAGAGCATACTATAAAGGCCAAAGGTTTTGAGTGTCGGGTATGAAAATAGGAGGAGGGGAGGAAGCCCAAGACCTATATTATTATAGTTTGTTGGCTATACCCCGAAAACTATAGATTTTAGTAAAAAACTATCATATTCAAAGTTGAAGGGCAGAAAATACCGAGGGGCGATTCACTTCTCGCAATACTGTCACAAACTCACTCGCAATCGCCGAAATCACTATCGCAATCATTCGCAGTCGCTTCGCAATCACCGCAATCGCTTCGCAATCATCGCAATCGCTTCGCAATCCCCCGAAATCGATTCGCAATCCACGCAATCCTTCGCAATCCTATCGCAATCCATTCGCAATCGCTCATAATCCACAAAAATGTTCGTTAAAATAGATGATATAAAGTACCAAAGGAGCGGCTACGCGCTAACAGGGTATAGTATTTGTCATAAAAACGTATAAAAAATCGTTAGGTATTTTTATGGTACGCGTTTGTTGACAACAATTGAATTCATTGTCGTCAATAATACAGGGTGTTATTTAAGTACGTAGCCAAACCTCAGGAGGTAATTCCTCGAGTGATTTTAAGATAAACATATAAACACATGTCCGCACTGTTTCCAAGATACAGGATGTCAAACTTAAAAAAAAAATAGTATTTTTTGGTAAAAATCTTAATAAGATTCTTTTGGTCGATTTTGTTAAAATTCGGCATTAATACTTACATTACAAGGAGCTAATTTAGCCATAATTAATTATTTTTATGTCCATTGGCGTCCCGGAAGTCACTCACTTTTGAAAAATCATATATTTTTTCAAATTTAGCAACTAAAAATACAACTTTCCTATCCCTTGTATTATCTTTGTAACTTGCTTAGTTTTTGAGAAAAAAATCACCTTTTTTGTGATATAGTCTAGGGACATGTAATAAGTAGTGGTGTTTATTTTTTTCCCTAAAGAGCAAGAAAGATACGAAAATAATTCAAGGGACAAAAAAGTAGTATTTTTAGTTCCTTAATCCGAAACAAATACCAAAATTAGAAAGAAGTCAACGGCGTACACTGCCGTTTTTTTTTCTTAAAATTGAACACTCTGTATTTTGGAAACAATGCATTTCCGGACCTATGTTTATATAAACTTTTCGTCCTAAAATCACTCAAAGAGTGAACTTTGACCGCGTACCTAAATAACACCCTGTATAATACCAGTTCGTATACAGAGTATCCCTTATTATACACTGCTAGCTGTCTGACACTTGGTCTGACATGAACTATACTGAACTGGCCTCGGAACTGGCATTGGAGTGGGAAATCTATACAGGGTGAAACAAATTTGCTTCTCACCATTAGGATCTCGGAAACCATAAGAGATACGAAGTCTGTTATATGGGGGCAAAGTTGCGCAATTTATGGGTCATCGATATGTCGTTGAGAAATTTAGAAAATTCCGGCTACTTCCGGAGATATTCTTAGTAAACCGAAAAGCAGCTATTTCATTTTTATTTTTCCTGACTTTATTTGAAGATATAATATAACACGAATTTAACATTATTATTTGTTTATAAGATGGAAGTATCAATTTTTAATCTGACGTTTCGTGTCCGGGCCCCCATCATCAACTTCATTTCTTTAAATACGGACCTGGATTTTCTATTTAATTTTTTAGAAGCCTTTGTTCTCCCAAAACCAACGATGTCTCACACATACTAATAAATCAACAAATCTAGATTTTTTCCATAAGAAATAATGTGTTAGACAGAGATAGGGCAATCTCGAGGGCAATCTTTTCTGACTCGATTTCACTTATGAGAATATTTGTTACCGCTATTGGACAAGTGTGAGACATCGTTGGTTTTGGGAAACCAAAGGCTTCTAAAAATGAAATAAAAAACACAGGTCCGTATTTAAAAAAAAAGTTGATGGTGGGGGCCCGGACGCGAAACGCCAGATTTCAAATATGATACTACCGTCTTGTAAAGGAAAAAAAATGGCAACAATAATGTTAAATTCATTTTATATTATCTCTTTAAATAAAGTCAGAACAAAATTAAAATAAAATAGTTGATTTTCGGTTTATTACGAATATCATTGGAGGTAGTCGAAATTTTCTAAAATTCTCAACGGCATATCAATGCCTTTTGAATTGCGCAACTTTGTCCCGATTTAACATACTTCGTATCTCTTATGGGTTTCGAGATCCTAATGGTGAGAAAATAGTTTGTTTCACTCTGTATTGCAGAAAAAATAAATTTGACGTTTGGCTATGATGGCAGAGAAAAATCGGAATGAGTGGCAACACTGCCGATATCATTTTGAAATCAGGAACTTCGGATAATACGAGGGATCTTAATTTTGTCGCAAAAGAATTTCCAAATAAAACAGGGGTTTCCAAACTTATGCCACACTCTGTACGTGTTCCACTGCTACATAAATAAATCTGACGTATATTTAGTAAGACATTAATTTTTTACTCCCACTCGACTTTCCACTGATACACCCCTGTATGAGAAATTCCAGCACTATCAGTTTTAAATTTTTAATTAAGTAAACGATATTGTTGCGAGAAAAACCTACATATCGATTTTTATAAAGATATCTGAAATACATAATTTAAACTCGGTTTTAAAGATCATAGATAAAAATTATAGTAAGGCCTCCAAAATATTTTTTATATGTACTGAACCGAGGTATGAACACAGAAGCGCAAATGCGTAAAAATAGTTTTTATTTAATATCCTTAATATCTTAACTATGAATATGAATCCGAGTATGAATCTCGGTATGAATCAAGATATAGAGGGGCAAACGGTAAACGAGGAAGACAGACAAGATATTCACAATGAAAATAATGCATTTGAGGATTTATAAGGTATTACCTCGGGTATTACTGAGTTAAATATTAAGGAGCAAAAAGAAACAAAAGGAAGATCGTTCTTTTCTAGGTGTTAAAGTCAACAAAGAAATGCTAGTAATGAAATCCACTCGTTTATTGGCTCTTTTCTAACAAGTTAGAAAGACTTTCAAGCGAATGGGGAGGTTCCTTGAAAAACAAAAATAAGAAGTAAAAGGAAGATAAAATATCAACAAAGGCTCTATTGATATACGTTTGGAAAATTATTATGCAGTATGTTATTTACGGACATGGTACATTGGTAGAGCTGTAGAGGATGGATTGATAAGAGCTCCAACAAAATTAAATTCCTTAAAGTCGTCCCTCGACACCTATTTGGCCAAAAGAGAAAAATGAAGACATTCAAATAGTGGAAAATAAGTTCACATTTTATGAGCCAATACCACTATTGAAAATTGAGCATTTTTATCTAAAACGGCATCAAAAATTAGAAATCGAACAGAAATTTAAGGCTGCAAAAAATAGCTTCAAAGATTATTTGTAATTAAATGCACAAGTTCTTATTTCTGATTTTGGCTGTTTTTCTGACCTGCTATTTTTGAACTAGACCATTGTAAAGTTAATTTATTGAGGTCAATTTTGCGTATTGGGGTTATACTTACCTATGTTTTTAAGTTTTTTTTTTGTATTTTTTGATATTAATTTTTTTAATATTTGTATTTATTTTGCATTAAAGCACAGTCTAATCCAAATAAGCTATGTTTTTTCTGTTTATCTTAAAATAAATTTGAAACAAACAACTGAGCATCAAAAAGCAGTGAAATAGTACACCCTGTATACCGGGTGACCGTGAGATTACTAACCAGGCGTTTTATTTAATTATACAAAAAGATATCAATACGAAATATGGAGAGTTTACCGGAATGTCCATCACGAAAAGAACAGGAGTAAAAGCAATAATTAATGGGTCATTTTCGATCCAACCAGAAATAATAGAAACTTTGTTATTTGAAATGAAACACCGGACAAATTTTTGCGGTATATTAACTATTAAACTACTAAAACTTTCACTTTCAGTTTACCTGTAGGTAATCCGGAAATGTTTAAATTTGACACTTAACCAGCATCCACTTAAATAATTTTAGTAGTACGTCCTGTATCCGAAACTATCATAGATAGGTATAGGGACGGTTACATGACTTAGATTTTGATGAATAGGTAAAATCGAAAATAGCAAAAATATACAGGTTGTTCCATTTAAAATACCTAACACAGTTTCCATTACGTCGGGTATGATCAGAAGTGATTAATTACTGTTTTTACGCCTACTTTCTTTCCTTATAGCCGTTTCTGTAAGCTCCCTAAATCTCAAAATATATATTTCTAATGACGTTAAAAACGCCTGATCAGTGGTCAGTATAATCTCGAGGTCACCCGGAATACCTATATAATTTTTGAACCAAAACATTCAAGAGATTTCCAAAAGGCCACAAATAAGCTATTTCATTTTGATTTAACTAACCTAAAATTATCCTGTTCACAAAGTTGTCATAAACATGAATCCATTGCCAGAACCATGTCTCTGTGCTCATTGGTTTGATTGATAATAATTAACAAAATATAATAGATAAACTACCCTAGAACTTTTGTATTTATTTTTTAATTTTTAGGATAGCTTTTAATTGGGGCTCAAAATTTGAACGTGGTTGATAATGTAAAATATTTTATCTCTATTGAGGATTTTTGTTTAATCAAAGTCCATGTTTTAACAATTCTAATTTCTATATTTTCATATTGAAGAATATTTCTAGTTTCCATAACAAACCTATCTATAGTTCCCTAAACCCGAGCGTAAAACTAAGTATACGTTTTGCAATTTGCAAGACACTTTAAAAGAACATGAAAACGCTTTGGCAATCTTTAGAAATCCCTCGCAATCCTTGTAAGTCTTTCGCAATCCTTTGGGAGTCTTTCGCAATCCTTGGTAGTTCTTCGCAATCCTTGGAATTCTCTCGCAATCTGTCGCAATCCGTCGCAATCCCTCGCAATCTTTCGAAATCCCTCGCAATCTTTCGAAATCCCTCGCAATCTTTCGAAATCCCTTACTTTTCGCAATCTTGTCACAAATTTTACCCTAGTGACTACTCCCTCGGAAAATACTCTACAAAAATATTCCCATAAATTTTTTAGCTAAACCTAGCGGTTTTGCAAATATTGTGAGTAAAAACTCACTTTTTCCTTTGGTAAATAAAGGAAAGTGATATAAATCGTAAAAGCAAAAGTTACGTAACGTACGCGTGAAATCTCCCTATGCCTTTTTACTAACACTTCTACTAAACCTCCTCCCCTTTAGACGTAATATTTGAATACGAATGTAGAAAGCGACATCCAGGTGACTCTTGCGCAAGGGAATTGTTAGATGTAGGATGCCAGGTTCTGCAAGGAGATCGTGTCAACCACAATATCAGAACCATAAGGAAGAAATGGGGCTACATTAATCGGTGATGACACAGATTTGCGGGTACTGTTTATAGTTTTAGGTTCTGCAAATAACCGCATAACTATGGTTACACCTAAAAAACAATAACCAAGATAAACACTACAACATTTCAGCAATCCATGATAACCTTGGAGAAATGAAGGATGTTCAACTTATAGTTTATACTTTTGCTGAAATTGACAGGGTTTCCTCCATCTACCGAAAAGGCAAATTGCTCACTTTAAGATAGTCAAATCCAACAACACTTTAAGATGAAAGCTGTTGATCTTTAATAACCCTACTGCCTCTTCAGATGGCGTTGCTGAAGCTGGTGAGCTCTTCTTTCCCCCACAACGGCTGCAGCAAGAGAATACTCAACGTATGTATCACCAGGTGCAAGAGTAATGGGGATGAAAGAAATATCAAGATCATATCCGCCCAGTAACCGCCACTAAGGCCGCTGCTCCAGAAGGCTTACTTCGCCTCATTTCTTGCTGCTGTACTAATAATTGTACTACTAACCGTGAATGTAAAAGAAATGAACTATAGGGTTCGAAAATGTGCTATAACTACGCTGGACATGGCTGTAACAACGCTGACCTTGTAGACGAAATCTGCTAAAAGGTGATCAAGCTTCGATGGAAGAACGAACTTCCCATAGGCAAGAGAAGTAATGAAGACGATGGCGTCCTATAAAACTTATTGATACTTCGAAATAGAAAAAGCATGACATAAAAGATTTCTGTTTCTACTGTATTTTCATTTTTGAAATACATTTTTATCTGGACAATAATTTTTTCTATTTCCTATTCCCAAAATATGTATAAAATTACTGGATTTGGCAAAAAATTCACAGTCCTTCGCAAAGATGCAACCGGGGGGACATTGAAAATGATGCTTAAAACGCAAAAATGTGATTTGTGTTGAAATTCAAATAGTTTATAAGAGCAGATATAATTAAAGAAATGCATTTTTAACAATAATATTAAACATTATCATAATAAAAAAAATAATAAAAAAGGTGCAGATATGAAGGCCTAAAAAATTACCCTTCACTTTTAGATAGAAAAATCGATGAATATACAGGGTATTAAGTACGTATAAAAATAATTTTTTTTAAGCAAAAGATTTTTTTCAACTCCAATCAGTGTCCTAACATGTCCTCTCATATTTTTAAACGAAAAAATGAAACGCCACTGCTTTTTTTCAAAATAAAACTTATTTTCGCAAGCTGTTATTATTTCTTAATAAAAATGTCCTCTTGACTTTTTTCTGTCTAACGAACAGTTTTCGATTAAAAAAATAAAATGCATTTAACTGCACGGTCCTAATTCCTAAATTTTGAATAATGTAAATTAAAGAAGAATATTTTTCTTTGATTACTTATTACAATATTAATATTGAAAGCTTAGGAATTAGGATCGTGCAGATAAATGAATTTTATTTTTTAAATCGAAAACTGTTCGTCGGATAGAAAAAAGTCAAGAGGACATTCTTATTAAGAAATAATAACCGCTTGCGAAAATAAGATCTATTTTAAAAAAAGCAGTGGCGTTTCATGTTTTCGTTTAAAAATATAAGAGGGCATGTTAGTGGGGGCGCCACTGATTGTAATTGAAAAAAAAATTGCTTAAAAAATTTATTCTTATACGTACTTAAATACGTAGCAAAATGTAAAGAAATATCTACAGCGGTTTGAGAAATATTGGGATAAAACCGATTTTTTTTTTAAATTTTCAACACCCTGTATTTAAAAAATAAGGCGATTGCGGACCTATGTTCATATGACATATTCTTCTTAAAATCACTCAAAGATTATCACCCTTAAGGATTAGCATTCAATTCTGAAACACCCTGTATAATTAGCCATAACATTACTGTAATATTTTTAACCTGTTCCCTGCTCCGATTCGTTTTTCCCGTTTTGGTGCTTTTGGTTATTTTTAGTTACTTTTGATTAGTCGTTGAATCAACTTTTCGTTAGTTTCAGTTGGTTCCCACTTTATTTTAGTCATTTGAACCGACTCCGATACATTATAATCAACTTTAATCTTTTTAATTAGTTTTGGTTAGTCTCACAAATTCGGTTCGTTTTGGTTAGTTCTAACCTACTTTAATTTTTGCAACTTATTCCGATACGTTTTAGCCCGTTTTGGTGCTTTTGGTTACTTGTGATTAGTTTTGGTTAGTCATTCAATCAGCTTTTGGTTAGCTTTAGTTAGGATTAAATGATTTTAGTAACTTGAACCTGTTCCTATACGTTATAACAAATTCTAATGTTTTTGGTTAATTTTAGTTAGTCGGCAAAATTCGGTTAATTTAAGTTCGTTTTAACTTACCTTAATATTTTTAATCTGTTCCAATATGTTTTAGCCCATTTAGGTGCTTTGGTTAGTTTTGGTTAGTCGTTCACTCAACTTTCGGCTAATTTCAGTTAGTTTTAATTAATTTTTGTCATTTGAACGGGATTCGATAAGTTATACCCAATTTTAATGTTTTTTGTTAACTTTAGTTAGTCGCCAAAATTCGATTAATTTAAATTAGTTTCAACTTACTCTACTATTTTTAATCTGTTGCGATATGTTTTAGCCCTTTTTGATGCCTTTGGTTACTTTTGATTAGTTTTGGTTAGTGGTCCAATCAACTTTCGGTTAATTTCAGTTAGATTTAATTTATTTTAATTATTTGAACCGGTTCCGATACGTATACCTTTAACCAATTTTAGTGTTTTTGGTTAATTTTGGTTAGTCACCAAATTTCGGTTAATTTGGGTTAGTTTTTACTTGCTTCAATATTTTAAATCTATTTCGATACGTTTTATCCCGTTTTGGTGCTTTTAGTTTGGGCTAGTCATTTGAACCGGTTCCGATACGTTATAAGCAATTTTAATGTTTTTGGTTAGGATTGGTTAGTAACCAAAATTCGGTTAATTTGAGTTATTTTTAACTCACTTCAATATTTTTTTTATCTATTTCGATACGTTTTAGCTTGTTTTGGTGCTTTTGGTTAGTTTTGGTTAGTCGTTCAATAAACTTCCGGTTAGTTTCAGTTAGTTCCAATTTATTTTAGTCATTTAAACCGATTGCGATACGTTATAAACAAATTTAAGTTTAAATAAACAAACTAACACGATCTCTCACGCGTATGACGTCATGTGTGGCAAATGTAGCATGCACTTTTTCTCCTCCTAGGAAAACAGAAAGATTTTCAATGTTAAATTTGCATAGGAACATTTTTGTAGAGAATTTTCTGCTCTCTAACTTTGAATATTATAGTTCTTTAGCAAAAACTTACAGTTTTCGAGATATAGCCAACAAATTATAAAAAAATATAGGACTTGGACCACTCCCTCTTCAATACCCGACGCGACGCTCAAAATATTGAGACTTTCTAGTACGCTATCCCCTAATGGTACTGAATTATTTGAAACAGTCACCGATTTCATTTTTTTCAATGTTGAGATCAAAACCCAACTTTATTGAACTAATAGGGCAGAGCTAGAGAAGTGTCCCTTGTCATCACAACGTACCCTATATAAGTATGGATAGTACTAGTTCTAGAATATATTCGAGAAAATTGCTAATCCTTAAATAAATTCGTCGTGGTTAAGGATATTAATTCGTTAGCGCATCTAATTTTCTTAATTACATCATTCCGCTAAACAGATTTTAGTTTCATTAACTGCCAAACGTAAAAGAGAAATTTGTGGAATTTAAACTGCTAATTTAAAAAGAAAAAAAAACGAGAGTGAATATCTATCTGATAGTGAAACGGAGTCGTATTTGTGTCTGACTGTTGTGTTGTTCTGCATGATGGTAACTTCGAAAGAATTCCGTTTTAGCTAGTAAATAAAACTGTTTATATTATCTTTACTCACTACTCTGGAACGCTTAGATTTTTGAGCCAGGATATGTTATAACATTTCACTGAATAACAAACCTAGCTTAACATATTTCATCATAATTGTGTATGAAAAAGCCTTCAATCCCAGGTTTTCCGAAAAAAACTTTATGCAAAAGCCAATACCCATTCCCATATCTTCTTCACTAACTCGTCGCAGGTCGCAGGTCGCCGGTTCTATTATTCTTATTTGTTCGGTCTAATGTTAGCAAGAGATTGGTTAGAAGGCATTTCCTGTACTCGTAACTTATATTCGAGCTTATATTAAATATGATAGAATCACAATTGCTACAAATACTTCAGCTAATATTACAAAACTATTTATCCAAACAAGCCATAAAAATGTCTTATACAATACAGATGGTAAAAATGAGCATCTAGAAACACTGATAACCAGTAGCGTAACGGTAAAAATAAAGGAGAGTGTAGTTGAGGAGGGTCATTCCAAAGTGCGTATTCCACTTTTTATCAGATTTTAGTTAGTGTCCGGAAATTATGCCATGTATCGGTCTTCAGAGAAGAGGACAGAATCAGACTAAATGAACATAGTAACATCTTAAGGACTCAAATCAAGACGCATAGAGATAGAGATGATAAAGCCAAGGCAGATTAAACGAACATCCTGACGAGAATGATGAACTACACAAAGACGTTCAAGAAAAAGTCAGGCGCCTTGAACAAAGAGGTACACATTCAGCCTAGATGTGATATACTAACCTCACCAGATGAGGTTGCATCATAAAAAGGCTGAAGAGCAAAAAAATCAGCAACCTGGTGATTAAGAAGCTTCCAAAAAAAACGAATCACAACCACACATCTTGATGACGCGACGAAAAGACTTGGCCATTTTCCTGATAGGGGAAAGCTGAGGTGATCGTAATACTTAAAATAGGTAAGAATAAGACCTATCCTGAGAATTACACACCTACCAGTCTAATTTGAAGTGAGCGAGGTGGGCGAGAGAGTGATCCTGAGAAGAATCAGCAACGAATCCAACGAACTCGACACGATCCTTTACTTCCAATACGGATTCAGGAAGGGACACTCTATGGATCTACTACTACTTCTAAAAGTAGTCGAGAATATAACAAGCGGCTTCAATGATGGCCAAGCGACGGGCAATCTTTCTAGACGTAGAAAGACCCTTCTACAGAGTATGGCATCAGGGTCTGTACTATAAAATGATAGTAGGCGGCTACACTGACCGGATCATCAAGATCATAAGGAGCTACCTAACAGACAGATTAATAATAACGTGAAAGTTAAAGGCAAAATATCTAGACTTAGGACACTTGAGGCAGGAGTACCGCAAAGCTCAGCCCTTAGACCATCCTGGTACTCAATATTCACATATGATATACTATCATTTGACGACGCGCAAATTTCATTGTATGCTGACGATACAATGATACAATTTGCCCACACCGACACTAGGAGGATAAGCACTGTGCTCCAGGCGGCAACAGACGAGCTTATAAAAAGGTTAATCAGCGCAAAAGGTAAGCCATACTCCACATGCGAAGAATGGCCGCTGGACCGCACAACGGATAAATAACATCGACGTACCTTAGAACACGGATGTAAAGTACCTTGGAGTGTACCTGGACCGTGGCTTGGCATGGAAAAGGCACATCCAAACGGCAAGAGGGCAATGGATATGCTAAGTTCAATAAAAGGAAGACGTTGCCAAAAGTCACTGAAGACTAAGCTCACTATGATAGGCCTCAATTGACGCATGGTTCCACAGCTTACGGATACGCAGCGAAATCCAGCATGAAATTACTGAAGGAGCAGAAAACAAGCTACTCAGGATGGCAATTAGCGCACCTTGGTTCGTCAGAAATGCTGACCTGCAGGCAGATGTATGGAGGCAACCACTAGAAGACTTTCTAGTCAATAATGCTAGGCGCGTATTCATAAGAGCAGATAACCATGCCTATGAAGAATTGAGGCATGCAGTAGATTACTATCCAGACGACATCTCCGGAAGAAGACGCAGATAGACCATACACAGAAGACCTAGAAGTCTATTTGTGTGGCCACACAAACACGACCAGTGCTAATTCGCACAGAACAGGAGTGGAGTAACATCCAATCCTGCTCCCTAAATCTCATCGAAAGATAGACGACACAAAGAACTACGCGAGGCGTGATCAAGCAATCACAGATAGGCATCTCTAATAAGAAAACCTGGACCTTATAGGATCCGGTCCTGGAAGTTCTCCTCTCCGGCCTGCAGTAGAAACCTCGTGGGTTAAAGCACAGGCCGGAGCATAGGTGAGTTTTTAGTGGGTATGCTAGTGGTGAGTCTCACACTCTCGCTATATAAAATAGAGCTATCAAACCACTTCTTATCCCATATTAAACATGTCTAAAAGCTGCGTGTCATGACACAATTCGCCGTATTCACAAGCAGCGTTATCTTCAAAGTGACAGTAGTATTCTAGTATTTCTTGACGTAATAGTGTTAAGTAAGAATTATTTGTTTAATTTATTTGCCTTTTGTCACATGTTTCATTAAAAAGATAATTTTTTTGACTGGTTGTACCAAAATGCACCTTATTCAAATTTAATTTTCAATTTTTCAGTATTTCAAGCAAAAACCGTGATCTATATCATAAACATATTTAAAAAAAAATATGGTGTGTGCTTAAGGCACAAGCACCAAAGCGAAAACTTCAACAAAGCGATATTAAAAATTAGATCAAATTAAAAAAACTCTTGGAGGCACGGGGCATCATAGGTCCCGGTTCCTCTCGCATGCTCTGCGAAACCTATTTCTCTGAATTCGACTGAACCACGTATGTCAAAAGTGAATTTTATATATTATGCAGACTCGCAAAGTTTGCAGTTCAAAATTCATCAATTCTGCTTTCTCAATCGGATCGATGAGATTTTTTGGTATATTGTGCTTAATGAACAAAAGTTTGAATGATCCAGATAGTTTGGTTTCCAGCAATAAAAAATTACGTGATAACGACTCAAAACCTGAAATCGTGAAATTTAAATTCAACGAGATCATCTTGTCTAAAATGCCTTCTTGTACATTTTTTGGCGCAAATTCTCGACAAGTGATCCGCTTTTCTATTTAAAAAAATATTTCTTAAGTTTTTTGACCTAGTACAAGATTTTACATTTTTCCTTCGTAGTCCTTTTTCTCGCCATTTTCGGTGCAGAGAAGCATTTAAAGAGCCTTTCTCCCATAAATTCCCTAGCGAACTGTCGTTTCTGATTTCCGAGCCTGGTTCCTTTTTCGGCGCTAGAACAACCCAAACTGGCTCACTCCTTTTCAAAAATATAACGCCGAAAAAAATACTCGCCATTTTCCGATTCTCGCCAGTTTCGACAGGGTCATAAAGCCATCAAAAAGAGCGTGCCCAGAAAATTTCGTCAACATTAATCTATCGACAGTTATCGCGTATAAATGCAGCATTCTAAAAAATCGCACATTTTATATGTAATAACTCCGAAACGGAAAATCGGATCGCCAAAAGCAATTCGCCGCCGACAGCCCCCAAGTGTTTCCTAAATATGCGTCAAAACTGAAAATTCCACCCGTAGCCGTTTTCGAGAAAATACTAAATATCTAAATATTACCGAATGAGCGTTAATATGATGGCCCAGTCTTATTCACTACACAGTTTTCACTTCAAACAGTTATTCTAATGCCAATAAGAGGTTAATTATATTTTCCCAAACTTTTCCATTTTGGAATTAACCACCTCAATTTGCGGCTTTACGTACAATTCTACATGTTATTATACCTAAAGGATACCTATAGAAATTCGGGTTGTTTCCATATTCCTTTGATAGATAGATGCCTTGTTTATTAATATTATTTTTACTCAAATAAAATATCGTCTACAAATATTGATAAATGTCATTATGACGCGGCAATCTCGTTTCGTCTCGTAATCTTCATTGTCAATACAGCGCAGGCACAAAACCCTGATAATGTTTTGAAGATTTATACTCGAAAGCTGCAACCCCAAACTGCTATTACTTCAGAATTATGAAAGGGGGAATAGCACGAAGTTGCTATGAATGCATAAACTTCAGATAAAGTTACCAAAGCGTTTCTAAAAAACCATCTTTATTGTCAACAATTTTTAGAATATTGCAATCTTCCTATTATAGGCAATTTGAGATAATATTTTAAAAGATCTGTGTCAAGACTTGTCAGACACAAATGATTAACTTGTAACTTTTAACAGTACCTTAAATCTTATTAATTTGTTTTAAGGAAAGCCCATAATTTTACAAAAATATTAAGCAGATATCGATATTTTTTTCACGGTGTAGTATCGATTTATAGGAGGATAAAGTGATTTTTACAGTGTATACAGCAAGCTGCGGTACAACTTTATGTTGCATACTTGACCATACCAGAGAACAACAATATCTCTCTTCTCTGACTATACCATCAATTTTTCATGTTTTCTCCTGTTGTCTACCTCAGGAAGATTCTAGTCACGATATTTGGCATAAGTTTGTCAAGATCATGACCTGGTGGAAGGTGGAAGCGATACTGAATTATTATCGTCAACATTTCTCAGAAAATTGCATACATTTTCCTATATTTACATAGGCAAAGTAACAAAATCGTCGACCAGTTCATGGAATGAATATAAACTGCGACCCCATTGTTTTACCTAGAAACTAGGTTTGCATTGTAATTAATGTGTTGTTTTGTCAAGTTGTTTTTATAAGGATAATTTGAATAATTCATTCCAAATTGGCAATGAGGACTATAACGTCGAGTTTTGCGTTCGTTTTTTTATAAACTTAGTTGCTATCGATTTTTTTAAATATAATAATAGTCATTCCGTTACTTTGTTAGTACATCGGTACTATATTATCTGATTTTAAGTAAAGCAGTTTTACAGTTTGACTGTTTTTGTTTTCAGTGATAACCTATGTAAAATTAAATTTTCACTCCCAGGCAGGTGAAATAAATCCTACTAAAGCACTGAAAACTTTCGATATTTTTTTATTGCCTACATTTCAAATTGAGGCCACCGTTTATCTTGATGGAAAGTAGTCTGTCTTTTATTTTATTATTTATGGTACGACTCTCGATTTTTTAACAACCAGTCCCGATCATCTGAGGAAGAGCGATATTCATCTGAAGAAATTTATAACAAGAAAGCATTATGATTTTAAAACAAAGGTATTGCCTATCCTATTAGAATATTAAATATTAATTAAAATCGTTGTTTGAGTAATTGACTCAAACAACGATTAAAATTGTTGCTAATACAAATATATTTTAATAATACCTATTTTAAAATACATTGAAAGCCAATTTAAAATAATTCTTCTTTTGGTGCATATTGATTTTGAAGTAAGGAAGCCTTATGCCAGAGCAAATTGTCTTTTTTTAATACAGACAATAAACAATAAGTTCTTAGACTTCTTAAAAATAAAGATGGTAGTGTCGCAGCCTGACATTGCATGTAAAAATAAAATGGAAGATTTTATATTATCACCTGTTCGCGTCTACATACAGCAATTTCGAGCCTTCACGCATGCGTACATGTTTTTTGTTGATTTGGGGCGTCGCCTTGGGTTAGTTTTGCTTGGTTGCGCCCCCGGAGTTAGCGATGCTACCGGAGGGTCATGCGTAAAGTGAAATATTAGAATGACAACACCGGGCAGCTGCCAAAAGCTTAGATCCAAAGGTTGAAAATTTGCTGCAAGTAGACGCGAGTCTGTATATACTTAGGCCTACTTTCCAGGTATCATTATATAAATGCTGGACGTTTTGGTATGGTGTAACAATAAAACAGCGACATCAGTTTCTTCAGAAACAACTGTAACAGTATTATTAAATTCACTCTGGTTAACTGCTGTTAGAACTATGACAACATCAGCATTTCTTTGGGCTTGCTGAACTACGAATCCTGCCTTCAGTAAACATCCCTTTAAGATGTTAATAAAACTTTGTTTGTTTTTATTACTTTTTAAAAAGTCTGTTTGGGGAACGGCCACGATTGATTGAATCAGGAGTTACCGACTGACACTTCTACACTTCCCTGATATTGTTGTATAGCGTATTTTGTAGATGTAATGCCAGTGTCATATACCCATCAAAAACAATTAAACACTTCTGTGTATAAGAATGCAGTGCAAAGTTAACATATTGAAGACATATTTCATGATAGGTTGCTGGTTTTTGCCAAACTAGTCTATGCAGGAGCAATCCTCCATCAATTACAAAAACAGTTTTTTCTTCAAACGTCAGTAAATCCGTCATTACTTGACTGTGTAGGCGGCCGTGAAGTTTCGTTTTTCCTCCGCCGGAGCTTTACTTTTCACTTTTCCGCCGGCGGAGGTAAAAGTGTTGTCATAGCAACATAGATACTTATTAAACTAAAATTTGTATTTATCACTCAATTTGTCCACTGCATTTCTCAAAATCCCTAATTTAGGAACAAATTGGTTATTATTTAATCGAACTTACTCAATAACTGCTTATCAATACGGAATTAAAACGCAATCGGAGACGCGATTTTAAAAAAATAATTATTGTTGACAGGGTCCACTGACAGCTTTATGTTACATTACTATAGCAACAACCTGTGCCTATTCACCGACACCGGTCTACGCCTTGCGAACCCACATCTTTAATAATAATTATTATTACTATTAAAAAGAGATGTCTTTGCACTAATTTGTCGACATCTGAAGAAAAAACAGCATATTTTATTTGGAGGAAAAGTTACTTTTCATGGCTTGCTCTCTATTACCAGCCTCACTGCGTTCGGCTGTTAAACACAAGCGCGCCATGAAAAGTATCACTTTTCCTCCATATAAAATAATATACTATTATTTATGGGATCGGGGCTAGGGGTCACGAGGGAATCGAATACTTTATACAACTGTGATTTTGCACCTTTTCTTACTAAACCATCCTTGAAATTAAAATTTGCGAACCAAGTTTTACCGTCGTAACTTTTTTATTATTTACCCTATCGTAACAAATTAAAAAACTAAATGTGCGTTTTTAATTCTCTACAAAAAAGTACATTACATATTTTCCAATGAAAATTATGGTTAACGAGTTATCTACAAAAAACTAAAAAAACAAGATGGCGGCCAAGATTTTTAGAGTTCCCGGAAGCATATATAGTAACAGCACCCATGCACATATATTTTATTCTTAAAGATCGCTGCACGTTCATCACAATGTTTACATAAACACATTTCTGACAAATAGATGTCTTTATGGTCCAGAGGATTGCTTTCAGTGGGCCTCCTGGCTCAGTGGTTAAATGCTGCGTTCGATTCTAATAAAAAGACCTGCTTCTTTCTTAAGGTTATGTTTGTAAAACGTTTTTTTACCTTGAGTTGCGCCTCGGAGCGAACGAAGCGAGGGGAGGGCATTGCATGAAGTGAAAGAAAATACAAATGTAAACGTAAGCATGGTGATGCGCGAGCCGCCCAGGACTCGTCAGGCGGTAGGACTCAATAGGATCTTTAAGAATAAAATATATGCCATCCGTGCTAGCTATACGCCATAGGACAACTGTAATATAAATGTTCATACAAATGTAACATTTATGTTACAGTCGTCCTGTGGCGTATAGCTATCACGGGTGCTGTTACTGTATATGCTTCACGGAATGAGAGACTGGGACTTTTGGTATGTTAATAAGGATGGTGTGAACTACCTATAAAAAATTTGTAGCTTGTTAAAAATTATTTCCTTTCTCGAGGAAAGTCCTGGGCTAAATATGCATAACTACAACTGACTATATATTTTAATTGAAACTTGGAATTTATAAACTTTATCAAACTGCAACAAACCCCTAATATACGCAGACTTGTTTTATGACTTTTAAATTTAGGACAAAAAATTGCAATATTTTCCCGGGCTTGTTTAAACTAGGGATCGGAATCGTATTCGAATAATTCAAATATTCGACTATTCTAAATTCGAATTTTTTTGTTAGTTATAAAAAAAATCGACTATTAGAATATTTGACCAATCGGTTATCCAAATATTCGACTATTCGAATATTCGAACATTCGATTATTCAAATGTTTGAATGTAAAGCTGTTTAACGCACGAAAAAAAGATATAGGGCTTTTTGTTCGTAATTTAAATTAACCCGTCTTCAAATTTTCTATTTAAAAGAAAAAATAATTTTCCTTTTGAATCTTTTCGCAGTTTTTGAGAACTCTGGACAAATTACTCTGTATAAAAAGAATCCAAAATTCGCTTCGTTGACCGTATTTTACTATTTTTGCGGGAAGCAGCAACTGTTATCAAGAATGACGTTTTGTCGAAAAGCTACATTTTTAGTCGATTTGTTCTCCAACTTTAGGCCTTCTGTCCGTATCTGTATATAGATGTACTTTGTTTTAAAACAAAATTTAGGGCTTGGAACGGCATTTGATTAATTCAAATATTTGACTATTCTAAATTTAAATTCGGATTTTTGTTAGTTAAAAAATCGACAATTCGAATATGTGACTAATCGAATATTCTACTAATCAAATAGATATGCGAATTATTCGACCAATCGAATAAAATACCAAACGACTATTGGAATACTTATATTGTCTCATTGCGTTGGAACTAATACTTACCAGTGCCAAATGCCTAAAAATATCTTACTTTCTTAAAACATCAGCGTTCGTATTAATGGCGCTGCTCCAAAACATGTTTGCATGTTTTTTGTTTACTTTTGTATTCCTGTGATCGCCATGTTATGATGCCAACAATTACGCGTCCTGTTTCTTTTCCTTTTCTAAAACAAGAATCATAATACTGCGAATATGAATCACAAGACGTAGCGAGTACCGGGTCACAGGGCTTCAGAGTTGTTTTACATTTCATTTTCACTTCACACATGGCCCTCCGCTCGCTTCGCTCGCCCCTGGGCGCAACCAAACAAACCCAAATTTAAAACAAGAATCAAACATAACATTGAAAAACAGTGCTGTGAATTCCTTCGAACGAGCAGCAGCGTTTTCTTGAAGTCCGAGTCAAGAGCTAACTTATAGAGGGGCTACTGGCTGTCTGATTTCTAAATTAACAACATTGTCCTACGTTTTAATTGGTGAGTTGAGCATTTTACTTGCCTTTGCTTTGGCTTTATTTTTGGTAAATTGTGCTTTACATAATTAGCTTTTATACGTTACTGGTTTGATTGGCAGTAAAAAATGGGAGAAACAGGGGGGGGACCCCCCTATCGCTATGTCTCCAAATTCTTTAAATTCTTCAAATCTAAATTCAAATGATCAACAACAAATAAAAAATGTGATTTTGTATTCACCTTCAGATAAGGGACCTTTTTTTTGCTATATTGAATCCACTGATAAAGTCGGTTTTCCTATTGGTAAAAATAATAATATTAAAATTGCTAGGGATATTTTCAACCTAAATTTATCTGATATTCTGAAGATAACAAATAAAGGACTAAATAGGATTGCTGTTCAATTTACGACGTATAAGGCGGCAAATTCATTATTGGATAATCGCAGTCTTTTAGATAAAGGGTATAAAATTTTTATCCCTTTTAACTTCGTGACATCGAAGGGCATTTGTAGAAGGGTTGATATAGATATAACAGAAGATGAATTATTAAATCATTGTTCGAACAGGGATAATATTAAGATTTTAAGTGTCCAGAGAATGAATAGGAAAGTGGTCAAAGATGGGAATGTTTCTTATGTCCCCACCGGTACAGTTTTGTTTACTTTTCTAGGCCTTATAACTCCTAAATATGTTAACTTTTACTTTCTTGAATTTAATGTTTCTGTGTATATTGCTCCCGTTACACAGTGTTATAAGTGTCTGCGTTACGGACACACAAGAAATAATTGTAAGGGCAAGGAAAGATGCTTTAATTGTGCGGCTGATAAACACTTAGAGGAAAATGAATCCTTTACATGTAAAACTAGTTGTTTTTATTGTAAGGAAGACCACAGGTCAACTGATAAAAAATGCTCCGAACATTTAAGACAAGTTAATATTAAACAGTTAATGGCATTAGAAAATGTAACTTTCTTTGAGGCAAATGAATTGGTTAAAAGAAATTATATCTCGAAGGGAGATTATGTGTATAATTCTAACGATTTTCCTTTAATGAAAAAAACCTCTGAACTGAATTTTTCAAAAAAAACATCTGATGATTCCTTTACTCCTGCAGAAAGGAGAACTCAATATTTTCGCAACAACCCGACTAAAAGATCGTTTCAGCAAGTTCTTTCTACAGATAACAATAAAAAAAGAATCATTCAAAAAGGGTACGACCGACGGGCCCATGAAGAAAATTTATATTTTCCTAATTCAAGATCACAACCCTTGTCACAACAAGCATCACAATCTTTACCGCATAACTTGCCTCAAATTCCATCAAACTCTAAATTTTCCATGCCATCAACTAGTGCACGTTCACAGATTTCTTTTGATCATAATAATTTTGATTTAAATACAGTTTTAAATTTTTTACGAAACACCTCAGACATTAACAAAAATATCTGTAGGGAGCTACTCATGTTCGAGACGTTTCCAGAGCCATATATGGACCTGGATCAACTCTCGGACGGGTAGGTAATTAGGTTGGTTATTTCCCTTCCTCCATAATATTTTCGTTGCATGATACCTTTTCAATAATAAATATGAACTATAAAGCAAAACTAAAAATAATACAATGGAACGTTCGTAGTGTACGTTCAAACTTAGAAAATATTAACAATTTAATTATGGAGGAGAGACCAGATTTACTATTACTTAATGAAACCTTTCTGACACCTGACCGGGCCTTTAATCTTAAGGGTTATAATGTAATTAGGCAGGATAGACCTGACGGCTATGGTGGCGTGGCCACTTGCGTTAAGGGTAACATGATTTACAAAGTTAGTAAAAAATTTTGTTCAGAAAATACCCAGTATATTGTATTAAAAATCGGTTTGTTAAGTATTATTAATATTTATATTAATACTAACTTAGTGGTTGAACAATCTTTGTTAGAAGCGCTTGTAGAAAATATTAATGACAGAAAAATAATTATTATGGGGGATTTTTTTAACTGTCACCACCCTTTATGGGATAAGTCGCCTATAAATAGAGGCGGAAGAATTATAAGCGATTTCCTTTTAAAAAATGATCTTGTGGTTATGAATGATGGTTCAGCCACCCTATTAAATAATGTAAGAAATAATAACGTTAGTGCAGTAGATATTACCTTAGTTGGGAATGAGATAGCATTGTGTTCCAATTGGACCACGATAAAGGATTGCGGTAACAGCGACCATTTTCCTACAATTTTGACTTATAACTGTATGGGTTTTGATATAAAAGAATCAGTGATTAATACTTATCTTTTAAAAAATTTCAAGAAAGCAAATTGGGAAATGTATTATGATAAAGTTCTCACACAGTTAGTTTTGACTAATGATGATAATATAAATTACAACAAATTAATTGAAATTATGAATCTGGCCGCTGATGAAGCCATCCCAAAAAAACATTGCGGTGTAGTTGGTAGTAAGGGCAATCCATGGTGGGACAATGAGTGTTCACTTTGGATTCAGGAAAGGAAAAAAAGTATAGAAAAATTTAACAATTTTCCTTCTATAGAAAATTATATTAATGTTAAAAAAACTGTGGCTATTACTAGGAAAAGACTAAAAATAAAGAAAAAGGAGAAGTTCATGAACTTTTGTCATACCTTAAACAGAAATTCTAATTGCTCTTATGTATGGAATAAAATTAAAAAATTTTCTTGTAAAAATAATGCTGGTAATAGAAAAGAAATGATTATTAACAATAACATTAAAAAAGATATTCTAAAAAGAATGTCATCTGTTAATATAGACCCCCTGTTTATCATGAGGCCTCTTGATATAAATGTTGAAATTCATGGGTTTAATACTAAGGAATTGGATTTAGCTTTGCAAAATAAAAAATCATCTTCTCCAGGCATGGATGATCTAGCATATAGGATGTTTAAAGAACTACCCCGCAGAGGTAAACAAATTTTATTGTGTTATAGTTATAGGCCAATTGTGTTGGCCTCATGTGCCTGTAAAATTTTAGAGATTATGATTAAAAATAGAGTTGATTGGTATTTGGAACACAATAATATCTTATCTCAGCAACAATTAGGTTTTCGTAAAGGAAGAGGGATTCTTGATAATGCAGCGTATTTGTCTACATTTGTTTTTAATGCATTTTTAAGCTCAGAAACGGTTTTGGCTGTATTTTTGGATATAAAATCAGCATACGATAATGTTAATATTTATAAATTGTATAATAAGATTAATGACCTAAAGATACCGGTAGAAATAAATAATGTAATTCATAAAATTCTACGTGCTAGATTGTTGTATGCCAGAAATAGCGATGGGTCCTTCTTGGGGCCGTATTTAGCCACTAAAGGTATTCCTCAAGGTTCTCCATTAAGTACAATTTTATTTAACATTTATGTTGCGGAACTGTTTGAATTGGATTTGGGTGAGGTAAATATTATAGGTTATGCTGACGATTTGGCGATTTTTGTGAAGGGACGAGACATTGATGCTATGGTGGCAAGTATCACTGAAGCTTTGTCAAGGGTTTATGATTTTCTGCGGAATCATGAAATGTGCCTAGCATTGGATAAGTGCGAGGCGATTTGGTTTTCCAAGGGACGTAGGAAGAATTGCCCGCCCCCAATTAGGATTGATGGTCAAACGATTGAATATAAATCTTCAGTTAAGTACTTGGGCATCTTTTTTCATAAAAATCTTAAATGGGACATACATATTGATTATATAGCCAATAAAGCTAAAAAGTCACTCAATATGCTAAAAGCAGTGTGTAGGGTTTGGTGGGGTGCAGACCCGACCACCCTATTAATTTTTTTTCAGGCTTTAATTGTCTCTCATTTGGACTTTGGTGCTACACTTTTTAAACCTGCCAGTCAGAAAGCGCTCAATAGATTGGATGTTGTTTTTTATGAAGGCTTACGTATTTGCTTAGGTTGCATGAGATCCACTCCTAGAGCAGCCCTTCTGGCGGAGGCCCGTATGGTGGATCTAGGTGAAAGAAGGAGAAATTTGGCTTCAGCTTATTTAAGAAAAATCGTTTGCATTCAAAATCATACGATTTCAGGCATTATTCTTGAGAGTCGTAGGTATATACTTTACAAATTTGGTCACATTAATATTCATAAGGTCACCTACCTTATAGAAATGTTTGAAAATTACCTTCCTTATATGAATAAAATATATAAATCTATGAATCTACCATGTTATGAAGTTGATTTTGATACACTAATTTCTCCAATTAAGATCTTTAATTGTAATATAAATAAACAGGAATTGATGATTAAAGAAAAATTTCTTTCAGCTACAGAGAAATATAAATATACTTTCTCTTTTGTTTATACTGACGCTTCAAAAAAGGATAATAGAGTTGGTTATGGTATTTCTATACCAGGCCTAAATTTTAAGTTTTCAGCCAGACTTAATGACTTAATTGGTATTTGTAAAGCAGAGATAATTGCGATTCATGAGGCGGTTAAAGTTATAATTCATAAAAAGATTTCTAATGCTATTATCTTCACTGATTCGAAAAGCGCAATACAAAAAATAAATAATAACCTATTGAATGTCAAAGCAGATTATTGGTCCTTAAGAACTAAACGTTTAATTTTGGATGCAGGAAAGAACGGTTTCGATCTTAGATTGGGATGGATTCCAGGGCATTCGGGCATTCCTGGAAATACAGAGGCGGATACACTTGCTAATGTGGGTAGAATCTTAAATATTCCTAGGGTTATGGATATTGACGCGGTAGAGGTTTACAATAAGATTAAGTTGTCTCTTAAAGTAAAATTTAAACAAAACTGGCTATCTATAGTAAGTAAGAAAAATTATCAATACTTCTCGATTCAAAGTATTTTTCCAGAGAAAAGATGGTTCTCCTTATTGCCATATATAAACCGTAGACATATTACTACTATTATTAGGATGCGCACTGGACATTGTTTAACGGGAGAAATGTTACATAGAATAAATATTAGAGATACCCCTTATTGTGAATGCGGTCGAATTGAAAATCTTAATCATATCTTTTTCGAATGCCCCATTAATGAAGCTGACAATCATGATTTGTACGGAAAGTTTATTGATCTGCAATTTCCATCTCCTATAACAATTAAGTCTATTCTAGCCAAGATTTCAAGCGAGCCAATCAAACTTTTAATACATTTCATTAATTGCAACAAATTAAAATTGTAATGCTCAACTTGGTAATGACTTGTTTTTCCTAGATGTGCTTGTCTGCTTAATGTATCCATCATCCATGTATGTTATACTAACCTAGCCCAATCATCGTAGACTGCTTGATGCTGCATTGTTTTACGCTTGTCTCACAGCACTTTTGGTTATGTAAAGTAATAAATTACATATAATTATTATTATTAAATATTATAGATGGTCACGTGATGGTTTAGAGCCAGACACTACGTGGTCATCAAGTAATGGAGCTGGCAATTGCCTAGGAGCAACGCCATAATCAAAACCTGGAACCTGGAACCTGGAACATTGAAAAAAAAAATCATCTACGGAAATCGAACCCGGGTTGCCGTTTCACAAATACAGCATCCAACCACTGAGCTACGAGATCACTTGAAAGCAATTCGCTGGACCATAAAGATATAGTTTGTCAACAATGTAATGCGCGCGCAACTCTGACGCCCTGTGATCGGGGTCTCGGAAATATCTACTATACGAATCGTCGTGACATTTCAGTGGTTTACAATGACGTTTTAACGTTTGGAGCTCCGCTCAGCTAATAGTGTGTAGATCATGATAACACGCCTCTAAAAAGAATGTATTATCGTAAACCACTCGTTCTGCAGCAGTTCCTAGTTCCTATAATCTAAGGTTGAACGGAAATCGTAACTAGGAATAGGCTTAAGCGAATATTTTGAATTTCGATAAGTATTCGGTCTCGGATATTAATTTTTCAAATCATATTAGAATTAGAGGTTTGGGTGATGGGTGTTAATATAGTATTAATTACAGCTTGAAATACGATATAGGTGCTTGTACCTATTTTTAATAAAGGGTATAATTGTGTTTTCCGTTCTATTAAAAAGATGGTTCCATTATTGTTAACATTTGATAAAGGGCCTCCTACACGCGAAAGTGGATTTAATGTTTGTAGAGCATGCAGTTAATACAGCATTTGTTATCTGTCTTGTCTATCCGTTAATCAATATTTTGGTGCTTTATGGTTTCTATAATTAATTATTTTTTTAATTTCAGATGTCATATACGGAGACGGACATGAAGAAGATCAGAGAAGAGCTGGAAAACGTTCAAAGAGACCTAAAACTGCAAACGAAGCGCTGCCGTCATCTGGTAGCTGAATACACGAGGAAACTTCTAGAAAAAGAACAGTTATACCAAAGTGAGAAAGTTCTACGGGATACTCAACTAGCTAAAGTGCTAAAAGCTTTATTAATATTTGAAGCTCGACTAAAACAGGAGCAGAAATTAATAAGTCATCAACTCAACGAAAAAGACTATACAATCAACTCGCAAAAGAGTGACATAAAAAAACTTCTCGCAAATCAGTATTGTAAGAACTGCAATCAATATTACACAACGCCCACTGGAATCCTTGAAAGTTTCGAGAGCAGTTCGGAGTATGTTGTAACCGAACCCGATTACCAGTCCTCAAATTTAGAATCCCTCGATAGCAGCAGCGAGACATACGCTGCCTCTGAACGAGATTATCCCAGATCTGAAAGCGACACCTATGAAAAGGTCATCAATAAAAACATGTATCAGAAAAACAAATATAATTCACAAGGACGCCGGAAAATTCACAGGAAAAGTATTGGTACATATTTTGAAGTGCTAAAACTACGGAATGATAGCCCTTTATCTAACGACGATAATACTAGTGCGGACTATGATAATTTAGATTCTCTACCTCCAGAAAGTATCAGTGATAAAATCAGCATTGTATCGGAAAACATTGACAGTATGTTAAGTAAAACTAGAAGCTTAGGAAGTACGACTTCCGATTCTAGTACGAATATGTCGTCCTCGGAATGCGATAAGACTGTTATTAATACGATCGTGACGAAGCCAGAGGAGAATAACGTTGACAGTTCTAGGATAAATGTGGCAGATAATCAACATATGAATACCATAACAGAAAATAAAATTGATGTTAAAGAAACAGAAAACAAATTGACAGAAACTATACCATCAGTATTTGAAAGTGGCGGAGACGCAAACGATAACTGGTATGCGAGTGCCAGCGACCAAGAAGATGAAGATCACAGAGACATTTATAGAAATAATCCAGTCCTTGAATGCATGAATCAAATCTTGCTTCAAAATATAAATGATAACAACTCTCCACCTAAAACCCCGAACATTGAGAGGAAAAACAACAAAAATAATAAACGTGTTACGTTTAGTGACGAGGAAGAGAAAAATGTCGCGGAAGGAAACGTGAATAAAGATGAAGGTCACGACTATTATGAAACACCTATACAAAAAACTCCGAATTTCTATGAAACACCTCAGAGTATTTACAGCAACGACTATGAGCAAATTTTGAGCAAATGTAGCGAAACTTCTTCCGATTCCTCCAAGCCTGAAATAATTTCGAGAAAAACGCTGGAGTTCAAAGAAAGTCACCATTATATTGAAATGGAAAAATTACAAGAGCAAGAGATGGATGCGAGAACAACAAACATCAGTGCTTTTAGAAAAAATAAAATACTGAGGGTGCCACCTGCGTTGCCGCCTAAGCCGCCCAACCTAGTGTCTAAGGGCAAGACTCATAAATTACCTAAAAATCCTCCAAGCGACCATAGTAGTTCGGGGGATCTAGAGCCAGACTACTGTTCGATTTCTGAACTTAACTTACCTCAAAACAAGGTGGTTTCTGTTAAAAAAATAAGTGTCGTTGCAGACGTTCACACTCCAACTTCTCATAATAACAACAAAATGACCATATCTCCACCCCCTGACAAGGAGTTGAAAAAATCTGAAGAGGCACATCACACAACTACATCATTGAAAGAAGAAATACCAAATTTAGTTGTTAAGAAATGCGTGGAGAAACTGAATATCCAACTTGCGAAACACACCGTGGTCCGATCAGAAACAACGTCAAACGTTCAATCGCCCAAAAAGAAAAATGATGTGCAAATTCCTAAACTGCCTCAAGTATCCGAAATAATTATACCAGACGATCCAGATGAGAACGAAGAAGAAATGATATCCCAAGATAACTACGTAAAGAACACTACTCAAATTTTACAAGAGAAAAGTACTCGTGAACCTAGGAAACCCATACTCATAGGTTCATCTGTATCAAGTTTAATAAGCGGGTTCAACAATCATCAGATTTTAAACGACATTAAGAAGAAGCACGAACGTAAAAAAAACGAATCTAAAAAACCGTTTTCCAGTTTTGAAAATCTTCAAAACTTGGATAAACACTTTGCGAAAAACACCGAAAAAGTTGTGGAAGCTGCAAGTTTTGAAAATTTTGATCTGAGTCAAAATTTTGAAGAGTTTAAGCTGGACGATTGCGAGATCGAAGAGTATGACGTCGAGGAAGAGCTAGAAAGAGAAGAGAAAGCCAAACAAGAAGAAAGTAACGCAGGCAACGTCACTGACGTTCAAGAAAAAGTGCTGCCAGAATCTGACCGTGACCTTCATTCGACCAGGGTCGATTACATCCGTGCTAAAGACGCATCATTACCAAACTTAAATCACACTTCAATAGCGATTTTAAAGAAGCAGTTAGAATTGCAACGAAGTCAGATTTCAACCAAAGAACCGCTGAAAAGCGTGCCAAATAAATTGTTGAACCAACCTACATACGAGCATTTTCTCGAATGCACGGGACTAAGTTCGAAATCCATTATGACACCCTCAAGAATTTTAACCAATCATAAGCACATGATGAAGCCTAAAGATGTTAAAATGAGATCAAAAGTGAAAGCGAACGCTAATATTTTCGAAAAACATGGTGGGTCTACAGTTAAATATTGGTCGGAACCGTTTGTTTAAGTATAAGTTGGTATACCTAAATAAATAAATAAAGCCATTATTAAGGTGTAATTGTATTAACAATCGTCATCAAAAATAAACTCCTAAAAGTCATGTTTTATAAATAAATGTAATTGAAATATTCAAATAGAATAAAAAATAGGATTGTAGTAGATAACTAGTACTTAGATGAACCTAGTGCTAAGAATTATTTATTTAAATGTCAAGTTATTGTAAATATAATAATGAGTGCTATTGTGTTTGATAGTTCTTGTACTGGACTTAGGGATACTTCTTTGAATTCTGATTAGCCCCTTTAATAATGGCTCGTTGGATTAATCAGGGTTTTGAATGTGTTAATGTCATTATGACATTAATAGATGTATGATATTCAAAACATTGATTAATTTAGTAATGTCTAAACGGAGTTCAGAGTTGTGGCCCTTAAGCTGACTACTTTAAACTTCAATTAGTTAATAATCGGTGCTTTGAATGTGTCATTATAGTATGACGTCACTATATTTGTATCAGTCGAAGTTCAAATATTTCGTGGACCTAAATCAATAGTATCAAAATAATAATTGTATATTGAGTATTTCCTATGATTGTAAATATTTGGTTTTATATAAAAGAGTTCGCAATCATGCCATCAGTGCTATCTTTTTTCTTTAGGACGCCTGTCGAATGCACTATCGAAACGAGTCATAAATAAACAAATCTATAAACCAAATAAAAACCATGGTTTAAAAAATAGGAAATAAATTAGGAATTCGTTCCTAAGATTTAAGATTGTAATATGTTTTAATCAAATTTAGATACCTGCCATGTATGCAAAAGTGACGATCAAAAGCTATTTATGAAATACAGTTTTCTTATACAGTTGAGCTAAACTTTATAAT
>MU181997.1:445567-499658 GCA_016904865.1 Pissodes strobi | reverse complement strand
TACAAAGTCAATTATAAAATATATAAACAAAATGAAAAATAATTACAAAACGAAATGAGGAACATTTTATAAAGAAAGAAAAATAAACACAATAAATCTAAATATGCCTTTATTTATATTACATCGTCTTTGGTAAAACTAGCCAATGAAAGAATGCAAAACATATCAACAAAATATTCATAACAAAATCTATGAATTGCAACAAAATTTATTAAAAATATAAGAATACAAAAATAAAAGCTATACTGTGTGATTCAATGATGTTAGTCTAAACTAGAAAAATATTATAAATACATAGAAGATGAATTCAGCTTATATCAAGCTGAGTCATGAGGAAATATAGCTAGAATCGTCAAACATTTTTAACATACAGTATTTACAGAATATCTATATACATAATTTCTTCTTCATCAGAGTGTTATAATTTAAATTCATGTGCTATAATAATATATAACCTGTATCATAATATATTTTTAATATATATGTATATATATATCTGCAGTTCTGAGACGCGCTATATATAATAAATGCTATAGTTTAAAATTTTAACATTAGCAGTCCTATTATACGACTTTATATCAAACGACTATGTTATTGTCAAAAAATCTTACTTATACCACACATTTGGAAATTATACGTTAGGTACATAATTTGGAATGGTTCAAACATTATAATTACTTTTTATCATTTGAAAGTACTCTAAAATATATTTACTTTAATAATGGTTAACTCAAATCACCGTTTTCGTTAAATTACCTTATACAATAGTATCCTTAATTAAAACATCTATAAAATGTTAGTAACAACTGGCACCATATTTTCTTTGTATAGGTGAAAAATCTATCTGCACTACGTATTGTCATGTAACACCTTTTAAATGCAATGGCTTTTGCCTTTTTATTGTACTGTTTACAAACTAAGGGTAAGGTATAGTGACTGGATCTTTCGTGAAAATACAAGTTCAAAAAAAATTCGGTGGAAAATATATTTTGGAAAGGAAATCGTAAATATCTTGGGTTTTATTAATACAGCTCTTTGTGGAAAGATAGCCGCTATACAGGATGAAATTACTCTTTTAATGTTAAGCGGTGCAACAGGCTTTCGAGTAACGATTTGGCAAAGCTGTGGGCTTCAGGAGCAAGTCATGGTGTACTAGTCCTAGAAGCACGTGGAAATTTAGGACAAAAACAATAATAGTAGCGGGAATAATTAACAACTCCTATTAGAAATAACTATTAAAGTCAACTCAAAATAATCACAAAAATATTAATATCTTGTTTCACATGGCACAACAAGCTGTAACCGATTTTGACAAATAACTGTTAGCGATCAAGGTGTCAAAGTTTGACGGATAGTTAGATACTTCTTGTTTTTCTGTTAACCACTACCATTTCTGTTGACAGGTAAACAACTGATTAAACTTTAATTGCTAAATAATCTGACAAGTGACGTTTAAAACATTGTTTGTCTGTCAAATGGAATGGAAATAGGAACATGTGCCATCTGTAACTCCATAATGGTAGGAAAGGAAAAAGTTGCATAAAAAAGTTCGATTCAATTTGAATATTTATGCCTTGCTCAAAACTAAACGAATTTTTTGAATACTACCAGAAATTGTGAACATATTTTATATAAAATCACATCACATGTAAATATAATTGATTTTTTTTTTGGTCACGTTTAATGAGACAAACTAACCAGGGCTAATCCAATTTATCCCAATTTAATACAATACTAATAATAATAATTATAAAGGAAAAAATATAAAAAAGGCGAATGCACGAAGCGAGAGTTGAACTCGAGTAGTTTAAGTGATATTTCTATTAAACCACAATCTTTTGATTTTGGAGATAAAATGAGTGATTATCACTTCTGGTACTGAACAATTTAAACATACGTCCACCTAAGCAGTTTCGAATGAATAATCTGGTTGCCAAATATAAATATGCCTCCCGGTTAGACTGAAAACTGATACTTTTATGCTAGAAAATGAAGAAGTAAAATGAAAATTACTATGACAAGTGATTACAATGGATAATTGAAATTTAATTTTTGGTAAGATCTTTCGATTGCCATAATGTAGGATACCTAATGAAAAACAAGAACATAAAACAGATTGTCTCTGACGTTCATTTTCGAGCATGCTAAAAAGATTTGTTACTCGAATTGATGTTATGACTAACCGAGACAACATACATCAAAGAATTGTGTCGTTGGGTTGTCACCTCAGCAAGTTAAAATTGCGCGATTAGTCGCGGATTGGGCTACTTCCGAACAGAGGCAGGGACAGATTTTCAGTTACATTAATTTGTTCAATCAGATAGGAGGTATTAAAACTAATTGAGTACCTATCGAAAAATGATTCTGTCGATCGTGCAGAACTTTCATACATTATTGTGGCAGCGTGGCAGCACGTTTGGTCGTCAGTGCATAATACAAGTGGGGGTTACTCAATAGATTCAGATTTCTGATACTTAGTGTTGACATATTAAGAGTTATATGCCGATTCAAGGGATTTTTAAGGTATACGAGGGGAAAAAGGATATTTACTTCGTTTATTAAATAAATTGTTATTATGCAACTGATTTATTATGTAGTATATAGTAAATATATACGAAAACAATTTAATAACTTCTTTGTAAAACGTTTCACGGCGGGAAAGAAGTTATACAAATCTAGAAAGAAAATGAAATGCGTTTATAATTTGGAAACATTTCGTGAGAAAAATGGACTTGAGTGCTTGGGGCATTTTGTTATACTCAAGTGACAACACTGCTTTGAGGGAAACTGGAACTTAAACGTGCTTCGAAGGATTGACTGATTGACCTTAATAACGGTCCGCCGAGCGTTAGTTTGGGTTAGCGCTCTGCTTTTAAAACATTGGCAGCACCCAGATCTGTGAGTCACAGTTAGAGTCATCGACATGGGCTACGTTTAACCTGAAAACATTCATCTGACAACCCTGACTAACCCTGTAGGTAACAAGTACAGCGTATAGGGAATGCAAAAGCCTAGAAATCTGATCACAAATATTAGGGCCTAGATCTATAACTGACATTTAGTCATTCCTGCCTACTCGCCAAATCACTGGGATATACCCGGCATATCACGTGTAAACGCTGTCCTGGGAGGAAGGGACATCTTTTCGTGGATGTGCAGACACGGATACGTAAAATAAAATAATTTCTTGCAATTCCCAATATAGTATGTAGTACTAACTGGACTCTTGCTTAGTAATGTACACAATAACAAAAGTCTGGTGAAATCTACAGGAGGGTTTAAAAGTTATTACTAAAACTCATTTCTATTTTCATTTAACTGATACACTGCTGAAAGAATGTTCATTAGTATTTTCGGGATGGTGTGACCCCACCCAAAATCTGGTAGGTATATTCTTGTATATTTTCTATAGACTAAATTTGGCACCCTCGTAAATTTTTTATAAAGGCTAAATTTTCGTTGTAGTCCGAAACCCAGTATTTAACAATATACAAAAATTATTTATATCAGGAATATAGTATTCGTTGAATTATTTTTTTGGCACCTCGAGAGCAGTTTTTACAAATATCTACAATATGTCTCAAATTATTAAACTAAAATATAATGTAATAAAACCTTAAAATATGTTGGCACAGTTGAGGATAATTACAATTTTCATTTTTTGCGTTTCCAGTTAGTGGTCTGTAATACAATTAACAAATAATATCGCTAGAAAAATTGCACATAAAGAAAATACAAAATAATAAATTGCCTTTAGTGCCCCATGCCTGCATTGACACCACTACATAATGAGGAGTGGTGGAAGACAATGGACTTAGTAATACTGGTACTACTATCTGCATATGTAATGAGTATTCATACAGGTACCAGAAAAAATATATACAAAACTATAATAATACATAGGTATTATAATGCATAACATAGCATAGCAGCTATTTGCACGAGCGTCTACCCGCAGAATTATTTCAAAAATCGTGCACAGATCGTAATTTAATTAAAAATTGCTTTATAATATGTATATAAATAAAAGAGAAATTAAATTTCGTTCATAGGGTGTTTTAATTGGAGGTAGAGTTTCTGTAGCTAGCAGTTTATGCTTTTTACTTACTACTCCAGGACAATTAGCTTGAAAATCATGCAATCTTCCAAAAACCGGCCTCCCCGCAATTTTCTTTTTTTAAACCACTTGTTATGATATATCGATATAGTCCTGAAAGTTACGCCACCGCGACCCACTGGAGCTTCGTGTGATAGAAGGGTTGAAAAGGTGCGGATTTTATTATCTAGTTTCCTGACGCTCCAACGTAAAAACCACCTATTACATGAGTTGAAGATCTCAATTTTTAATATCAAAAAAATATTTGACGTAAATATGCCTAACCGTTCTCGAGATATGAAGCTGAATATGTGTAAAAATGCAAGAACAGCCAAATTCGGATATGCCATGTGTATCGCCGCATTCTTCAATCTTCCGACTGCCCAAACGGCAATGATACTTATACAATTATGTCTTACAGATAAACATCCTTTCTAAAAAGCTCAGTTTGATTTTCATACCTGTTCTCGAGATATAAGACAGTAAATATCAGTTTTACTAAAAAAAAATACATCTGTTTGGACGCTATTATCTCGCTCTCTTTGGCCCGCACAAAAATTAATTGAGCCGGTAGATCATTAAATTATCTAACAAAAAGGCCCCATACACTTTTCACATACACCTTACTGTTTCCGAGATATGATGCTGTGAAGCTGCAACATTTTCAGATTAGATATAATTTAGAATAAAATGAACACGTAGCAAAAGCTTAAGGCCCTTTTACACGATGACATTTTTATGAAAATATTTATAAATACTTTTGAACGAGCGTCTACATTAGACTACATCCCGACACATGCCAATAGATAGCGCCATTCGTAGGTGGGGTTAAGTGCTTTCTATTGGTCGGTACAACGGCATGTGTCGAAATGTAGAGTAATGTAGATGCTCGTTTAAAAAATATAATAAATATTTTCATAAAAATGTCATAGTGTAAAAAGGCCTTAAGCTTTTGCTACGTATTCATTTTATTATGAATTATATCTAATTTGAAAAGTTTTGTAACTTCGCAGCTTCATATCTCGAAAAAGGTAACCTGTATGTGAAAAGTGTAAGGGGCCTCATTAAATAGATAATTTAATGATCTAACAGCAATAACTTTTGTGTGAACCATAGAGAGCCAGATAGTATTTTTTGACCAAAACTGATCTTTAGTGTCTTATATCTCCAGAACAGGTGAGCACCAAAACCAAAATGAGCTTTTCAGAAAGGTCGTTTATTTGTAAAACCATAATAATTATATAGGTGTCATTGCCGTTTAGGCAGTCACAAGAGAGAAATGCGCATACCCGAATTTGGCTATTTTTTCATTTTTACACATATTCAGCTTCATATTTCGAAACGGTTAGGCGTGTTTACGTCAAATATATTTTTTTGGTATTAAAAATTGAGATCTTCAACTTTTGTAATTTGACCTCTTAGGTATATCTTAAGAAGCTGCAGTGCGTCGGTGACGTAACTTTCAGGCGTCATAATAAGCTGTTTAAAAAACAAAATTGCGGGGAGGTCGATTTCTGGAAGACGATTACTAATTTTATTGTCCTGGATGGAAGCTACATCGGCCGATAGAGCACGCCACATGCATGTCATATTGCATATAATGGAAACGATTGATAATTATTACGCATGTCTCTTTTAGAGTCAATAATTTACATGGCCATATAAGCATATCGTTGATTGGATGATTGGTTGATGAATGATGATTGAAGTGTTGTGTTTGCATATTATTATGGGAGGCCATAAATATCGTTCTATTATATGTATAAGTGATCTTTTAGAATTAGGTGGCTAGTACTGACAAGAGCAATGTACAGGGTGTCCGGTTATAAATATAACCCCCCTTTAATATTTTTATTTGCCCTCGTATAAAAAAATGTTAAATACAAAAGTTGTAAGGATTTTCATACAATTTTCTGCGGTGTTACTAGAAAAACAATTGAACATCGAAATTCTACTGTACAGATTAAATTAATGTTTTTCTTAGTGGTACACCCTGTATATTCTTCTGTATATCGATAGAGCTCTTTAAGGCGAGTTCAGTAATATAGGGTTTGTTGGGTCTAGCTATAATAGTTACCACGTAAATTGCAAGAATGGTGGGTATCTGATTATTACTGAACCCCTCTCCTAAATTATTTATTTGGTGAGCTAGAAAAAAATTCTTCCATCAGAAGCTTTTCTGATGTTCAATTATTTTTCTAGTAACACCGCAGAAAAGTTTCTGAAGGAACCTACAACTTTTGTATACAACATTTTTTTCTAGCTCACCAAATAAAGAATTTAGGAGAGGGGTTCAGTAATAATCAGATACACGATATTCTTGCAATTTACGTGGTAATTATTATAGCTAGATCCAACAAACCTTATATTACTGAACTCGTCTTAAAGAGCTCTACCGATATCCGGAAGAATATACAGGGTATCCCATTTAAAAAAAAAAACATTAATTTAACTTGCACAGTAGAATTTCGATGTTCAATTGTTTTTCTAGTAACACCGCAGAAAACTATATGAAGATCCTTACAACTTTTGTACTTAACATTTTTTTATACGAGGGTAAATAAAAAAGTTAAAGGGGGGTTACATTTATAACCGGACACCCTGTACAGGGTTATTCATTATAAATGGACACCCCCCTTAACTTGGTTATTTTTAAAGATAGAGGGATAATTTTTTTATCGACTTGTAGGTAATCATCTTAATTTTTTTATTTCTAATGAAAATATTATACAGGGTGGCCCATAAGCAAATGCCAATATAAAATTAAATTTTTTTAAATGGAACACCCTGTATATTATTGCATTTTTGGATGCTACTTAAAATTCTAAGCATATTTTATGTATGATGTTATATCTCTAGAGCTAGTAGTTTAACAGCTATAAACAGTTGAAAATCGGTACTTTGGCTACTTTTCACTTTGGTAGCAAGCAGGCCATTAAAAATGGAGTAAAATGAATTTTACATTCCTATCTTAACTTTTCAAGAGCTATCTGATGGTGCTAACTGATGGTACCTGCCAAGGTACCAGATTTGGTACCCATGGTACCGCCTGCCAGTTAGCCCCATCAGATAGCACTTGAAAAGTTAAGATAGGAATGTGAAGTTCATTTTACTCCATCTCTAATGATCTTCTTGCTACCAAGGTGAAAAGTAGCCAAAGTACCGATTTTCAACTGTTTATAGCTGTTAAACTACTAGCTCTAGAGATGTAACATCATACATAAATATGCTTAGAATTTTAAGTAGAATCCAAAAATGCAATAATATACAGGGAGTTCCATTTAAAAAAATATAACTTTAGATTGGCGTTTGCTTATGGGACACCCTGTATAATATTTTCATAACTAATAAAAAAATTAAGATGATTACCTACAAGTCGATAAAAAAATTGTCCCTCTATCTTTAAAAATAACCAAATTAAGGGGGGTGTCCATTCATAATGAATAACCCTGTACAGGGTGATCCCCTAAAATGTCGCCCCCCTTTAACTTATTTATTTTAAGTGTCTCAAAAAAATTAAAAGTATGGTTATGTAGGTACTGAAAAATAGTTTTTTCTGCGTATAAAAATATTGGAAAAATCAGTATACAGGGAAAAACAAAAAGTTAATTTTTTTTCAATGGAACACCCTATATATGAATTTATTTTTCTCCTCTAGAGTTAGTAGTTTCACAGCTATAAACAGTTGAAAATCGGTACTTTGGCTACTTTTCACCTTGGCAGCAAGGAGATCATTGCAGATGGAGTAAAATGAATTTCACATTCCCATCTTAACTTTCCAAGAGCTATCTGATGGGGCTAACTTATGGTACCTACTACAGAGCACAGGGTTATTCAAATACGACTTTTAAAGATCTTGTTACTGATTGTTTTTCTCTCGGGCTTGGCCGATGCAGACTTTACTTGAATGAGCGGTAAAGAGTCGGGTGTGATGCGTTAGGGCTCAATTAGATTCAATGCCCAACAAAAATGTGCGTGAAGTTTTCATTTCAAAATTATAACATTTGTTGATCTGAGATTATTTGCTTAAAGTTAAATAACGATAAATTTCCTGTAAAAGTATATAAAAACACTTAGCGGATTGAATATTCTTATGCAGCAACAATAGATGGCGTCGGCGCAGCTTCCCAGAAGAAATCCCCAAAAAAAAAATTCTCCAAAAAATGCCCCCCAAAAAAATCCCCTTTTTTTTGGAGTCTATTATTTATTATTTCCGTTGTATCTAGGTAGGTATATTATTAGTAATATTAATTTAAGTTCTAAACTTATTTTGTATATGGCTCCAGAATTAATACTGTGACCTTTGAAAAATTGACACTGTGATATAACCATGTAAATTAAAATGAAAAATGCAATTTTTTAAATGAGACTCGAACACCATTACATTTAGACTATGATTAGAAATTCTAGTACAATTTAGAATAACAAAGAATTGTAAATCGGATGATTATTTTAATAAATTTAATCTAAGGCAACATAATTTTTCAGTTAGAAGTGGTTTGTTGCCCCTGTAGACTAAATAATTTGATTACAATCTGATCAGCTATTTGAGAAATATTTGATCGTTTTGATACATATTGTGGCTAACCAGGCCCTTACCATATTTAATTGCTGTTGTGATAGAGACACATATTACCTTCACCCGGAAGTGATGACTTTGAACGCACTCCACGACTTTAGGGCCCGTTTGTATAGGGTGGCTTGAATTCGAGTCTATGTATGGGATTTTGAAAACCGTAAGATACAGTGTCGCTCAAATTAGCGCAAAAGTGCGCAATTGGATGTCTAACAATATGCCGCGTTTAGAAATATCTAAAATTGCGATTATTTGCGGAGATATCCGAAAAAAACCGATATTTTGGAAAATCGTTTTATTTTTTCCTGGGTTTATTTAAAAACGTATTTTAAATTGAATTGCACTTTTGCATTGTCACTTTTCCGCTTTATCCAAAGATGGTATCCAGTTTGGAATCTAAGGTTTCGTCTTCAAGGGGTCATCATCAACTTTCTTATTTTAAGTACGAGCCTTAATGTTTTTTATCGTTTTCAGATGATATTGGCGTTATTAATATATTAGAATATCTATTTTTTATTATTTTTATTTTTTTGTTCTTGCTCTTCTTTTTGATTATTTATTTGGCTTCGGCGTAATTTTGGAGAGTTTAAGTTAATTAAATTTAATTAAAGTTCGTATTTAAAAAAAAAGTAGATGAGGGGTTTGGAAAAAGACTTTTCGTCTTCAAGGGGTCATCAACTTATTTTTTAAATAGGAACTTCAATAATATTTAATTAAACTAAACCATTCAAAATTATGCCAAATCAAAACAATTATTAAAAAAAAGAAAAAAACAAAAAAGGAGAATAAAAAGAATAAAAATACATATTCATATTAATAACGCCAATATCATCAGAAAAACAATAAAATAAATTAGAGTTCGTATTTAATAAAAGAAATTTGATGATGACCCTTTGAAGACGAAACGTTGGAATCCAAACTAAATACATACCACCATTGGATAGAGCGGAAAGGGAAGCAATGCAAAAGTGCAGTTCAAATTAAAACCCGGTTTTAAATAAGCCCAAGAAAAAAAATTAAAAGATTTTTTAAAATTTCGGTTTTTTACCGGATATCTCCGGAAATACTAGGACTTTAAAAACTTTCTAAACGGCATATTGTTACCACCTAAATGCGCAATTTTTCTCTAATTTCCCTCTTTCCTTATATCTCGGTTTTCGAGATCCCCATACATAGACTCGAATTCGAGCCACCTTGTATAGTGGTTTATTACTTTAATCGTTTCGATATTTCGATCTATTACTAACCCCCTATATTTAATCTTTATTTATAAACGCAAACCTGAAAGTGACTTGGTATACATTTCCATAGTGGCATGCTCTGTGGGCGAAGAAACAATACCTTGTGAAGAAAACGGTAATCCGTAATATATGCAGTGAAACTGTTCCAAATTGCCCCCTGAAAAAAATACCATCAGCTACAGTGCCTTAGACAAGGAAAGAGAAGGAATGCAGAAACAATCGCTAATGCGTGACATAAAAACTGCTATTTTTTGGTGTCAAACAACGAAAGTGTCACCAGGCAAATGTTTTGTGCATTAAACATCCAGAACTGTTAAAAACTCTTCTCGAATGACTATTAAATTATAGTACATTTCTGTTGCAAAAAAATAACTACAGTAATTTTATTAGTATGACTTCGTAGATTTCCAATTTTTATATAGTACTGTACATCTTTTCGCATTCATATTTACGACCGGGGTCAGACAGCCACCTTTCCTGCCGATTGATTACACTTTAACCACAGAAATTACGCGCCCCCTCTCATTCCTTGGCTAAGTTTTGAAACATATCATGGCATCTTGTCATTTGTGGTTTGCCATTGGTCATTTTCGAACGCGGTCGTAAGTCCGGATAGACGCACTTATTAATATGTAAACGAAAGTTTTAAGTAGATTATGGTCAATAACTCAAAAAATATGTGTTACAACATAGCTGCTAAAAATCCTACAGCGCAAATAACGATGCGAAAAGTCGCTTTATGTACTATTAATTCCAAAGTTCCCACTACATCCGAGAGAAAAAAATGTATTGCGGCGAAACTACAATTGCACAAAAACGTAAATAATATCATAATATATTTGGTAATGTTTTCAATAATCTACATAATATATGGCACGTAAATTCACAGCTTTAAAAACTACACAGAGATTCGTCATTAATTAAGGAGTTAAAAAACGATTTTTATTGCACTTCTCGACTAGTGCCATTAAACGTAATAATTATAATAATTTTTCGAAAATTACTTAACGAACGAACTTTGTTCGTTTTCGGAACGCAATGCGCTACGTTCGAAGATGCAACTTTGCACGTCTTTGGAAAATTCTGTATTAAATTCAAACCGATATCACCATTTGAATAATATTTGTCTAATGTATTTGGCACCGAGGTTGGATCTAAGACTATTTAGACAAATGTTTAAATTATATATCAGCGCGTGTCCAGATTCAGTTAACAAACGGAAAACTTCGATCAGAGTTCAGCAATGTAAAATTTGACGTAAAATTGACAGGGAAGAGAAAATGTGCACACATGTAATGCTGCGAAGTGGAAAATATATAAAATAACAATTTTTGAAGCACGTGAGTTGAATAACACAAATACAAGTAATAAATCTTAAAAACGTTTTTCATATTAAGCATAATTTTTAACTGAATGGTGAGATTTCTTCCGAATTAAAAACAATAAACTGTAACGGGCTCTTGTGTTTACAATTCTTAATTCAATTTGAAATAAATTTCACGTTTTTAAATTGTCTCCCTTTTCTGTCTAAGTATTTCATCTAAAAAATGACAACAAATTTAATTCTCTTCCATGCACTGAAAATTACATCTTTATGAGATGTCAATAAAAAAATTTGTCCATCTATTAACAAAATCTGGTTAGACGCCGTGTAATACACTGTGAGCGAAACTAAATTTAACAGCCATAATTTAATTTTGGATATTTGCCTGTCGATTTTAATAATTTCTGATGGATATGTGTTCTTAGTGTCTCTCTTCAAGTCTGAATAACTTTATTTCTAGAAAAATTACTACGGCTTTAATTGCATTAACAATCGTTACCATAGGAAATATTTGAAGAATATCAATAGTAGTCTGCAATCTCTCCCTGGATAAGTTATATCCAGGGAGAGATTGCAGACTACTATTGATTTGACAGATGTGAAGTAAGGTTAGAGATACACATGGTCAAAAGGACTTTGTTGATGGCGTGTACAGGGTTTTCATTTATATATTGAACTGTATCCTAACGTATGCCATATCAAATTTGAATTTTTTTAAATGAAACATCCTGAATGTTACAAAATCGGTAATAATCGGCTAATAAATAAAAACACAATTTATGCGGCCACTCTAACTTTGTTCACAGCTGATCATGGCAAAACAATCTTGCTTGTAGGACGCCGAGAAACGAATAAAAATCGATAAGAAATATAAACATACATCACTATATTGTATCATTGAGACTCTCAAAAGTAAAGACCTAAATACAATCATTAAAATCGTCGAAAATAAAGTGCATTTAAGCGTTTTAACAACGTTTTAAAGTACATCATGGCACAGAGAGAAATTATTTACACACGACCCCGAAACTTATTCTCTATACGGCTTGCAGTAGGAATACCTATGGTTCATATGCTGGCTATACGAACCCGAGTGGGAGAATCGTTTAAGGCATTTGCTACATTGGAAAGGTTTTTCCCCAGAATGCAACCTTTTGTGTTCCGTTAAGTGGTGCTTGTGCTTAAAGGCTTTCGGACACTCGTCGCATTTGTGAGGTCGCTGACCTAGAATAAGAAACAAACTAATAAACAGTATAACATGTCATATAAAACGTGGATATTTAATTATAACACAACAATAATTTTGTTTACAGTCGACAATACTATATCACTAGCACAAGCCTGAACGGCCCTGAAGTGGCATAACGTCGCCTGCAACATTTCTTGCCAGCATATTTTACAGATCACCCTCTGCCAAATAAGCTGTAAATTGAACTAATCGGTTTTCCCAAAAACAGGTAAATTCGAATTAGCATATTCTATGATGATGATGATGGGCAATTGACTAGAATCCTTTTTTGATGGTAAGACATGAGCGGACCAACAGTGGCACCGAATATTTCGGTGACAGTGGTTTCTACTGAAGAAGGAATTTGTAAGTATAGAGTAAACTGCTCTTGCTTTTTGAATTGCAACTGTTAGTTTTATATAAATTTTAATTAGGATGTTTAAGGGATACGGATCCATCTTCGATACGCCAATGGCCCGTTGACTACATAAAAAGCGCAAAATATTGAGACATTTTATTGCTGAATGCGTCGGGTTTTTCCAATAAGATTGTGACTCAATTTGTACCAATATTTCGCAGTGTCTCCCGTTGGCAACGGTATTGCGCATATTTTCATTAAGGCTTATCAGTTATCAATATTGCCGACTGTAAAGCTGGTTTAAGGAAAAGTAAATTTCAATTGTCGAAGTTTGGCCAATGCCGAAAAACAAGTTTTGATGCCTATAAGCAGGACCGGGCTCGTGCAACCACATGAGAATAAACAACATTACCAACCATGATGTTGATTTGACTTACAACTACTTACAACATTGAGTAAGAAGAATTAAGACATCTAGCAACACTTGAAACGCGTTTGGTGGCAAAATTGAATATTATGGGCTAGAAAATGTCAGGCGATATGAAGGAGAAAAATCGGATTCGATAAAATGTGACCTGTGATTCCGTCTTATTTTAGATGCCCCTTTAAAAACGTTACACGTAGTCATTCATGGTAATTAAATTACAGTTAAAGATGTTTTCTCGACGAGAAGAAAAGAAATGTGAGGTAGTCTGGAATTTATCCCCAGATTAGCATGTACAACGTGATCCAACGCGAATGAAAAAAAATAATTTTCCAGGCGATAGAAATGCTTATATTAGAAGCGAAAGAAACCATTCGATTAAAAAAAAAACTATTATTATTTACTATGTTTACGTATTTTTCAACTTTAAAGTGAAATATCTGATTTTATAATAAAAAAATAGTAAAAACAGCAAACAATTATCCAAAAAAGTAACACAAAAAATAGCAACTTATTTCAAATATGTCATTTTGTCATACATAACTCATGACTCTTTTGTTTTCAATTCTTTTCTTTTTCTTGTTGTTATATTTGGATTTTACGGTAAAAAATACACGCCTGAGAATTGATTTTGTTTCGTTCTCGTTGGATCACCCTGTACAGTGAGGACGTAAACATGGCCTGTCCGGTTCTAATATTGGAACCTGACAACATAGGGAGCTCAGATATAAACCAGATAATATAAATGATAGTGAATTGATTATTTTTCCGCGTAAAATTCAGTATTAGCGGATGAGCTCACAAATGAGCTCTAAAAGATGACATGTCTAAAAACCGGTAATTTAATTATTTTTGAATTTCCTTAATTCATTTTTGAGTAATAGTCGTTTTAATCCCATATATGTTAGTAATTTTAGTTTAAAAATACCTGGTTTAACTAAAATAATGAATGCGCATACTACAAATTAATATCGGTATTTGAGAAAATGCGTGTAGGCAATCCAAGCGCGTTCTGATTTTCTGATGTCCGTAGTGTTTCACATTTCAGCAAGATGGCACATCACCCCCATTATTTTAAAAACCTAAGGAATAATCTTGACCAAGTTTATAGGGGCACATGGATTGGTCGGAATTAACCCCTATAGATTTATTTTTATAACTATATCTAGAATCCAATAAGGTTTATTTTACCCCAGCAGCGTCGATAGAGGAGGCATACTTCTCACATTGTGTTCTGATGATTATTATTTTTATTTTTGCATTTATGTTCTATTATTTATTTCCTAGTAGTATTCTTACTCATTAATGTAAACTTTAGTTTAGTTAAACGAGGTATAGATGTTCAAATAACCAGTTTCAACCATAAATACTTCAGATAAATTTCAGCGTTTCTCATAATATTATGGCATTGATTGCTATGCTAGCCTAGCGCCTTTCAAAACAAAAAGAACCGTTTTTTTGTAGTTTAAGAATCGAAAAGATTCTAAAAAGCGTTTAAAAATGGTTTTCCAGTAAATTGGCCTTGGACTGGCCTTGAATATCTGTGGTTCCTGGGAAAGAGATCTTTGGACCTTCATATCTACTATCCCTACTGCAATACTTAATGTTTAAAAATTGATTTATTTTTAAAAGTTTTTGAAGGCATTAAATCGATGTAAAAATAATCTAAATAAGTCCTTCGAAAGCTTAACAAGTCAAATAAACCGAATGAAAAGATTCATGTCAGCCTTACTTACCAGAATGCTCGTATTTGTGCCTCGCCAATGAACTCTGCTTGGAAAATGCCTTATCACACTGATCGCACTGAAACTGACCCTCGATCTCCGGCTCTTGCGTCATCGCCGGACTACCCATACTCTTCAGAATTAATTGCTGCACTTTGGCCCTTTTGTTCTGCAACGTGTCTTCGTCTTGGGGTCCATCATGATGCGAATGATTCGAGTTTGGACTTAGATTTGTCATTCTGCTGTTGATCAATTGCGTTAAACTAGGGAGATCATGAGTGCCAAATTGCAAGAGATGGTCCATCGGCACTATTCCCATGCCTGATAAGTTAGATAGTTTATGGGCCGGTTGGGCCAGGATTTGAGCCAAGCGGCTACTGTTGTATTCTAAGGGAGACGGTGACTGACCCGGATCAGAAGAGCTAGATCCCTGAAAATTGTTTTGGTAAGACAAATATGGAGTAGGGCTCCTAGAAGACTTGTGGCTTAGATTAACCACTTCATCGTGCGATTCCGAATGGGTAACAGAACGAGGTCGCCTAGGAGAACACGAAGGAGAGGTATCATTCGAAAAAGTACCTCTCTTGACAGACAAATCTAGAGGTTGTTCTGACATGTACTGGGGTGATTGCGGCATGAGTGGCTGATTCAAAGGAGTGGAAGGCACGGCATATCGCGACCCTGACGCTGCCGGACTATACGGCACCTGTATAAGTCGCCCTTCCCTTCTATCTCTGGCTCGGGTATTCTGGAACCAAACTTGTACTACTCGAACCGGAAATCCAATGTTCATTGCTATCTTCTCCAAATCCTCTCTCTTCGGTCTGGGATTCTCTCTATATTTATCCTTAAGGATTCTCAATTGCTCTTCAGATATTAAAGACCGCACCCGCACCTTTCGTCCATCCTCATTAACGTGGTCCGTGGTAGCGTAATTTTCGGCGTCCATCTCATCGTGTGCATGGCAGCTGGACCGTTCAAAATCATGATCTTCTGCTCCACTCATATTTTCATTTGAGCCGTTTTCGGATTTTGGCGTTAATGCGGCTTCTAATTTTGCAGCCAGGCCTTCGCTCTGAGTGTCTTTGCAGTCGTGCTCTTCCAAACCGGCCATGGAGTTAAATATTTTATTACAATGACTACAGGGGTACTGTTCTCGAGGGGAATGTATAGATGGGGAGCTTAAGGTATCATTTCCATCTTTGGTAACTGTGTCTGACAGTCTGTTAAGAGCATCAAGATTTCCGTTATTTACTTGAGATCGTTGCGGGTCATTTTGCTGATGATTATCATTGGGTTTGTCTTCGACATTAACGACAATTTCATTGGTTTGATTATCACCATCTTCGTCCATCACCAGCTCGCCACATTCCGATGGATTAGACTTGGACATGTCGTCAAATTCCTCAGAACCTTGATACATATCCGAAGCAGTAACACTAACCTTGTCTTCCTGTGGCTTATTGTAGTCTTCAGCCTTAATGTTTAACTCAGCTGTATCCATTAATGGATTTCTTATAGGACTAGATGAGCTAAGCTGATGCTGCTGATGCGCTTGCTGTTGAAGTTGCTCAATCAAGTGACTTAAGGCCGAAGCTGAATACGGGCTTATCGGATGAGCAGAATTAAGAAGACCATGGGGAGTTAAGTAGAAAGGGGTCATCGAAGAATTTCCAGCGAGTTGCGACTGAAACAGGGCCGCGGCAGCCTCAGGGTATTTGGGCAAAATCGGCATGTAAGGAGAATTATGGTTAGGACTGCTGCTGATATTATTGTTTATAGGACTAGCAGACGGTCGCTTACTTCCCTTGAGGTTTTGCGAGAGATTTTTGTCTAACAGAGGATTGTTGATAGGGGCACGTGTTCTTCCGAGCTTCAAATTCATCACTAAGCACTTCTTCGAGGTCATATGACTAGAATATGAGCCGGAATGGGAGAAACGTTTCCCACAGTTCCCGCATTCGAATGGCTTTTCACCGCTGTGTATTCTTATGTGCTCCTATAAAGAAACAAACAATGATCGTTAGGGATATTGGTCCATATAAGTAATATATTATATGTATTGTGCAATATGGAGAGCAGGGATTAACTAAAAATGATGTGAACAATGTTAAAAACCAGTGAATTGTATAGGCGTTATTAAATTAGGTCCAATATCAAAAATGTAATCTACAAACCAATCAATAGCTTGATCAAGGGATATCTTAATTTAGATATTTAATTAATTTGGGTACTTAAGGAGTGCAACGATACAGCATCGTTCAATTGCGCTTCTAAGTTCTTGAGCAAAACAGTAGCGATGTTACTCGATATTTGACCCGAGACTATCGATATATTAAAATACCGAGCATTAGATGAGGGCTGACATATTTAAATGTGACTACGATATTAAAATAAGTGGAAACTTCCGGTATAGACAAATCAGCGACATTGTCACATTAAAACATTTTTCCGAAATAAAATAAGTCTGTGCCCGAAGGAAAATTCTTCGAATAGATTATACGATGAACAAAATATTCTTCGAACGGAAATTCCTTTAGAGAGAAAATTCTTCAACCTGGAGGAAGCAATATATCTTATAACGATGTTTTTAATTTTTTTTGAAACATTCTTTTTCGTAGCAATATATTTTCTTTTTTTTATATATCTCGGGTTACTATAGGTAAGACTGGATTGGAAAAAAATAAATAATTTTTATCAAATATTAATTTCTGATTCGTTTGGCTAAATTTTGGTTAGTGTGGGTTGGTGAATACATGGGCGTAAACGTGTATGATTATTTATTTACTTTAGATTAGTCGAAATTAGTTTCGGTTGGTAGAAATGTGTGCAGGGTGGTCCGAATTCGAGTCTATGTATGGGGAACTCGAAAACCGTAAGAGATACAGTGTCAGTCAAATTAGGTAAATTGTGCATTTACGTGCCTTGCAATGTGCCTTTTAGAAAGTTTTAAAATTCCGAATATTTCCGGAGATATCCGGAAAAAAATTAAATATTAAAAATTCGTTTTATTTTTCTCCTGAGCTTATTTAAAAATGAATTGCACTCTTGCATTGCCACTTTTTCGCTCTATCGAATGGTATTCCGTTTGAAATCCGACGTTTCGTCTTCAAGGGGTTCATCAACTTTCTTATTTTTAAATATGAACTTAAATTTTGTTACTGTTTTCAGACGATATTGGCGTTATTAATATCAAGATGCATTTTTAATTAGTTTTATTTCTTTTTTTATTATTTATTCTCGTTGGATTAAATAATAAACCAACTTGTTTATTTAATTTTACTATTTTTTATTTTTATTAAAAATAATGGATGGGATTTTTCAATTAACACAAAAATGCAAATAAAATATTTTTATAGAATATAAAAATTTCAAAGGTGACTTAAACTATTTGAACGCCGAAGCAAAATTAACTAAAAAAAAGTAAAAATAAAAGAACCGTTATTCATATTAACAGAGCCAATATCATCTGAAAAACGAAAAACAAATAAAGTTCGTATTTGAAAAAAGAAAGTTGATGATAACCCCTTGAACACGAAACGTCGTACTCCAAACTGGATACCATCAATGGACAGAGCGGAAAAAGTGACATTACAAATGTTCAATTAATTTGAGATCCGTTTTTAAATAAGTTCAGGAAAAAATAAAACGATCTTTCAAAATTTTGTTTTTTTTTCCGGATATATAAGAAAATACTCGGAATTTTAAAACTTTCTAAACGGCATATTGTTAGGCACGTAAATGCGCTATTTTGCTCTAATTTGACCGACAATGTATTTAAGTTTTTCCAGATCCCCATACATATACTCGCATTCGAGCCACCCTGTACATGCTTCATTGTTGCCAACTAAGGCTGATTGAGATTAACCCAAGCCACCAAAAAACACTTTTCTAAAGCAAAAATGTTCGAATCCTAATTCTTCGAAGGGAACATTTTTCAAATGCAATATTTATGGAAAGGGGAAACTAATTATTATCAATCAAATAACTTTCTTAACAAAAATCCTTAAGATTATTTTTTGTGATTTTATGCAAATATCGTGTATTATTTTTGGCTATTTTGGGGACAGTTTTGGTTAATTATTAATTCTTGGTTAGTTTTGTTAAATTTCAGTTACATGTGGTAAGTTTGGGTTACTTTCGGTGGTAGAAATTAAGCGCCCATTCCTAGCTTTTTAATTATTAATTTATTGGTTAGTTTGGGTTAATTTTAGTGTGGGATGGTAAAAATGAAGCCCCTATAATTTTTATACAGTAATTCATTTTTGGTTAGTTTTAGGAAGTTTTGATGAGGTTGCATGGGATGGTGACAATCAATGGCGCGTGCGCACGCATGATGTTTTCTTAAATTAATAATTTTGGGTTAGTTGAGATTACTTATGGTTGGTAAAAACTAACGTACGTACTTCATTTTTGTCGACCCTGACTAACCAAAATGTTCAAACCCTAATTTTTCAAAGAGTACATTTTTCAGACTCAATACTTATCGAAATGTAAATAAAAAGAGATATCAAACAAATGAAGACCTTTTTTTTCCTAAGATCATTTTTTATGATTGTATGTATACAAATATTTTGGGACAGTTTTGGTTTAGGTTGGGTTAGTTTTGGTTAGCGTATGCTATTGAATTTTAAGCGCACGTTGACTAAATAGTATTAGTTCTAGGTCAATTCGAGTGAGTGCTCCTTAGTTTGGATTAGCGCACGTGTTCCAGTACTAGTTCTATTTAATTATTAATTTTTGGTCAGCTTAAGGTTAATATTGGTTAGTTTCAGTGTGGGATGGTAAAAATCAACAGCGGTTAAATCCTATTGCTATTTAACTGTATTATTAACTTTTAGTTTTTGCTAGTGTGTGTTAGTGTTTATAAGATTGGATTAGTTTTTGTTGGATGAAAATAGCGCACATCTACTGTGTCAGTATTAGGTCTGTTTCAACCGACTATGAAAATCCTATATGAGACTGACATTTCCAGTAGCATTGCTTTGTTAACATGCCAGGCTATTTAATGTCATCAAAAGCGAAACTGAGAACTAGAAATGATGGTTCCTCGTACGGTTTTCTAATCGGTGGGAATAAACCTTTTACCAACCCATTAACTGAAACTAACCACAAAGTTTTGTTAATGCGAAATTATTTGACTGGTAATTTGTGCCCAAAATCTCACGTACGAATAATTTTCTACCAAGTCCAAGATTTTTTCCGCTCGAAGAAAAGCCTTTCTTTCCAAGGATTTTTTTCGAAAAATCTTCAGAGTTCCCTACTTAGGGATGCTCACTATAGAAAAACCAGCCGCCTTACTACATCTAGAATTTGTTTTCTAGATTCGACGTGGAAATAAAATAAGTTAGCAGCTTTTAGGTTCCTAGCAATTCAGATAAATTTGTGGTAGGCTTAAATGCCGCCCCCTATTTGTTTTGCACCGTCCGATTGCATGTGTTGATCTTCTGTTAGGACGATTGTGAAGCAAATAAAAGATTACAGTGTGTGCTTAAGACCATACGAGAAGTGAATACTTCAATAAAGCGATATTAAAAACTAAATATATAAAATTAAAAAAAAGTGTCATGCACCACGTTTAACACCCTTACACGTTCTCCAGCTAACCCGAACTAACCAATGATAACAAAAACTTTTTGTCTGAATATTCATCAAAGCATTATCTGTAAAAGTTTGTCTACATTATGTCCAGTATGTTTTGAATGATATTTATGAGAGATCAACTTACTTTAAGGTGATGTTTAAATTTGAAGGCTTTGTCGCACTCTGTACACTTGAATTTTCGAAGAACGGCACTCTCGTCGTGACTGATCATGTGCCTCTGTAATCTGTACACGTTTGCGAATGTCTTGTTGCAAATTTTACATGACTGCAACAAAAAAAAAGAAGAAATTAGCATTTGAAATTTGTTGTAATATTATTAAAAAATCACCGCCAAGAGTTCTGTTAAACAATATATTCATTCAGGCTACTGAGAGACTAATGCCTACAGTAACCGTATATTTATTTTATCCCTCAATCAGAGGTGGATCATCCATTTATTTTTGAGTAAGGCTAGCAACAATATTAGACAAAACATCCTTCATAACACAACCGTATTAAAAACATGAGATACATATTTAAGTTTAAGTCTTGATAAAGTATAGGCAAGTTCTAGAAGAAAATAACTATATTAAATTCCAAAGTAACACAAAGAAATGATAATAATTATTATAAAGTCATCATATATTAAGAACGAAAACATAACATATATTGACTCTTTAATCTGTGTGAATGATGGTTTGTAAATTCACTTATAATTTCTTCAGTATAACGTTAATGCATAATGGCAAAATGCTACATCCATAAAAAATTATCCGAATGCCAAACGTTTAATTTGGAATACAAAAATTATACACCAATTTATAAATTTCAAATTACACTATATTTTCATTACCCAATATGTGAATACTCAGCGCAATTTACTGCCACTCTTTTCCTTAATTCCAAGATATTAGGGATGGCCGCACACTGGCTCAAATGATAATTTAATTCGGACAAAAACGCTAAAAGTTCAATACCTGCAGCACGCATTGAATTAAACAAAATTACATGTTTAACTTCATGGAGTAGCATACAGGGTGTTTAAATAAATGAACCTAAGTTCCCACATAATTACCAAAATCATTTTTGAAAAATTTAGCTTGTTACATTGTATAGAGCATATACATTGCAAGAGCATAAAACAATTTATTGTAGCCATCAAACGTTTTCGTTTGATGTGCCATTGAAACCCTCATTGACATTTAAAGGGGCAATGTTTCGAAATGATGAAATAGCCCATTATGCTAGAAAAATACTTTAATACACAGGATGTTTTACTTGAAGTTCCACGTTTAATTTTTCGGTGGCAATTCAATTTTCTAAATAGAAAACATTAGAGAGTCTAAATCGTTTGAGTTTTAGAATTTGATGCACATTGATGGCAATCAAAACGATCAAAAAGTTGCAAAATTTTTGAAAACATATGAATTACGTATGTAAGCCAGTCGGCAGGTGCACTAAAAATGCCTTGTCGGCATTAAGTGCGGAAGTTTCAAAATATTGCGGAAAGTGTGTATTTTGTTGTTATAAAGGAAATTTTGAAGAGTGCGGAAAATTAAATTTTCCGAACATACATATCTAGTATGTTCCCTGTCTCTTTTTGTAAATTGGATGTGCGACGCGTCAGGAATTTCTAGAACACTGTATAGCGCTCAATAATTTTAAAATGTAGGTCTATATACCATATCATCCCATTTTTAAACGTAATTAAATTTTCCCTTAGTCCAGGCGCTAAGGAAGTTAAGTTAGCGAGACATTAGTTGGTAACATATCGGGTTAGTAAAAAACATCGAAACGCTTAATTATCATCATAGCAGCTAAAAATGTATTAATGAAAATTGGTTTTGTGTGGTTCAAAAAAACGTTGAATTTAAAAATATCATCAGCAACGTTGCCATATTTCTTAGGTTTGTCCTGCAGGCAGTAACTGAGTTATTTTAAATAGGATATCTTGTAATTATTGACATTATTGGATTTTATGTAATTAATGCATCATATCCTATTTGTAAAAGTATTAGTCTAGGAAAATGAAGCAGTTATTGTAAAATGAACAGAAACCGCAAGAAAATGATTGGATAATGAAAAAGAATTTGTACTTTCATATCTTAACTTTTAAAGGGCTGTCGTATGGTGCCAAATATAAAGAGTGCCGAAGGTATCATTTTGATCTCGTGCTTAGAACTACCTAGCTCCTCAAAAGTTAAGACTGGAAAACGTTTTTTATTTACTCTAATCTTTTCTCTTAGCACTTAGCCGATTTGCAATTTTGTCTCTATTTTCTAAACCACTACTAATTTTACAACGAGTATATGATGCCTCAATTATTATAGGCTTAAAATTTTCCGTAGAATCCGACAATGTAAATTATATGGCTATGTTACTGCTTATATGGCAAAACTGCGAAATCTGGCAACGTTGCTGACAGCATTTTTGAATTCAGAATTTTCAAAAGCGCCTTATTTGCAATTTTAATTGATTCCGGTGCTTTTCTTAACCCCAGTATACAAATAAATAATATGAACGACAATATTTCAGACGACTAAGTGCACCGAACTATTCTAAACGGGCTCAAAATATTTCATATAAGGAAAACTAACTCAAACTAATCAGAACAATCAGAAATAACTGAACATAATCCAAGCTAACTCTATAGGATAATTCAAACTAATCCAACCTAAACAAAAACAATCCGTAATAACCCAAACTAACCGAAATGAACCTCAGTTTGGGTTAGCCTAGTTTAGCTGGCCTAAACGAAACAAATCTAAATTTAGAACACAAACTAACCCAGACGAACCGAAATTTATCAAAATTAGTCGAACCTAATCCAAACCTGTCAATACTAACTTACTGATAAAATCAAAACCGAGCCATTCTAATGCAAACCAACTCAACAAAACAAACACAAAATAATCAAGAATGGATTCAGTAACCCAAATAACAGAAACATGCTATCTAACTCAGGCTACCTTAAAACTAATTCTAGAACACAAGCTAAGGTCACTGAACTCAAATAAATATTTAACGAAACACTTTATACGCAAGCCCTTATAAAACTTTCCACAGATAAAAATCGAATGGATTTAGGTCAGGGGATCGAGCTGACTTGTGTGTGGATAGTGGATTTGTCATGATAGGCCGGTAATATGGACAATCATGACAAATCCACCGATGACCGAAATTTAGATACTTTATGGTTATAATTGCGTATAATTTCAATTTGATACAGCGTTTTGCGAAAAACTGTTTATCATTAATTTAAAATAACTCAGAAATTGAAATTTTCGAGCAAAAAAGAACCTTCTGTTAGATTTTAGCGAGTAACATAATTCCAAATAACCAATTTAAACCTCTATCTCATAACAAATTATTGTCAACTTTTAATTTTTCTGATAAATTATTTATCATATTTGATGCCACACATTTAATGAAAGAAAAAGGCCATTTTAACACCGCAAGAGTGTATATTTTCCACTAGTGCATTTTTGGCCTCGTAGAATGGCCGTTTCAACCAGTGCATAAGGTTAAGCCGAAGGGCGGATAGTTGCAAATTGCTCTTGTCTTTAACCTTTCTTTAAAACTTGAAAAATTCTCGACAATGTAAAATTCCAGATTTAGGTTCTACTGTAAAGGTGCCTTATGAGGGGAACATGCACCATTTCGCTTTTATCAAATTCTCGATATACAAAATATAGAATAAATATCTTATTAGACGTCTTGCATTATGGTGAATGCGGCGGGTTAGGAGCCTTTACTCCTGCTTTCAACAAAATAATACATTTATATAGTTTTGAGAGACTTCTGATGAATCAATCAGTTGATAGGTATTCTAATGAATGATAAAGATAAAAACATATATTCCAGACACTCCTGATCGCCATTTTTTAGTTTTTCTAACACATTATTTATTATTTATTATATTTGATACCACACACCGCATTTAATGAAAGAAAAAGGCGCTTTTAAAACCACAATAGTCTATATTTTCAACTGTTGCATTTTTGGCCTGGTACAATGACCATCTCAATCAGTGCGCCACGTCAAGCCGAAGGGCTGATTTTGTTTAAAATTTGAAAATATTTTGATAATGTAAAAAATACTCCAAAATTAGATTCTCCTCTAAAGGGGCCTTATAAGGGGAACATGTACCATGAGCTTCTCCTCAGATGCTCCTCTATTTCATTCCGGTTTTATCCAATAATTCTCTATAATATAGAAAACATAGAATATCTTTTTAGCCGTCTTGACTGATGGTGAATGCGGCGGGTTAGGAGCTTTTACTTCTATTTTCAACAAAGTTATTAATTTTTTTTTGAGACTTCTCTTGAATCAAGCAGTTGATAGGTATTCTAATGAATGATAAGAGTTAAAAAATATATTCCAGACAGTCTTAATCGCGATTTTTTAATTTTTCTGATATAGGTAGTTTTTATTATATTTTGATATCACACGCCGCATTTAATGAAAGAAAAAGGCTCTTTTAAAACCACAATAGTCTATATTTAAACTACTGCATTTTTGGCCTGGTAGAATGACCATTTCAATCGGTAAGCAACGTCAAGACGAAGGGCGGGCAGTTGCAAATTGCTATTGTCTTTAAGTTTTGTTTGACACTTCAAAATATTTCAATAATGTAACAAATATTCCAGATTTAGGTTCTCCTATAAAAGGACATCATAAAGGAAAACATCTACCATTGGCTTCCCTTCAGATGCTTCTATATTTCATTCCCCTTTTATCAAATAATTCTCTATATAGAAAACATAGAACATCGTATTGGCCTTCTTGATTTATGGTGAATGCGGTGGGTTAGGAGCTTTTACTTCTCTCATTGTATACAATGCTTTTATATTCAACAAAATAATAATTTTATTTATTTTTCAGAGACTTCTTATGAATCAGGCAGTTGATAGGTGATCTAAATAATGATAGAGTTAAAAATTATATTCCAGACAGCCTTCATCGCCGTTTTTTAGTTTTTCTGATTCATTATTTATTATATTTAGACCGAATTTAATGAAAGAAAAAGTATCTTTTAAAACCACAATAGTCTATATTTACATTATAGCATTTTTGGCCTGGTAGAATGACCATTTGAAGCAGTGCGCAACGTCAAGCCGAAGGGCGGATTTTGTTTAGAACCTGAAAATATTTCAACATTGTAAAAACTATTTTAGGATTAGGTTCTCCTGCAAAGGGCGTTATAAGGGGGAACATGTACGTACCATTCGCTTGAAATCCTTTCATAAGAATTAGTAGACTATTCCTAATCAGGACGACAGATAATGACAACACTAGGGTCTACGATTTTTTTAGGTACTGTTCTTGTGTCACATAGTATAGAAAAATCAAATATATTAAATTATAATATTTATTCAAAACTACTAAGATAAACCAAACTAAATACATTTGGTTATGTGATCTTGATAACTCTAAAACTACAAGTACTTTTTACATTTGCTCATTTGCTTAAAAACGTTAACAATAATTAAAAAAACGCATTTTTGTGGTAGTGGTGGCGATAAAGTAACAAAATCTAATGTACCTGACCTACGTGAAACATATTTCTTGTTTGGCTATTTTTTGATATAAATTAATCAGCAATATCATTTAGGTCTAAGTTATTAGTTTCGTCTTTATAAGTGGTCAAAATTAATAAATTATTAATTCGGTTTTGATTCATGTTTGACCAAAGATAGGTCTTTAGTCTTGTAGTGCAAGTGGAAGTTGGAATTACTAACAGTAGCTCAACACATTTAAAAAATTCTGGGAGTAATTCTTTTGTTTCATCATTTTCTTGCTTAATATAATTAACTACATCTTGAGATGAATTTAATTATATCAAGTTTTTTTGCCACATCAACGAACATATCGCGATGCAATTTTAAACGAGGATAGTTGAAATCATCTTTATAAAACGCTTCTACTTTGTCCGTAGCATCATACCTCCCTACGGCAAAATTCTCCATTTCCATTAAAAACTCCATCATTTAATTTTCGAAACGTTCTTTCAAACATGCCTGGGCCCCAGAGCCCCCATTAAGTCGGCGCCCCTGCTCTATATAGAAAACATAAAACAACTTATTGGCCGTCCTGATGTATGGTGAATGCGACGGGTTAAGAGCTTTTACTTCTATTTTCAACAAAATAATACATTTATTTATTTTCTAGAGATTTCTGATGAATCAAGCAGTTGATAGGTGTTATAATGAATGATAGAGTTAAAACATATATTCCAGACAGTCTTGATGGTAATTTTTTAGTTTTTCTGATACATTATTTATTATAATTCATACCACACGCCTCATTTAATGAAAGAAAAAGGCTCTTTTAAAACCACAATAGTCCATATTTACCATCATTGCATTTTTGGCCTGGTAAAATCACCATTTCAATCAGTGCGCAACATCAAGCCGAAGCGAAGGGCGGACAGAGGCAAATTGCTCATGTCTTTAAGTTTTGTATAAAACTAAAATATCTCAATAATGTAAAAAATATTCCAGATTTAGGTCCTCCTATAAAGCGGCCTTATAAGGGAAAACATGCACTATGGGCTTCCCTTCAGGTGCTCCTATATTTCAATCCGTTTTTATCAAATTCTCTATAATATAGAAAACATAATTATACTAACATCTTATTGGCCGTCGATTTATGGTGAATGCGGCAGATTAGGAGCTTTTACTTCTATTTTCATCAAAATAATAATTTTATTTATTTTTGAGAGACTTCTGATGAATTAAGCAGTTGATGGGTGTTCTAATGAATGATAGAGTTAAAAATATATTCCAGCAGTCTTGACCGCCATTTTTTAGTTTTTCTGAGACATTATTTATTACATTTGATACCATGCGCTGCATTAAATGAAGGAAAAAGGCTCTTTTAAAACCACGAACCACGATAGTCTATATTTACCACCATTGCCTCTTTGGCCTGGTAGAATGACCATTTCAAATTTCAATTAGTGCGCAACGTAAAGCCGAAGGCCGCACAGTTGCAAATTCATCTTGTCTTGAGGTTCTTGTGTAAAGGGGCCTCATAAAGAGGAACATGCACCATGGCCTTCCCTTCAGATGCTTCTATATTTCATTCCGCTAGTATCAAAATAATTCTGGAGAGACTTTTGATGAATCAATCAATAAATTTCAGATCGTCTTGATCGCCATGTTTTAGTTTTTCTGATACATTATTTTTTATATTTGATAGCACACGCCGCAGTGAATGAAAGAAAAAGGCTCTTTTAAAATCACAATGATCTATATTATTTACACTATTGCATTTTTGGCTTAGTAGAATGACCATTTCAAACAGTGCGCAACGTCAAGCCGAAGGGCGGTTTTTGTTTAGAACTTGAAAATGTTTCGACAATGTAAAAAATATTCTAGATTTAGGTTCTCCTGCAAAGGGCTTTATAAGGAGGAACATGCACCATGGGCTTTCCTTCAGATGCGCCTATATTTCATTCCGCTTTTATCAAATTTTCTATATAGAAAACATAGGACATCTTATTGGCCGTCTTGATTTATGGTGAATGCGGCGGGTTAGAAGCTTTTACTTCTATTTTTAACAAAATAATACATTTATTTATTTTTGAGAGACTTCTGAAGAATCAAGTAGTTGATATGTGTTCTAATAACTGATATAGTTAAAAATATATTCCAGACAGTGTTGATTAAGCGAAAATGTAGTAAATATTGAACTTTCAGAAGATTATGAGAATATATCGCAATATTAAATAAGCTAATTCGTTATTACATTTACAATATCAATATTTCAAAAATAATATTAAATAGTATTCATCTAAGCGTCATGAAACGTAATACCTACGTTCCATTGTGAAAAATTCTTAGCATTAATATTGCTTCATTACGATTTAGAAAGCGCTGTTCCCGAATTACCGATATTATCATAATATACCTAATACAGCATATTTTTCATAAAATTTAATGAACTAGGACCGACTTAATATTGAGAGTCCCCGTTTTTGGGGAATGGGGCGGGAGACATTGCAATGAAAGTTGAATCATTCTTATGGATTAAAGTTTTTTTTTATATAAACCTAAGATGTATCTAATTTCTATATTTCTATTCAATTCTAGCGCCAATAAGTCTTTCGACTAGGAGCAAAAACCTCTCCGGAAAAACTCGACATGTCTCTAATCCTTTGAAAACAGGTGAACGGTTGACATGTATTTAAACTCCGGCAGCAGAACTGCCTGGAAACTCTAGGAAATGTTTTTGCCCAAGGAAAATTAGGAAAATTTCGAGCGACACTTCGCAGACGACAAAAACGGAGGTTTCGGAACCGGGGATAAGTAATTATTATAAAAGGATTTCAGTTTAGGAAAGGTGACTAAGGCGAAGTTGACTGTTGGGAAGAGGCGAGTTGGTAAAGGGACAACGGTTTTAATACCTCGCGGCAAAAACTCTATTTATTTTCGTTAAGATAAAGGCCGTTCAGTAATATCAGACGAAAATAACAAAACTGTTTTAACTTCGGCTCTTGTGGTCCGAGTTCGTCCATATAGTCAATAAAAAAAATCGATATGAAGCATTAGTGCATTACTGTTCAAGCATTGTAGGGCCGCTTACATCCAGTTTTGACTGCGAAGCAAATTTTATTGTGAATGTATATGCTTAAAATATGCGTAACAGTTTTACTTCGCTATAGTTAATGATTGTATAATTATTAAAGAGAATATATTGAAAAAATGTAAACATAATTTTGCCAGGAAAAGAGACTTTAGGTAGAGGAAATTTTGATTTTCACAGTGTCTTTGATGTAAAAAGTGCTTTATAATTATTATTGCTTCGACATCATTTTCAATGCATACAATTAGATAGATAGGCCGGATCTTATAAATCAACAAATATTTACTCTATACAACTACTTTAACTGCCTCTATTAGTTATTAGGAATAAGCAGTACATGCGCATGCTTATAGAGCCAATTTGATATGTAGTCGGAGTTTTATAGAGGTCCTTACAGATTTTAAAAAAGGTATTATAGACTTCTTTTATACAATTTGGTTGTAAGAATATTCTTAAAATATAAAACTGCAGCAATTATCCCTCGAAAACAAAATTGAGCCATGAGAGGGTTTTATATAACAAATTTTCTAACACGCAGCTTCAATAAAGCTGTTATATAACATGTTTCCTTTTTAATCACTGATTATAAGAGTAGTTTTGCTTGTTGGACAGTGACTGGTCTAGTTTAGTTACTGAAAAATGAAGTGCTTAAAATGCATTCTATAGTTTTTTTTTTTGCAATTCTAGCGCCAAATTTCTCAGTAACTAAACCGACTAATTAAAAAACAACTATACAAAATTTTTCCTGCATCTATTTTAGAGCTCTTAAATTTTGCTGTTTAAAAAAAAATGATTTGGAATAAGTTGAAGTGTTTTTCATATCAACTCTTATTATTAAGAATTGAATTTTCTGAGAACTCGAGCCACTATCATTATCTAAATACTTATTACTTCTACCACAAAATAATTCTTGGCTATTCTGTGCTTCTACTTTAGGAACAATACCTTTATATAGGTTTTATTGATCTTTAATTTTCTAATAAGTATATCCATGCGTTTTGCACCTATATTACAATTATTGCAGAGATACCTTTGTCTCTATTAGGACCGATGCGTTTTAACTTCGCTTCTAAATTATAATACTGAGTTGTTTTGGCATCCGAGAATCGAGCCTAATAATAATTATTAATTGGTAGCCTGTTTTGAAACGTTTCGGAATTTAAAATATATCTAGTTTTCCTGTAAAATTCGCTGACTCAGTATTCGGACAAAAACAACCTGAGGTAATCGGGAATGTCCCATTTTCAGGAAGGCCTAGAAATATTTAAGCACACGCCTCTGTGAAAATTTCATTCAAAACGGTTAAACGTAAATAATCATATTTGGTTTTATTTTCCGGTGTAAGCCAGGTTTGTCGTTGTGATAAAAACGGTATTAATCACGTTGATAAGAAACAATATATCACCATAAAAGCTAATGAATATATAAACAATAGGAAACTTGAAAGGCAGCGAGAGTATCTACCGAGTTAATCTAAAATAGTCGTTTATTAGGAAATGTCCCTTAGCTCGGTGTCCTTAAATTTGTTAAGTAGGCATATTTATTTATTCTTGAACTTTCAGAACATTTTAAATATTAATACACGTAAATAGAAAAAGTTCCGATGCAAACTGAAGAACATGGAAGGGAAACACCAACTAACAAACAGCACAACCACAATATTTCTCGTGGAACCCTGAAATTCAGAATATCTTAACTGAATGTTGATTGATATACATGGTGTAAAAAACGGGCTTCACACAACTGGAATCTCGCAAAAGTAAGGGAAAAGTATGGGACAAAGTTGCGTACCTATATAGTGGCCTATTTATTTTAGAACGCTAACAAATTTTCTCTCGTATTGAAATAATAAATTTTGAATATTTTTATTATTTTGACTGTATCTGAACAGATCACTTAAAATAATTTTCACACTCATTTCCATATTTTCTTCCTTATAAAGTGGCATTCGAAGATTTCAAATGCGACGCTTCGCTGTCATTAATTTATTACTTTTTTTTTAAATACGGACTCTATTTTTATTTTTAGAAGCTTTCGATCTCCCAAAACTGATAATCTATCACACTTATCGAAAAAATAACAGGCTAAGGAATTTCCGAAGGACAGAATTTGTGTAGGACAGAGATTAGGTGATCTTTTCTAAAAAACAAAAAATACACAGAATAGGTACGTATTTAAATAAAATAAATTATAAATGGACCCTCCATACAAACTAACAGAGAAGAAAAATGGTAATCAGAACATCACTTCTAGTTTAGTAGATCGATCGATAATAGGACGATTTAGGAAGTACGACGGGGTGTTGGCAGGTTTTATGGCAGTGTCAAAATTCCAAGCTAAAATTTTGAAGCTTTTTGGATTTAAATAAATGTCCGTTCTTATTAATTCTTATCAATAAGTTGTTCCCGACTTTGTTTTGGGTTTGCCCACTTTTCTCTAAGCAGAATCGTGTGTTGTGTGTTCAATCGGCACGTCACTGTTCCGAGGAACGCAATAAGAACGATAACAAAGATCGATCGGCAAATAAAATCAAACACTTTGAGATACGGTCCGTTAACCGTCAGCCTTAAGTTAACTCTTTCACACGCTGTTTGCCTGCACATGTGGCATATTTTTTGTCAGTTGTTCTTCTAGGATAACTTGTCATCGTGTCATGCTATCTTTCCACGACGGGCTTTCGGTCCGATATAGATTAAATGCCTCTGTCTGGAGTGATATGTGTGCCGATGATGCCGTTACCGAAATAGATAAAGCATTACGGCATCAGGAACAATTCGCTTCAGTTCTTTAAAATGAGGGATTCTTAGTTAAAGCTAAACTTACGATTATTTCAATTTAGTTTTTAATAGGCCTGTTTCTCTTAAACGCCACAAAAAGTGTATCGCCCCGAAATAGAAACGGCTACAAAGCCGTTTTGTTTTAAGAGTAAATAAAGAACTTTTATGGCTGTTCTAAATTTATCCGTTGCACCTGGGCGTAATTTCCACGACACCTGGTATGTGAGAACCCATACCGATTTATAGCGAAGAATAATACACCAAAATAAAATGTATAGGGTTTATCCATACGGAATGATTACAAAATACTTGTTTTTGAATATCGGCAAATTAAATATAAAAACTTGTATTAATAGTTTTTATTATTGTAAATATATATTCAGTTCCTGCCTGATAGCTTATTAAAATAATTGACAAATGTAATATACTTCACGTGCGGATGATACGTAAACATATCAGTTGATCCTAAATGAACTTTATATTGATGCGAGTCAAGAACTAATAAAGAAGCCAGCAATTCTAATCGCCTTATTATTAATACCGCTAAACAACGCTTGACACCGATGACACCATAAATAAGAAGACTTCGTGTTAGAAGCCTGTTCGAAGTATCGAAATATTAATTTCCGTTTGAACGGTTACGATTTAGGTTAATTGCGTTGATTGATTTGAATTTAACTATTTAAACAACTTGCGTATAACAACCGAATAATACATTTTAAAGATGTTGTGCGTATTATTTATGACATTTTCCCAATTTAAGTTTAATTTTAATAATAACGAGTAATTGACCCGCCTATGCGGTGGTCATTCGCAAGGTTTCGGAAGACGTGCGAACGATCGACGAGCTGTCATCTTACACTTCCTAAATAAATAAGTTCCACTCCGGTGTTGCCAGAAACAGCACAATTCTGTTATGTCAATTTTCCATCAATTTCGAAACGAGTATATCAAATGCCAAAAAAATTAATTCTCTTAAGATAACGAAAATATCGCCGCAGCTGCTGTTTGATCATATTATTAATCTGATTATAAAAAAAACCTGCCAAACTTCCTGTAGTCCCTACCTGCACTTGCTAGAGGGCGCTGTAGTCGCGGCCAAAAGTTTTTATTTTAGAATTTTGTAGTGTTTCCTGCGTTTCCTTTGGTCTTAGAAAATTTTTGGATAGGTATGTTGTGTCACCAAATGAACAATATGAAATCAATGTAAGCGTTTACACAGGAATCTAAAACGTGAACCTCGGCAAGTTAGGCTTGAAATATGAATTTCTGCAGCATGTGCCCCCCGAAAATTCCATAATAAAATCATAAAATAATATACCTATTAGACACCTATTCTTATTACGCAAATAATAATATTAATAATAATTTGTAATTTTTTCAGCATATTTAGTATTACCATTGCTAAAGTACTAGAGAAACTTACTAGAATACTCACACGCTCACGCGTCTTCATATTACGTCACAGATCGTCATAGAGCTCGTGGTATTCTCTTTTGTTTACGCGATTCCTATGGTAACGGCTGGCACACATTCTTATTGCGTCCACTTGTCGGTATCCCTTTGATCTGTGATTTTCACCGCTTGTCGCGTTTGTTTTACCTTGAGTTTTGTTTCAAATTTTGCGATTAGAGACATAATATAGCGACGATGCTGGAGCGTTTTAATTAGACTTAGTTTAGCATTAGTTTTACTGACAATTTTGTGGATAAGTGTTCTATGATAAACTAGGAACTAAGTAGTAATTCCGAATGCTTTAAACTATTTTATTTTTGTTTAGTGTTAATAGAAATGTAGGGCAAATTATTTCGTTAAAATGAATTCAGTGGCATATATTTTAAAAAACAGACCTCTAAATTATGAGGTCAAGCTTAGTGCCATGCAATGATTGGAGAGGCTTACTTCTAATTTAGTTATAAAAAAAACTTGTACGGGAAAAACAAGGGAATTTAATAGATATTTCAAACAGGAAAACGCATATGATAAATTTTCTTGGATGTGTGGCTGCCTATTGGACAAATTGTCGATGCTGGTCGAAGGGCGGTAAAGAATAAAGAATGCACTTTATTTGGGTATTTTGGGTCAGTCAAGTAGTTCCATATTCGTTTCAATTTGCGTTTGCAGATTTTCAAATTTGTATAATTAATAATAGACGGTCAAGCGGGAAAGGATGCTGTTAATTCTGTTGGTAGTGTTTGTTGATAATTATTAAAAATTTAGTAGGAAACTATTAAAATATTTTATATATTTGTATTTAAAAATGAAATAATTAGATACTTATTACAATTACATAATTAGAATTTTTAATTGTAACCTCTATATCTATGGAAAATATGGTATGATTTAACGTAAGTAACATTCATCACCATGTGTGTTTTTATTCGCTTCATTTTCTCTATATTCATCTTATTCGTAAATATAAATAAATTGGTCACAGGGGGCCCCATGACCTTCTTGTTTTTTAACGGTTTTAATGACTTTTGGGCTATAATTGGGCGCGGCAACCCGGCAGTTTAGCATCCGACGGGCTTTTGGATGCCTTCTACCCCTGCGCCCTCCCACTTTATAAACCCAGAAACAGCCACTGAATTTCTGACGTCACAATTGAAGGCGATCGCCTGGCAAGTTATACTGTTACAAGCACGCAATTCATAAAACTGAGCTATTCTATAATCAGCTTTTGACTGAATTGTAAAGAATTTAAAATTCTGTAATACGTAAAACTTGTAGCAGTAAATTTTATTTAACTAACTAACCAAAACAGTTAAAAATATAATCTGAATAAGGATAGTGTCTGAATTTTTTGTACTGCCAAAAATATCCCATTAAGGCGCCAATTTATTGGGTTTTCGGCAGGAGTATTTCCGAAAGTTCTCCATATGTTTGAAATATCTAAACCGAAAGAGACTGGTTAAGGAATGTGCTAGTATAGACGAGCTAAACACAATCGTCTGATGAACTTTGCCAATGCTATTCAACTTTTAATAACGAACAATACATTCCCAAGTAAGCCTACCTACCACTAAAATATATATGGCCGTATAGATAGATATATAGGTAATTTTTTAATTATTCCAAGTCAGAGTTTAAATAATAATAGTTAGAATAAAAAAACCACAGTTAGGCGTGGAATAACGTCAACATTGGAAAAACGCTTTAAGAAATACAATGAAAAATTATTGACTTATAAATTTAAAAGGAACTTAAAACCTCAGCAACTCAGCAATACGAACATGGTAAAAGACAACACATTTAAAATTAAAACTAATACATGTGAGATATTGAGGGTTAGATATAAAAAACATAACAAATTTTAAAACATACATCAACTAACCCAAAGACCATATCATATCCTTAGCTCATAAAATTCGTCAAACGAATAAAAAACTCTTCACATAAAAATGTATTTAAAACATATCCCAGCTATTAGACGGAAGGTTATGTATCCTTTCAGTTATATAATTAATAAAAAATGTAATTCAGAATTTAAAGTTTTTTTTTCAAGTAACTAATATTATATATTACAAACAAGATTTGATTTGAATCTATATTCTGGCGACAAACAATGAACCATCCAAGATGCACATACATAATTACACTCGATATTACAATAAAAATGTTTTTATTAAAAAGCATGTTTACGGCATTCTTATTGTTTCATTTTAAATATGTTGTGGAACATGTATTGTTTGAATTTCATATGAGTTTCCCCAAAAAAAGTTATTTGTAGTTGTGCAGCCACCCCAATGAGGCGTCAGGAATTCTGACTTAAATTAACTTATCAACTAAATTATTACATTAATGTTTAAATTCGATTTTAAACCTAATTTGTCAATTACCACATCAATTGCATATTTTTTGTTTCTTTTTTTAATGGACACATAAATGGGGATAACTTTGTTGATCCGACATCGTTGTCATCCAAGATCGGTAACACAGCCGGATTTAGGTTAACTTTTATATAAGGGGCTAGGATAAGAAGGGAGTAGGGACTGATTCATATCATTCTACCGTGTGACAAACGCATTTTGCGAGTGGTATATACGGTGTTCCAGTGTTTGCTTGACCTATTGGACTGCACTAAGTAGTAATCAAAACTTGACAGACTTAAAAAAAATCTTCTCGAACAGGAAGTATGTTGCTCAGTATGCCACACTGGTGTGAAAAACTTGTAAGCATGAATCTTTTAAATTTAAAATTTTGTATAAGTTAGTGTTGTTTTTGATTAAAAATTAAAAAAGCCGATCTCTCCTATTTTCCACTTGTATCCTTTGCTTTACCCTGTACATAATATAGGACATTTCAATATTTTTCAAATATTCACGTAAAGAAAAAGAGATGGAAACATACGGTTGCATAACAAATATAAATATCATCATCATTAACAAATATAAATATCGGAAAAACAAATCTTTGAGTCACCCGGTATAATTTGCTTTGTTTTCGAGTACCCGTATCAACTTTACTTCATTTTATCACAATTGAACGACTACTGATGCTGATGTGATACCTGTAACTTTAAAAAGATAATATTTTACAAAATTGATTCCGTCTCTTTTCCATAAAAAAGAGGTAAGAACGTTTCCCCATTATGGTTTTTTGAACAGAAGGCTTATTTTAGCTAAAAATGGAACTGGAAATTAAGTTTCGTACTTCTACGTAAAACGCGTAAACTACGTAACTTTCAAATTTTTAAAAGACTTTCAAACGTCCTAATAACTTTAACCTTCCGGAAATGGCTTCAAGTCTAACAGATCCGGCCCCCTTTTAGTTGCTTTACTAAACTCCTAAAATGCCCCCCCCCCCCCTATTAGACTTTCCTAAATTATCTTTGTTTTCTGTATAATTATTATTGGGCAAGTTTTTTAAATTATGAAAAATTATCAGCCACTGATTCTGAGGTAAATAAATAAAAACAAAACGTTTCATTGAGGTTATGTTACTCAAATTTGCGCAAGTTACGCTCATCAGGTGGAGCTTTTAACGCTACATAGTGACGTAACAAGATAAACGTAGTAAAATAAACATCGGTGAACAGTATGAAATCAGATTTTTATTTAATTGAAGCAGTTTCGATTAATCTGGAAGAGTAAACAAAACGTCAAGCCAACGAAGTAGTTTACAAAAAAACGTAGTGGCACTTAAAACCGGCGCGAATTGACTAATACGGCTGCTAAATTCATCTAAACATGTTGCGAGATCGGCGCCGTTGCGTTTTAATTCCTATACCGGCCGAATGATGTAAATTTGGATTTTAAAAAGTGTGTTGGAGGTCAAGTGACTATGATTGCGTTCCCACATTTAAACCGCTACTGTTGCGCCGCTAAAGAGTGTTAATTTTCAGTGGCGGCTCCTGCCGGGGGGCACAAGAGCACGTGCCCCTCAGAAATTCCATAAAATAATCATAAAACACTACCTATCAATTCCATTCCTATTATGCGATTAATGCCCAGTTTCTGAAAGTATGGATAACTTTATTCTTCAAATATTTCCTATGACAACGATTGTTATTACAATTGTAAACATAGTAATTATAGGCTTCATAACTTTATACAATAGATATCTGGTACTTCAGAAACCGGGCATAAGTGCCAGTTTCTTCAAGTCCGAATAACTTTATTTCCAGAATAATTACTATGGCTACAATTATTGTATTAGGGCCTAATAATATTAATAATTATTTGTAAATTTTTCAGCATATTATATTTAGCATTACCAGTATTTAATTATCTACTAAAGTGCTAGAGCAATTTACTAACATACGCACACGTTCATGCGTCCCGATTTTACGTCACAGACCACCATAGAGCACGTTGCATTCTATTTTGCTTGTGCGGTTCCTATGGTATGATTGGAGCACATTATTATTGCGTCCACTTGTCGGCATCCCTTTGCTTTGTGACTTTCACCTCCAAGTGACGATGCTGGCGCCTTTTTTTAATTAAAATTAGTTTTCCTAATACCTCTATGAAAACTATCATTTTCGACGTCTCTGTAGAGCAAAGAAAGCAAGTCTTTTCTGTCAGGGCACGGAAAAAATTTTCCCGGTCCCTAATTAGGGAGCGGGAAAAGTTTTCCCGTTCCCTGATTTTAAGTGCTAAATTTGCAGTTATTTAGTCACAGAATAAGCATAAAGTATAATAAATTGGGTTAAAATTACACAGCGGTGCAGTCTACCAGATTAATCTAGTTCATTTTAGCGTCAATAGTCTAATTTTAAGTAAAATTATTTCATTTATTCTGACATTACTTGTCACAAATACTTCAAAATTAGCTGCCTATTCAATTACAACAAAGCATACTAACACATTTCCATAGCAACGCTTGATGAATATTAGATAAATACCTGTCTTGCTTGTCTTGCAAGTTTGACGTTTGCTTTCATTTGAATACAAAATATATTATGACATGATTTTGGATACGTAAAATTATAATAATTTTATGCTTATGTCTTGATTTCAGAAAAATATCGTTCATTACACGTCCAGAAACAGCTTTTCCTGTGCTTGCACGACTTCCGTGCGCGCACCGGAAAAGCCTAGTTTCCGGACTGGTAACGAAATATACTATAAGCATTACTTTTATCGATAATTTTGTGGATAAATAAATGTGTTTCATGCTGAACTTAGTAGGTAAGTTCAAATATTTTGAACCATTTTATTTTAGTTGTTGTCCCACCTTAGGCGGGTTCGCCTTCGGCGGCTCCTGACGATAGAATTGGGGAGCTTTTTGGTGGTGGTTCTAAATGCCTTTTCTCCCTGCGCCCTCCCACTTTATAAACCTACGAGCCACCACTGTTTGTTTTGCTTAGTTTTTTATTACAATACAAACTCAAGGCTGATAAATATTAGGAAGAACTAAAAATTAATAAATTTGACAACAGTGTGTTTGGTGGAATAGCTAGAAACGCCAGTGGTAGCAGCAATTCATCTGCAAGTGCTGTTGTTAGCCATGTTCGATCCAACTTTATAGAAATGATCTAATTTTGGTTTTTTAGTAATATTTTACTTAAAAAAGTAACTACATATTATGGTTTAGCCAATTTAAAGTATGTTAAAAAAATAAAACGAAAAATAAACAAATAAAAAAGCCAGTGATTCCAGGAGAACTTAAATCCGGGCGCTTCCTCGTATCGAACGTACGAGATCGCAACTTTTTATAGCACGATTCATAAATGTGCATGTTTTTCATATTTTGGGTTAGTTTGGGTTAGTGTTGGTTATGCCACAGAACATTAACAAGAAGGTTCACTCTAAGCCCCGCCCTCAGTATCTCCCTCCTTGCCCCGTCACGGAACCTGATGAAATGCTGGTTAACCGCTCAGGACTCATGCCACGTTTCACCCCGTCTGGTCTAAAATCTGGCGTCTCGCCTTGGTAAGCGCTACATCAAAAGTGCCTACTGAGAGTTGACCTTCTAGTCTTTTGTTTATGTTTGGTGGTTACGCCCCGGAAGCGAGCGGATGCCCAGGCATGAAGTTCTCAAATATTTGAAGACAAAACGTAACGAGGATATTCTAGCTAACATTTATAATATAATAGTCGCCTTATGGCAAGGTGTACGCTCGATACGAATATGCAACCCGCGCAAATCAGTCATAGTTCTCACTAGGTAATCAGATCTCGAGTTGCCCATTTCAAGTTAAAATTGAATAAAAATTGCTCCGCCTATTCCCAGACCATCCGGAAGGTTTCGAAAGATCACGAACAATCGATGAGCTAGTATCTTACATCTTACATAACGTTCCGGCATTGCCAGACGTAGCACTATTCGTACTGGAACCTTAGGCACTGCCGTAAATTATCATAAAATATTGTGCAATTTACCGAATGCATTTATTCTAAAATGCCGCGAGTTCTTAATAATTTATCGAAAAACGTCAAATTTTCAAAAAATTAATATATTAAAATACTATATATATCAAATACGGAATTTTGTGTGTAATTAGTCAACTATTATGGCGATGGCGTTTGGTGTTGGCCCAAACTATTTCTTTTCTTATATAGTACAAAATTTTGAACAAAATTCGGGAAATTCTAAAAACAAATCTCAAAATTTTGACTTTTTCATAAAATTTTAAAAGTTACTTGGAAAAAAATCGATTAGGTTAGGTTTGGGCAATAGCAGCTAACTCCGTTACGTGACTACAGCACAAACTAGGGAGTGTTACTATAACAACTAAGGCGGGGCCAATTTAATGTAAGTTGATAGAAAGTGCCCTTCTCTAAATTAAAAGAATTTTAAACCGAAAAAAAGGAAAAAGCATGTGTGATCACAGTGCGACTTGGATGCTACACTCAGTTATATTTCCTACTAGGTAACGAAACCTCATAACACGAATCTCAAGAACGCCATGCGATATTTGTGATAGACTTTTTTCCTATTATCGTTAATTAATAATTGTTGTAGACAAAATAGTTTATGTTAAACGTGCTCAAATGAGTTTTATATTGTTCAGGGAAAAATTGCACTTTTAACACTATTACCATAAATAACTATTTTCCCTGACCTTTGACTATTATGAAAAGTTTTCAAAACGCATTACCGACTAAGTGTGAAACTGTTTCGTTACAATATGATGTGACAAAAATTCTTCACAATATTTCTCATTCTCGTCTGGAAAATGAAGGTCAGACAATAAGGCACTTCCCTATCATTAAGCAGTATTTTCAATATCAATAATTTAATCATACGGGATCGCGAATGATTACATCTTAGTAGAATGTTTGCATCAATTTGAGACCCTTCTTAGTACAGCCCTTCAGTTAGATACTTTTCTCAACAGCAGCACGTGTGATAGTTTAGTAGATATAAAAACGGATTGGAGATCTTCCTTACTGCGGAATTTTCTATTTAATTAGTTTCCACACTTTTCTTAACAGCAGCAAGTGTGATGTTTTTGATAAAGATAGGCTTGGTAGCTAAGTCATATATGACAGCAAGATAATTAATGGAAGAAAGAAGAAACTATTTTTGGTAAATTCAAGGAAGGTAAATTAGCCGTCAGGGAATTGCCATTAAAAATAATAATAAGTGATGGCCTGTGACGTCAAATGAAAAGTAAATTCTCGCTCATACGTGATTGAGGACTATACGCTAACCAGGGTTTAAATTCTGTGTAATTTTAGATTAATTAATATTGATGCATTCTAGACTAAAATCGATAGATCAAATTGTGTTAAATATACATGCCAAAATTTCATTCTTCATCGTAATTTATATCCAGAGATATGTTAACATCACATTTCTGCTTTGGACCCTTCAAGGTTAAGGGAATTTGGAAAAGTTTTATATTTCAAATATATGCATTTTTGGCCTCATGAAAACTCAAGAAGGTATGAAGCTATTAAATACCAAGGAATAGCATCGGTTCATACCTCGTGTGGTATTATTAGTAATAAGATCAGTGGTCTTATTTTTCAATGGTAATATAACCGGTCAAAGAAACAACTGCTTCAAAATGAAATTGATAATCTTTCTTTTAGATTCTACTGGAAAAATAGCCAATATGGCTATTTCACATTTTTTAAATAATAAGAGGAAAGCCACAAATATGGCCTTTATTTTCATTTATTTCAAACTCCTAAACGAATAACTTTACCATAAGGTATGTATAATAATTTTCTATAGTAATAAACACTGTAAAGTATAAATATTATTTTTATTTTTATTATTATATATAGTCCAGACGTAAATGTAGGTAATCAAATTGCGGTGAAGCTAAATGTCACGAGTTCCACAAATGATAAGGGAGGACTATACAACTATTGTGATTCACGAGTTTATAAACTTATGATACACCAGACCAGGATAAAAAAACAGTAAGTCACAAAGTACGATCGGTTCTCTAGTGATAAATAATCTACACGGGGATGAATCATCTTGCCGAGCATATAATAAATAATATTAAATAAGTATTTGTGGAATAATTATTCCCTTCTTGAGCTCGAGTATAAATTTAGGTATATTGATTTGAAGTTTAAAATATCGTGGATTGGAATCTGCCTTCCTATTAGTAAATTAGTTTTTCTCCGATTGACAGCAAATATTAATTTTGCAGACACATATCAATCAGCAAAGTATTACTTTTCCTGTCCAGGCAGCAAAGTAAGTACTTTGCTGCCTAGGCAGCAAAGTGATTAGTCTCCATGGGAATAAAACGTTTGACATAAGTTGTCAAACTATAATTATTATGGACATATACATTTCCATAGCAACCAACCGTTCCAACAATTGCGATTTCTATCAAATTTTGTCTTCATTTATCACTACAGGAAAAATAAAAAGATTGTGGGAATTGTAATAATTTGCAAATATACAATATACATAATATATCATTATAAACAATCGGAGAAAAAATTATATGTTCAACTCGGCAGCAAAGTAGATTGACTGCCTTAGCTGATGAACTATCAGCCGCGGCAGTCAATCTACTACTTTGCTGCCTAGTAAAACAAATAACTATTCTTACTTTACCGTTACAGATATTCCAAAATCTGTTTGCAAATATTTAAATCAAGTAGGTAATTGCGGCCATTGGCTCGCGTTTCTGGATCTGATGATTAATTGCATCCAGAATCCAACTTAAAACGTCAACTGTTAACTGCATTTATTATTTATTTTTGTCTATAAAATGTAGTCACCCACTTTGTAAATAGAGGTTTAACAGTAGTTGAGATATCACTACAAACTCACTTTATTAAATATGGGCCTGGACCTTTATTTCATATTTAATATGCTACTTAACCATGTAGGTATCACATGAATAAGTTTTTCTGTATTCCAACCCAAAAAATCTATCTTCAAAGAACCAGGAAAAGCTTACTACTTCTTTTCCAAAGTACGAATAGAAAACGATAAAAGAAGACAACCGATGTTTATTTATCATATTATGTCAAACTTACTTATTTTATGTCAATTAAATTGTGATATTTTACAGAGCCATTTGGGTAGAAATGTAAGAAAACAAATTCCTATGATTCGTGGTTGAGAAGTAAATTAAATTTGCTTACCAAATATGAGATAAATAATTCAGGTTCGTATTTAAAAAGTAAGCTGATAGTGATATCTCAAATGTTACACGTTAATTAAAAGAAAAACGTGATACCATATTGTAGAGAAAAAAAAAACACTGATAATTGTTTCATAATATATGCGTATTAAAACTTTGATAATTTTTTATTACAAACGGTTAGAAATACCTCCAACATGAAGAATTATAAAGAAATTTGGTGGCGCAATCTGCATCCATCTGTTAAAATTTAACTGATTTTAGGCCAAAAAAATAGACACATATAAAACAATAATTCCTCTCCAGTTATTGATTCAACTAAGTCCTTTTCGATGCTTCATTTTACAAATGGTTAGCAATACCTTTAATATGAATAATTATAAATAAGTTATGCAGCGCAAAGTTGCATGTGTTAAAACTAAGCAAAATAAACCAAAACTTAACGAAAGCTAACCCAAAATAACCAAAGATAAGATTTATTTGAGTTATTTTTCGTTTGTTTGGGATGGTATTGGTTAATTTGCGTTAGCCTTTGCTTCTTTGGGCTAGCTTGAGGAACCTGAATTACCGCAAGGGCTTGCGCAAAGCTAACCAATACCAACACAAAATAATCAATGAAAAGTATTAAAAACCAGTATTAATACTGCAGAGCAAAGTTTCTACTCGTAAGTATTCCTACGCTATATTTAAGCTAATTTATATGGGTTACTGCTGATTAGCTTTCGTTAGTTTTGGATAACGTCAGAAAGCGCGAGGGATAAAAATCAAAGTTTTATTAGTGTAGAGGAATACATATGTTCTTATTTATCGCGACCTAAATAATTTTAAATTATCGCAAATGCGGATTTCCGCGCCAAATTTGTTTATATTTCTACATATTAAAGGTATTTCTAACCAGTTGTAACAAAAAAAAAACTTTAAAGTTTTAATAAGGACCTATATGAAAAAATTGCCAAAAAAAAAACAAATCAAACTAGCCGGTATTAATATTAAACAGGACAATATTAATAACGCTATATTAAGACTGGTTTGTGTGGGTTAATTTTGGTTACCTTGGTTTATAAAAAATTATCGCAAAGCTCAGTCACTCTGGCTAAATAAAGTTTACCAAAACTAACAGAAACTAGCGAAAGAGAAGTATTGTAATCCAAATACCATGTTCCATTAATACTGGTTTGTATGTGTTAGGTAAGGTTTGTTCGGGTTAGTTTTTATCAGCATGGTTTAGTCCTTTGGCTAGTAACATGAATCTTCTAATAAGATCCTATTAAAACAATAATAATTACTAGGGGGAATTTTTTTTTCATTTGAGTTCTTACCTGTTACGGTTTAAATCGGAAAAATTTTGATAAATGCGAATTTACGCAGCCAAATTTCTTTATTTTATTTCACAAAGTTCCTTATTATGAACACAGTTGTTTCATATAGATCCTTAATAAAATTTACAATAACTGTGTCATAATAAAGATATTTGTGAAACAATACCCAAAACACGTTGAAAATGCAACACTGTAAAACAAAAATATCATCATGGTTTTACTAGGAATTTTTCTTTCTAATGTTGGTCATACAATACATAATATTATGCCACTACAAAAGAAAGGGAAAACGCCATGTAAATTTAAATCCTATCCTATTGGCAACACTACCGAGAAGATTATTGACATACATGGATACCACCATGGTATTTACATCACTGGTAAAGTTACCGAGACTACCGAGAGATAGGTATATCGACCCTATATAATACAAATATTTACTCATACACTCATTCCGCAGTACTCTATTTACTCTCACTCTATTCTATAATTTAGAAAAGACGGAAAACAATGCGCAGAGAAAAAAGAAAAAGCTCCTATGGAAACGTAGCTTAAAGGTGTTGCAGCAATGTTTTACACCAAAAATGCAATGTCATGATTCGTTTATACATTTTGTATAAGTGGTAAAGGATTATCAGGCAAGGATATATTTTTATAATTTATAACAATTGAAGAAAGTGCTAAACTGTAGGTAAGTATATTATAAACTGACTTACCACTTGAGCGTTTGGCGAATGTAATAACTCGTGCTTCTCCAGCTGTTCCTTGGAGGAGAAGGACGAACTGCACTGCGAACAGCCATAACGTCCTCCGGACCCTCCCAAAGGCGACGGTGACACGGCACTGGTCACCGAAAGGCTATTTTCCGATGTGGCTGTCAAGTCCGCGTGTGCGATTTCCATGTGCTCTTTCAGCGCTTGAAAACTTTGGCATCCTTTTTGGCATTGCGGACATTTAATGAAATATTCGGCGTTGGCGTTGAGCTCTTCCTCCTTTATGGTCCCATTGGCCAGGGACGGAGCTGAAACAATAAGTCCACATTATAATCGATCCATCAATGATTGATCTTAAATATAGATCTCCCGAATACGTACGATCTTCGGGGGGTTTAAATAGGGGCTCCATTTTCATATCGCTAGCGGTGATTTTCAGTTGAACAACACCTGACAGTTTTTTGAAGGGAAGTTGTTACTGTTACCTAGGTTGTCACGTCGAGAAGCGAATAATTGGCAAGGTATTCTGATCTCTTATAAGGCGGGTGTTTATTTATATACAGGGTGTTACAGAATGTTGTGAGGAAAATTTAAGGACGCGACTTCCAAAACTCCAATCCTTTTTACTATTTTAATAAAAAAATCGGCCTATCGTTGAACTCGTTTCCTTGAAACTATGAAGAAAAAATTAAAATTTCAAGGTGTATTCTATATACAGACAAAGAAGTCTTGTTAAGTTATATTAGATATTTAAAATAGCCCCTATATAATAGTCATTATTTTTCAAACGTTTGCTTTCTGTGGAGGTCTCGTTTGATAAGTTTCATTTTAGTCTTCTCCTTAAGATAGGAAAACTCTTATAGTTTATTTTGTATTAAAATATTCTCATCACTGTTTTGAGCTAATTTTTACAATAATAATTATTCCTACATTCCGTGCTTGTATACATATATTTAATTTAGTATTGGTATTTGAATACTTAATTTCCAGAACTAAAATTAGTAAATACACAAAATAGAAAACGAGACGCAATAATGGTAAAAGAGGCGTAAAATAGTTCTATAATTATTCACTACAGGATGTCACCAATAAATGTTAAGTTGGTATAATTGTTTCCCGTGTCGAACCACACGGCTGTGTATATACCTTGCCCGTTTACGATTAAATTAGAACCTTTTGTTAGGCAGGAAAAAAGTGCGGTTTAACAAATGTAGCTACAATATGGTCACAGCGAGCGGTAAAAATAATATTTCGACGTATAAACATTTATATTTCGAAGTGGTTTATTATACACGAGGTATTCTTAGAGTATTGTCGGTATATTTATACGAATGGATGTCCAGGAAATTCATATCTCTACCTTTTATTTGATGCTTATTTGTATTACGTTATGCACACAAAAAGATATACAGGGTTTTTAAAAACAAGATCCTCTATCCCTTCATCTCATAAAATAAATGCCACATGTTCTTCTCTTCACTTAACATTTTGCATTTTTATTGCTGGCTTGTAAATAGGTTGTTTAGGTAACCGAGTATCTTATTAAATGAAACATCTTGTACCTAGATATATTTCTGATGGTTTTAAGCTGATTTTATTATTTTTATTAATGATGCGCTTTCAGTTGTACGTAGTTTGAAAATGCGATTGTTTGACAAATTTTTCAAAACAGCCAATACCTAAAGGAAATATCTAATATCTGTAATGAAAAGTGTTTCTACAATTTATTTCTTCAAATTTTAAATTGTTGAACACACTACAGATTTGAAAAAATTAGAGTAATAAATTATATCTTGGCAACGCTAAACCGGCTGAACAAATATTATAAGATTCCGAATAAAGGTAAGGCGCATCCGTGCATCCTATTTATCAAAAGTGAAACTTATGTAGCGTCGCTTGTGAAATATTCGAAAAATATTAATAGGTAAGAAATACACACTGAAGTGAGACCATGCAAAGTCCTTCATACAGGACGCAAGTGACTCAGACTTACCCATACCAAAATTTTCGTAATAACGGTCAGGTGTAACGAATACTGCCTTTTCATTTCTCTTAATTTGGCTGGATAATGACTTCCTGATATTTACATCCTTCAATAATCAGACGCCTGTGACAATGTGGCAACGGCGCGGCGGTCGATATTACGCGGAGCGCGGAAATTCCATATACGTTACGTTTATGGGAAATTCACGTCAGTTTTGAGCTTTCACGCACGGCATTGCCTTGGGTTAGTTTTGTTTGGTTTCGCCCCCGGAGCGAGCCAAGCAAGCGGAGGGCCTTGCGTGATGTGAAATATTTGAACACTAGGCTGCTGCCAAATGCGCAGGTCCGAAGGTTGAAAATTCGGTGGAGGTAAACGTGAGTAGTGCGGAATCGCATTATAGTTGCCAGGTGCAACATATTTATCGAATCCTAACAAAAATTTGCTTAGAAAACCAGTAAAATAATATTCTGTGCCATAGTCGATAATTGTAACATTATTTAAAGATTTTTAAAATAAACAATAACATTATTTAAAAACAATCATCTAAATTTATATATTATACTAATTTTTTAAATGAGTATCGATGATGTCCTTTAACCGGCCATGGGCGCTTTTTGAATTTTAAACTCACCCTGCTGCATTCGGTGTTGCCAATTGGAGAAAAATTTTTTTTTCTATTTTCATTAAGAAAATAATATTCTCATTTTTACTGCATTGGCTGGCATTGGTTCACAGGTTGTTCTTGTTCTTATCATCCTATCTTACGTGCTTTGACTTACAGTTTTACGTTACATTACAACGTTGCAGTAATTTGAATGTGTTGATGGCTGCTTTTTAGTAATTAATTCGTGTGCTTATTATGTTTATAGCTTATATATTATACATACATATACGATAGGTACCTAAATTCTTTTTATTTTGTTGAGATGGTGTTTTATTTATTTTAGAAGTTCCCTTTTTGATTAATATTATATTTTTTATTTGTTTCTGTTTTTTTTACATTGTTTGTCGGTATATAAATGTTATCTTATTTGAGTACCTACTATTTGTAGGATTCAAATAGTTTCAATACAAAAAAAAAACAGATTACCTAAAAGAAGACAAATTTGTTAGATATTTTAATTTGGAACATTATTTTCTGATAAATCTGATATTTTGGTAACCCGTCGGAACAATTTCATGTTTCACTTCCGGCAACGTTGATTGGCATGATACTAACTGAAGACTGAGTAGAGACGACCTATCAATACCACATCATAGGAGAAGCAGTCAATTTAACTTGTAAATTCTTGTAATAAAGCCAAGTTTTATTCACCATTGATTGCGTTATTTCAAAGTACACTTCAACTATGTCGAAGAGATGTGGACAAGCACCAGAACACCAATAAATAACATTTGGGTGGATGTTCCACAGTTATTTTTCTTCTGTCTAACTCAACATTCCTAAAATATGCAGTCGAGTTGAGCATTAAAATTTTTGTGATATTTTCATATGTGCTCTTGATTATATATTATAATTTCGCTAATTTCGGCCGTCATATAAAGTACATTAAAAACGGGGCCGTATACCAGAAAATTTACGGTCGGAATTAATTGATTCCGCAATTTATTATCGTAACCAAGGTTAGTTGTCTGCCATTCTATCCTGGATTGATGACAGCGAATGAATTGGTTTAACATTGTTCACTTTTTCCCTCCCGCCACATGATTTAGGTCATGATTGTCGTGATGTTTGCTTTTAGGCATTAATTTCGATGTTTTATGGACTTTTTAACGTCCGAAAATACGTGGGAAATGAACACGCGTTTCGGTCAATAACATCGTACGTCATATAAAAGATTAAGTTAGATAATAATTATGGTCAAAGGAGTTTCACATTTTCTTTCCCGATCAATGTTGACAAATGAGCATAAAAAACGTCCCAAGTACAAAGATAAAACATCTCGAATTTTAGGTAGCAAAATGCATATAATAAGAACCGCATCAGAGCAGCTTATTCAGCTAGTCTTCTTGCCTCATGAACTAACCTAAATCCGCATATTATCTAGGCATAAAAAAATCCACTTAATTTTCAACCATTTTTCAGTTCCTATTATTAAATAATTTCCTATTCTCCGGGAACACTATAGCCGATTTGAAAATGAGTAAAATTGCTCATTCGCTTGAAAACAGATAAACTCACTTATTGAAGCCTGGGTCAAGAAATTATCGAACATTGCTCACCCAGTTTTTCTTGCTCACATTATCATCACTTGAGAACTATTCTATGTAAATTTTGATGCTGAGTAGTCTTTATGTCGAATATACATTTATGACCAAGTAAAAGCACGATTATACGTTTAGAAATCAGTTTAAGTAAATAATTAATGCAATTTCTAATGTGGGAAATGAACGCACATTCCGGCCAATATCACCCACCCATAAAACTTTTGGCCATCCAAATTACGAGGGTTTTACATATTCTAAGTCGATTTTAGAGCTTTATGAGCAAAACTGCTAATTCGTTGTACCGGGTGACTTCGTATAAACTAGCACCCCTTGTACCTTTTTTATATTTTATCATACGAGAATAATAAGAATACTGGGGAAATTTTCCTTTCCAAATCTGTGTTCTAATTTCCGATAATTTTGCGTGAGCGGAGCACAAAAAATATACTTACAGATTTTTAATGGAATGCCCTGTATATTTCTGGCTAAAATGAAAGAGCTTTTTTCTGATTTCAAATATACCATACACGTTTACATTTGGTTCAACTGTTTTTACGATATTTAATTTTATAGTTGCATTGAATTGAGACATATACAGGACATTCTATTAAAAATATATATACTTTCTGTCGGCCTCTGTATAATATAATGCAAAATTATCGGAAATTAGAATACATATTCCGAAAGGAAAAAATTTCCCATGTATAACAGGTTTTTTATGATTATTCAAATATGATAAAAAATAAAAAAGTTACGAAATCATCCGGTACATAAGAACCTATTTATAATGATATCGATGATAATAAATAAAGGAATTATTTTTCCTTTAAAGCACTGCTTTTCAGCGCCAAACAAAATTATCACATTATTACAAACAAATTACAACATTGACCGAAGGCTGAGCGTTTAGGATAGATATTGAACATTGTCCATTAGGTTTTTTATTTGCACATTGCCAACACTTTACTTGGCAAATATTTTCTGTAGCGATTAGCTTTAATGCTTTCTTTCTCTTTAAATGCTTTAGCTTTACATTAACAATCGGGTTTTTACCACAAATATATATTTTTAATATTCATACAAAAAGTAACCTTATACCTACTCATAACGACAAAATTAATTAAAGTGATTATAGTGGATTTTTATCAACATTGATTTAGATATAAGATTATTTGCATTTTTTACCTATGACATTTTTAATATCTAGCGGTAACTTGAGATACATGACATATTTTTATATTTCCCTCAACCCTCAACCCCAGCCAACGTTATTTCAGCCCACTATGTTAGATATCGGATTTTTTCGCGAAAAAAGAGTTGTGCTCTTTTCCGACTTTGTCAGAAAAATTAAAAGGCACATTGACTGCAGGCTGGGTCTTTGGAAAGAGTTATAAGCGATAAACATTAGGCGCTAAATCTCGATTTTCTCACTACCAATACTTCAGTGGGTAACTATTTTTTGTACATTTTTATTTCTATCAATTTTGATGTTAAATATGTAATTTGAAATTCCTAAAGCTAAATTATACACATGGGAACAAACTGCATAAGAGTAATTTTATTTTTATACTTGCAGTAATTCTTATACCTACTTACTTGTAATCAAACGAAAATATGTTTATACTTATTTTTTTTTATTTATTTAATAACAATCTATAGTTTAGAAATACTGAAAATTTTAAAATTGGCTTGACCCTCAAGCAATGTTGCCATGTTGTTATTACAGGTCGCTATTTTAGAAGTTGACGCGCAGAGTTTCCATGATTTCCTATGCCCACTTAATTGCAAATAATAATTAAAAACTCAAAACAAATCAGTTACCTGCGGTTAGTGACGTTAGATTTTATTTTTGCAATTATGGAAAACTAAAAGTTAGGAAAATGGCCATTTTCCGCCATTATTAGAAGAATAGTCTTAAGAACAAAAATATTTTTTTTCGGGCAAATTCATAAAATTGTTTTAACAAACGCATTTGCGCGTATCGGTCGAAATTTTTTTAATTTCCCTGATGGGCATCCACCTTATGCTAAGCAAAATAGGGGCAAAACGTGTTTTTTGTTTTTTTTTTTCGATACAAATTGAACACTCACTTGTTACACCTATTTATTATTTACGAAAAATTCATAGCGTATACCTAGCTTACATATTATTATAATAGGCTCTTAACTGCACAACCGACAATATAAATGATCAAAATTCTTGTCGACGTCCATAAATCTCTCATTTTCTATTTATTCCTTAACCTTTTTATTTTAGCGCAACTAAAAGTTTTAGCGCCAGCTTTACAAACAAAATTATTCCTTTTGTGACGCCGTGTCACGTTGAATTATTCCAGTTGGACACAATCCAATTTTAATAAAATGCTTTTGTATCGTCTCGGGAAAAAAAAACGGCTTCGCACGAATCAAAGGATCCCTTGCCACGTATGAAAATACCTCGTTAGCATTTTTATAAAGGGGGATATTTATTTTTGATAGATCAAACTTGGTGGGCGATATTATATTATGTGTGTCTGTTTGGTTGGACAAAACTCGAGTGTCAATAAAAAATATCGATTTCATGTTTTTTTTTAGCATCGAAGTCTTTGTGATCCTATTTAAATATCCCCATAAAATATTTGTTTCAGCAGGTGTAAACGTTATCATTATGTTTAATTTTAATTCAAAATTATCACAGACGAATCCTGGATGATAATTAATTAAAATAACACACACCAAAGGATAAGCTCGTGCGCCGCCCATAACTCAGAAATCGTAACAATTCGTTCGGCCTTGTCTCATGGCTCCACCTATGTTTTCGATGTCATGACGGTGTAATTTAATGTAAACTTACATAGCTGGGAAAAGGGAAGTTTCCGTACCATTTTTCTTTTACAATACCCGCATAGGTTGATAGGCATTATGATCAGAGTAAATTTACAAAAGCGCCTGATGACGCCTTCACTTTTATGATGATAGCAACCTGCAACTCGCAACGCAGATAGTGCCGGGCAGCAAATAATCAACCTCAATCAATGAAATTTTGCTACTTGACAACACTGTGTCAGTGACAATTTGCGATCAAAACTGGGACTGGGAAAATTAATTTGGCCACTACGTATACTCGGCGCATAATTTTTTGTATGGAATAATTTGTGTTTTAACGATTACTTTACCGAATACGGCATTTCGCCTAGCTCTGATGTCGCAAAACAACAATATCTTTGATAGATTTATTAAGAACGCAATAAAATAGACCTTTCGTGACAACAGCAGATAAGCTTCCAATCATCCTTTTGTTTCGAGTTGATTTTAGTTGACCTACCTTTATTTATAACAGCATGTCCTCGCCTTTCCATTCTTTGTTTCGTTTTAATGAGAAATATTATTGTGTCGGGGTTATTCTACTTATAATACGGAGGCTCACTAATAAATAAAAAACAATATATCTTAAATAATTAATGAACCATTAGTTTCACTTTATACACGATCTCACTAAATAAGTATCCCAAATTATACATATAGCACTCCCAAAAATAGTTCAAATGAATAATGTGGTCCCGCAATTGAATCCAAGATATACGGTGTGGAAACATAAAAATTTGATTTTTCATAATTTTGAAATAAATTTTTTGAGAAATTTTCCCATGATCAGAAAAGTACAGTTTTAAAATATTTCCAGCAGTGGCCGAGTTACAGGTTTATATTAAAAAATAAAATATAATTTAATATAATTTCTGCGCTAATGGATTTTTTAAAAATTCGAAAATATATTTTTTCTGTGAAACTTATTTCAAATATAAAAAAATCTAAAACCCTACAAGCTTTCTGTCATATTTTAACATTTAATCAAGTAATTTAGTGGTTGTAGGTAGGTATTAGTAATTTATATAACAAATAGGAAATTATTGCTGAAAATACAAGTAGATACCTATATTTAGCTAAAAGCAGATTTATCTGCCAACTTAGAAAACCTAACTGTACGCGTGAAACGAACAAATAGTAAGATAAAAAAAAATCAACGAAGATTATAGAAGCAAAATTTTAAATTACACCTACAGATTTATATTTTCCTTATTGGATTTTAATTTTATCAGACGTCGTTTAAAGGAAGTTAACGAATCTTTGTTTAATCTGCGGGTTAGTATTCTTGAAATAACCGACATTTCGACCTAAAAAGAGCGGTTTATTCTTTGCCCGTTCTTTTGTAACCGCATAGAGATAACCCTAGAATCATATGAGAAACATTTTCCCTGAGAAATTGCAGGCTGCACAGGTTGACCACAAACTCCGATTAAATGTTTTTGAATTATTTAGTCAACGTATTCCAAGAATCGATAAGATAGTATCGGCAGCGTTGTAAAAAATGGAATATACCAAATCAAATTCCTAGCTTCCTTTTTAGAGGATTATTTATTGTTATAAATTAAAAATCCCATTTATGTAGCATTCCATTAGTTAATTAATATTAATAACAACATTGACAAATATGTATATCTCAATCATTAACTGCAGAATAATAAAACGAAGCATAAAAAAACGACGACAGTCTCTCCCAAGTGAAATTTTAGACCGTCAGAGGATTTTATCTAAAAAACCTGGCGACCACCTTGCGTCTTCCTGTTATTCTCTTGTCAAAAACGTTTCAAGGTACGGGATCTATACCTCTTATTTCTTGGTAATTAGTTCTACTTGACATTCGATACTTTTCATTGGTCACACTGTAAAAAAACCTGGCATTTTCAGGTAGAATTTTGAGCTCCACAAGGCTTTATGACTTTAAAATATAATAGGCAGCAAAATGTGTTTTTAAATAAATTTGTAATCATTTTACGTATATTAGAATTGTCATAAATTTTAATTAAAAATAAAGCATTGCAAATAAAGATTGGTATTGATACATGTATACATACATATATATATATATATATTTTTTTATTTTAGAGTCATAAAGCCTT
>MU181997.1:399480-445467 GCA_016904865.1 Pissodes strobi | reverse complement strand
ATGTATATATAAAAATATATTCCTTTATTCCGTTATTCATGCTATCATCAGTTTGATCACATGAATCAAGGAAGTTCATTTTGTTTTAAGTACTATGCATGGAAATGAGAATAGTTATTTATTCATTTATTTTAAAGTAATGTAAATAATATGATCGATTGAGCACATTATTTGGGATATGTTGGGAAGTAGTTCCTCACTTAAAGCCAATCTTGAATTGTATAATTTTGACGCTAGCGTAAAAAATAGCAACTTTGTAAAAATGTTGTACAAAAGATTAAGGCTTTGATTTAAAATAAGTTTTTCTGTAGACATATAGCGAATTTTGTAAAAATCAATTCAGTGTCTTAGTGCATAAATTTAGAAAAAAATGAAAGACATGTATTTTTTGGGAAACATTTGTTGTAGGAAGTATAAACGACATCAGAAAAATACACTAAATTTAACACATACATTATTTAGTCTGATACGCTGTGAAACAGTAATTTGGGTGTAAGCTCACGGCACACTTATTAAAGATAAAATTGGCCTTTTTTACAAAAGCACATTTTCTATTAGTCTGAATAATCAACTAAGTGATTCAGTTTGTCAAACCTCGAGTCGGCTGGAAACGTCGGTGCATGGTGTTCTTCCCATACTAGATTGTATTCCATCTGAACGCATGGCGATAGTGTCGAGTTTCTACGAAATAAAAGAAGTGAAGAGCAAACTGGCTCTTCAGGATGAATGATCCTCATCAGTAGCCAGGCATTCATCGAACCAAGATCAAATAAATAGACAAAAATGGACCACCACCATTTCCTTTGTGGAATTTTCGATGTATAATTTTGCTAGTTTATCCACGTCACGTGGTTATAATTGTAAATCGTGCCAGGTTTTGGAACATTTACTTCGGAGCTGATCTCCTTACATCAGCGTGGTGCCGTTTTATTCGTAGATGTATCAAAATTGGAAGCTGCTGTTACTACTTTGTTGTCTTTTCATTAAACCACCACATCCTCCTTTGATCATACTTGATGTGATAAGCCACTTTCTGCTTTATTTCAATCTTGTTTGGACTTCAGAGGACTTTTTTCAGCTCGATTTTCTCTCAAAGTTCCTGTGGTACAAAATGCTTTCTGGGACAAATGAGAAAACAGCATTTTTGCTATTTAAAGTAGAGGTAAAACCACATTGGGATTGGCGTCATCTGGAATTTGTTGTTTACCCATATGTATCCAAAGGCCAGGAAAACTCCGTTAGTGGTACAAAGAGCCCTCTAATGAATTATTTAACTTAGTGCTTCCAATAATATGGTAACATATACTCTCATCTAGGTTTAGATTTTGATCAAGCCCTTCATACCTTTTGAAGTTATTGTTCAATTGATTAATAATTGGCAGAAGGTAGAGTCGATCTTCCTTAGCAATTTTTAGATGGAGATGACGTATTATTTGCTTAAATAAATTGAGTCGCATACTATCAGAAAGCAATTTTGGCACGTAATTTTCAGGTAATCAAAGCATCCCTTTAGTTGGATATTTGGCGAATCTAGAAAAAGTGCGCCAAAAACCACATATAACGCTTTAAGTCCCAAATTTAAATGCATTTTTTTTTAGCTGTATAGGTACAGGTTGGATTATCTCACAGTACTTTCACATAAGCTCTCATCAAAATAAAGTTGAAGGAATTTCAGAGCAGGAAATCAGCGGGTGACTGTTCTGGAAATGGAAATCAATGACTGATCGGCTGATCAACGTTCCATTCTCCCTGCGGTCGTGACTTCTACAAAATTTTGGGATTTTTCGATTTTCTTTTAGACATTGACTTATCGACCAGATTGTTTAAAGTCCTCTTAGAAAAGTGGCCTCAAATCCCTAATAAGTATCATTAATTATATATAATTATTTGTCTAAACGATGCGTGAGGCAGCAGACGTTATCTAAATTTTTGCTTGCATGACTTTGATTAATAATTTTTTTCTAGTCATAGAATTTATTACTCTTTGCATGTTAATTTTATTACAAATAATTTTTACAAGAAAATTGCTGTAACTAACTAGTACTTATTCGTTGCGTTTGTTGGGCAACAACTAACATTTTAAAACTATATAGCTATTATGTCGATAAGTATAGCTTTTTAAATGTTAACATTTAAAATTTTTGGCTGACTCATTGAATTGCTGGTTATGATTATCTTAATATGCTAAGGCTGAGATATATAAGAACTAACATACATATAACGCATTAGCAATAGATAGTTTTTAGATAGTATTTAATTAGATAGTTTCCTGTGTGCAGGAAAGTTTTGTTACCCCTTCTCTTATAAAAAGTAACTTAATATTCTTTATTCAATAGTTTTAAGATTCCAATTTGTAGTTAATGGAACGGTACCAATATAAATTATTTTTTTCGACGCCTGTAGGTTAAATTTCAAAATATCGTACCGTTACCAATAATAATTTCTAAATAAAACCGAGTCAATTTTAATTTTGAATGTAAATATTGCGGTAAATATTTTGGCTTCACGATTTTATTACTTATTTTCATATGCATGTCTTCGTTTATTTCTAATTGGTGTTATGCCATAAATATTTATTTCAAGGTAAATTTAAATTTGTGGCAAGTACACTATGGTTTCCGACTAGACGCCATTCAATATTAATAGATATGAGGTTCCGTTCATAGAAATAATCAAAAATATAAACAACACCATTATTTTTAACGTTAAATTATTGCAGCGTAGAAGGTTCACACTAAGTGTTAGTTATTTAAGCCGATTTTGATTGTTTTTGCAAACCTTTGATGTTTTGTGAATTTTGACTATTTTCTCTCAATTTTGCTTAATATACAAAATGTTTACATCATACCCCTTACTTGCTACTATATTTATTGGATTATTTTCGACGTTTTCTCAGCTTGTGTACAACATTTTGTAAATTTTAGGTAACACTCTACAGGATTTAGGTATTCTTAAAATGTTTTGTTTGTTTCTAGATAATTGTGTTTTTACCGATTTTTTATTGCTTTTAGTAATTAAGTAATTAACATTAATTCGACCGAATAAAGGTATAAAAGTTATAGGAAAAGCCGCACTTGAATAAAAACTAAATACAAATTTCCGGAAAAAATAGAACGTTGGTAAAAAATGAGAAGATAAATAATAATGCAGAAAAGTGAGTGGCAAACATGGTGGCAAATTAATAACATTTGGGGAAATATTAATTGCGACTTTTTACAAGCGACAATTCTCATAAAAAAGCCAAAATTTGTTGGAAAATGCCTAATTGGGCAAAACCTGCCGCATGGTCTTATTTATACACTGTTCCGAAAAAATAAAGTACTGAAATTACTATACAAATTGTCACAAAAATGACGTGAAGAAAGTATAAAACGCCTTGACAAAATTCTAACTGTTAGTTTGGATTAAATATATTGCAAATTCAAAGAACTATTCTACTGGAAAAAAGTAGAGCAAAATTAAATTCACTAAAGGAGAAAGTTACAAAAAGCAAACATTCCTAGTGATGAGCAGATGTAAGACCAAGACCGGGTTAGTCTTGGTCTGGCAATCTAGTAAGTGGTCCTGGTCTTGGTCTTGCAGGAACCAGTCTTGGTCTTGCTTCAAGACTCTTGCAAGCCTTGCACTTTTTTTGGCAGATTTTTACTAGAGGCAATTTTTACAAAGAAAATAAAAAAAAATTCAAGTCCTTTAAAGCAAATAAAGGTTTAAAGAAAGCGACAGTATTTGTCAGTATGAAAATTTTGGTTTTTCAATATTAAGTACAACAGGGACAAATTTTAACTAGTAAATCAGGTAATTCTTTTAAGTAAAAATGCTCAAACAAAACATTACGAGTTAAGGAATCGCTTGTTTGATTTTGTCCGTGTAATATTGAAACATCCTGTGTATTTACAGTTGTAAATTGCGAACTAATTTATTTAAACTTGCATTTCATTTTTTAATATATTATGGTTGCCCATAATTGAGTTGAAATGTAAATCTTTATCTCTCTTGATAATCTGATGCAGTTATTCCGACAATTTTTTTTAGAATATTTACCTAAAATAAAATTTCATAAGTTCGAAAAGATATATATCAGTTACTGGATTTTACGTCCTTCTATAAAACTCGATTCTTACCAGGCCCGTTAGCTGGGCTTTGAAATAAACCGAAATTATTATTGCTCAATGAAGAACTGCACATCAGTTTTATGCATTTCTTAGCAAATGACAAATTCGTTAACAACTTTATCTACTCGCGTGCGGTAAAGTGTTCTTTTCTTCATACCTTATAGGATCGAGAACTTGAAAACTATAATGCTAGAAAATAGATTTAATGGAAAAAGTAGTATGATATTTAATTTCTAGTTCAGTGCTGCTTAAATAATGATTCCATCTTTTTTCGTTATCGAGATATTTTCAAAAAACCAGTAAAGATGGTGATGATCAAAATGTATAATTTAAGTGTTGTTTGTAGGATTATTGGTCAGATATCAAGAAAACCAACTATTCTTTCTTGCCAACGTTTCGAATTATATTAACTCATCATCGGGGTTCTGTTAAGATTCTTAAGCCCAAAAACAAAACCTTTGTTTAAAATATGTAATGCATACGCATGTCATAGAAATCATTATTTCTTGTTAAAAGAAAAACAAAAATTCATAAAACTTACCAAAATTCTGCCTTTCTCTCGTACACTTAACATTCATATCTCATAACAGGATTAAAATAGATAATATTGCGGATTACAGTGAACATTACAAAGAACAAAGAACAATTAAAAAACAAGAACCAAATTACACAGCGTAATACAAGGACGACTGTTAAACTCTGTACTATATTTCGTCGAAAAAATATAGTAGGTACAAACAAAGATTTAAAAATTACCTAAAATCAGCAGTTTTCAAAAATAAAATTTTTTGGATTTTTGAAAATATGTCGAAAATGGAAAAAGATAAACAAATTTCATTATTATGAATAATAAATTCATTAAGATTAACTCATTATCACAGCAGAATTGAACTAGCAATTAAATATTTTAGAACGTTTTCCACTGTATGTGAAGAACCCAGGATAATGCTTCAGTTTATCACTTTATAGCATCAAGAATATGCGTATTATTATAACCTCCTTAGCTTACTGGTCAAAATCACATCCAAAAATCGGTCACTATCTCCCGGTTTATATGCAAGAACGCTTGAAGAAATGTAATGACATTTGTGTAATTTGTTTGAAATCCAAATTAGATTTTTGTAATTATGAGTATAATTTCATTAAAAATTTGACTGTTCTTGTTACATTCTTATTCATTTACAAACAATGCGCGCGACGTGCATGGCAAATAGTGAATACGGTCTAACTTTCCCTGCATGTATCTCACAAACAAAATGATTTTTGACAAACGTTTATAGGTTTTTTTTTATATTTCGACTCAACAATTTCGATCTCAGAATTAAGGGCAATATGTCAACAAATAAAAATTGCGAAGAAAAAACGCAAGACCGCAAGACTCTTGCATGCTAGGTCTTGGTCTTGCGTAAGTTTTGCAGACCTGGAGCTGGTCTTGGTCTTGCTTTTTCTATAAGACCAAGACCAAAACCGCAAGACCAAGACCAGTCTCGCTCATCCCTAAACATTCCAAAGATAAAGTGAAAATTTATTCGAAAATATATGAATTGCCGCGCGATCCTTATATACAAGGTTTCGCAAAAATGAGACTAAGTATACCGAAAGAAACTGCATAATTCTCACCAAAGATTGGACGAAGAAAGTATCCCTAACCTTCTTGACAACTACATATATAGTTGTAAAAACCCAAATATTTGTTATTCCACAACAGGAATTGCAAATTGAAAAGTAGTTTTAAACGAAAAAGAGGAGAAAAACTGAAAAGCTGCGAGAAAAAATTAAAATTAGGAAAAAATTGCTTCATAGTTCATATTATATACAGCGTTCAATTTTCGCAAAAATTGCACGAAAAAAAAGTGTAAAGTAAATCGGGATAAAGCCTCATCTCAAGTTGCAAAAAAATCACGATATTTCTTACCCATAAGAAGTACCTACTGCAAATTGAAAAAATTATTTTTACTCAAACTAGTAATCAATTAAGATCACAATCCAGATTCCATCAGACTAACTGACCAAAATACCATCATGACGTCATTTATTAGTCGGGCATGGTTGATTTGGTTTTGCTTATTTTACCTTTGAAGACATAACCGAAGTGAATCGCAAACATCCATTGCGTTGCCAGCTTCGGTTTGTAATTCAATTATTTTTTACCCCTTCAATCAATGAGTTTTTAAGAAAAGTGAAATAATCTGGAATAAGTATAATAAAAATACCTAAAGCTAATTGCGGTTCACCCGAGGGTTCACCGGTAATATAGCCTCTTTTTCACATGCCTATACTGATTTAAACATTTGTTGGTGAAGATATAAATATCTCTTAATAAGATATTAATAATATGACACTTAATTACTATAACAGTTTCTTTATTTCAAATGGTTACCAATGGCACCATGAAGTGTTAACACGAGAGCCGGCCATAGAATGCAAACGGGAAGCTAACATGCAAACATGAATGAATCGAAATTAAAGGTTGACCTGTCTGGCCCAATGATAGCGTAGCACCTCCCATCACATTCAACTTGTTCAATCAAAGGTAAACAGGTAGATAAGATTAGAGAGTCATGAAAGCCGATAATTTAGGCAGGTGTTTTGGAAACGTTAAGCCGGCCGACCAATAGGATTCGTACTTATTACCCTCCATTCGGAGAGTTTTAAAAGGTGTCCGTAGATAACTAGCGGCTTTGAAAACTGAGATAGATGTTCCTTATAGAAAATAAGGAGAAATTAAGATAAAAGGTTTGGAAATCTTAGATGAGTTGAATAGTGTCAAATATGCGCAGTAAGAATAATTGAAGACGCTGAGTGGGTATAAAAGATATTATGGGTCATTTTCATGAAAAATTAGCTTTTTGTATGAACGTAAGTTTAAGTGCCCAGAATTCTTTTGGTTGGGTTCCGTTCTTTAATAAAAACATAAAGATAGTACTTTGTTGCTAAACGATCTATGCGATCTATTTATGCACACAAATGCTTTATTCATCAAATATTTAACCACAGAGTTCGTGAACCCCTAATTGATAGAAACTCAAGACGAACTTGTTTGAATTTCGGTAAAGTTGTACATAACTTTAGGCAGTGACGACAGTGACGTTAAAACATATCATTTGTTTTTGTTTTGTCATGCACACATGTGCTTGTTCAGCGATCTAGAATATAAGATATACAGTTCAAATAATAATTATTCTTATCAATACATACCTATGCAAAAAAGTTAATGGATTTTCCTACATATTTTAACAAAAGTAAAAAAGGAAACACATAGATACTACTAGAAATATTTAACTGCAGTCGTAGCATGAAGGAATTTTAACTGCCCTTAGGTTAATTATTTTTTATTCGGATATTGCATTTATTTTTTTCTTTATTTGAAGGAAAGTCATTCGTCGCCATTTTCTGACATGTCATTACGATATCAACCTTTAAAAAAAGTTTTATCATCTAACGTAGTTTTATGTGAGTAACATTCGCATGCATTAATTAACGCGAATCCACTTAACCATCACGGAAAGGTACTTGGAAGAGTGCATATAAAAAAAAACATGCTTATAGACCAAATTATAAAGAATAAAGCGTCAACAATAAAAATAATATGTGAGGTTAAAATAATACAAGTGAAAACAGCTGGCTTTGCCTTGGAGCTGATCAAGATACACTGTAATTCATTCTTAGTTAAAATTTGGTTATTTATGTAGTTTAGTTTGATTTTTAATTCAATTTAATTGAAGGTATAAATCAGCGTAAATATAAAAAAAATAAATTGAAATAATTTAATTGACTTTAATTGTTAATTGATAGCATGAAAAACCTTAAAGCTCGGATAAAATATGGCAATTCATTTTGCAACAAAAAAAAAACAATATTAATTGAGTTAATATTAATTGTCAAAAAATATAAAGATTAAAAATAGCATACCTAAAAATAAAAGTAAAAAAAATTAAAATATTATAATACATTCTTCCATAAAAATATTTGCGACATTTTAAGAGAATACAGAGCATGTAAGACTAATAATAGTTCGCTTGGAAAAGGTTTTAGTGAACATTTTTGCAAACAATTCTTAAACGCTATAAAATATCAAGAAGATGGAAAGAGTGAAAAGAAGAAATTTACAGAGTCGTTCGAAGAAATATATAGTCGACCTAGTTTCACGTTGTACATTGTCGTAAAAGTTACAGATATGTTATATCATAAAGAGGTAGTAAAACTTAGGCTTTGTACGTAAGCTAAGCAATTATAATATCAAGTATTCGATCAGAAAAAAAAACAAAGATCATGTAAAGTTTCGGTGGTTATTTTGTTAAACAACACTAAAACGGCACAAAACTGATCTACCTACAAGATAAAAAAAATATGTGCCTCATTTTTATAACCAAGCAACTGAAGTGAAACTTCTGAAAGAGATATTAGTAATTGAGTTTTTATTTTTTTAGGTTTTTTTCCTCCACTTTTGCCTCCGGTTTCGACACTTTCTTAATATTTTTTTGCTTTTTTTTAACCTTTTTTTCCTTAAAGCATTTATTTTCCTTCCATTTTTGCCTCCTCGACCTCGTAGCTCAACTCCTTCGACCTTTTTTCGCCGAAAACTGCGTTTCACTGTAACTTTTTTTTTAGTTATTTTTTTTCTTATTTAGTTTTATAATGCTTTTATTAACTTTCCAAACAATTTTCTACGTTTTTTTTCAATTTTGTCCCATTTTTTCGAAAATTTTCGGGTGTCTGTGGGCAGGGGTGTTATAATACCAATCTCCCCTCACTCACCCCCGTCACACGAGGTCATTGCTTCTCAGATTGTTGATCCGAGGCTCCGTTGGTTGCAGAGATATCGGCAAAAAACATTTTTTTCCCCAAAATCCACCCCCCCTCACGGGGTCCTGTTTTCGTACGGGCTCCTCATTTTACCACCTCGGCTACATATCTTGAAAATTTCAGCCCTCTATAGCTAAACTGGAACACGCTTCATTTTAGTGTTTCACTTTGATTTCCGTTGCATTTTTTCGAACTTACTACCATCGCTAACGAAGTTTCACTTCATCAATTTTCGAAAAAAAGTAAGAAACATTTTAATGAAGTGACATTAGTTTAGTTATTTAAGAAAAAATGTATCACCTTGTATATCTCAGAACATAGGTTTACAGAAAAAAAATTACAGAAAATTAACACATTCTGATTGTTCTGAAATATCTTCATAATCAGTAAACAATACCTTGATGAAAACGGCCTCAACCTATACGACATAATAACAACAATATATATTGTGACTTATTCAGTTTTGAATACCTACCCCTACAAAGTCAATAAGATTGTGATTTCACGTCGTAAGAAATCGCCCTAAAAGTTTTATTTTGACTTGAAATTTAACTTTCAGGCTCAAATTATATTTTCTATCAAATTGCAATAAACTCATTTTATTGAGATTCAAAATTAAGTCGTTTATGGCTCTTATCAGTAGTACTTTTTAACTCTTTATAGAAGTAAAAAGTTTCACTTAATAAATTTGTTAAATTATTGTAAGTTTGAAGTACCTACTCGATTTTTTACATATTTAATGTTTTAATTCAAACTTTCTGATTTCCCAGGTTCTAGTCACAGTGTCTATTTTATCTCATGATTAACTCGGTCCTTAACTAGATCTAAATATAGTTAGTTTAATTTGATAAATTATTTATTCTGAATAGTTTTCAAGCAACCTAGCCCGAAATGTGAAGTCCCGCCCATCGACAAACCCGCCCATGCATTCCACTTGTTTTAATTTGAAGGGAACACGTAGGTAGACGTGGAATCTTGGTCAGGTTTTCGAACGAATCTCAGCGCCCATGCTCGTTTTAGCGGTTTCAAAGAAGATGAAGATACAATAACGAAACCGGTCGAGATGGAGTATGGTTTGTCGTGGTTATAGAAAGCATATAACGGATGTCAAATTAAATGGAGTATAAGATGTGGGCGTTTACAGGCTTATAGATATATTTTTTAAACATAATTTATACCTATTTTGCGTCCCTCCCCCAGTAGTACTGAACATAGCTAACATTTTGAATTAGAATTATAGCAAAACTTTATAGGTTTGATTTAATTTTTTCGAAAGCGCTTCTTGTCTGCCTTTCGTTTAGAACATGAAACGGTACAATCATCAATGCATAAATCTAGGTGTAAAATATACAAAATAATAAAAGGAACTAGCTAAATGAAAATTTATTTTTTACTCATACATATTTAACAAAAATTAATATGCATACCTACATGAATATGATCGAAAATCTTAATTTACAGGGGCTTGAATTGTGTAAAATATGCTAATACAAGCTTGATAAAATGTTTTTTTCTCATATTTATTAATATAAATAAATTATTTTGCTTTTTATACGATTAAATTTATAGCTTAACATGTATAAAATATGCGTTAGGTTTGACAAAACTACAGCATAATAATATACCAGAGATATAGTATGCGATCACTCGACCTTTTCATTGGAAATGTTCAAAAATTATGGGCAATAATTTATTAAAAATATCTCCGAACGTACAGAATATAATAATTGGTTTAAGAAATATAAAAAATGTTTTTTAGATCATACACATGCTTTAAACGCAATCTTCTTGCTGTAAGTTGCGGACAATTTTGTCAAAAATAAATCGAATAATGCATTGTGTAAATTAATGATGTAAAATTAACGATATTCATTGTTAATTTGATATAAGCATGTAAATTTACAATTCTCTTTTAAGCAATGTAACTTTAATTGTAGCAAAGTTAAAACCTCGGTTAAAACAGTTATATTATATCTATTTAAGGTTAGTTATATAATTTTATATTGTACTAAGTTATCATCATCAGCTTAGTTAGGTATATTTTACTAGTTTCATTACGTTAGAATATTACCTTGATTGCTATGCAAATTATAATATTTACGTTAAGTAGGTACGATGTGATATTACATACCTAAATACTATCAAAAAAATCAGGAAATGTACTAAACAACTTGGGAAAATTCACGTCAACTGACGGAAGATTACATCAGTTTTACATTTCTTTTCCATTTTAATTCAATAAGCTTTTTCACTTGCGATGTTGTTTTACATTATTTCATGTTACAGTTACTTTACTTATATTTTACTATGCATTACATTAACTGACATGTATTTACAACTATATATGGTATAATTTACATATAGGTTATCTACTAGAAAATTACGTAAATTCACATTCACACATTACTTCATATTAGCACCAATAAAATCTTTGTGAAATTCCAGCCATATTCTGTTACCTGTAAATTTGCACCGGTAATAGCAAATTTATTCAAGTAGTACCTGTGAGGTATGCTAGTGTGTAAAATTATATTATGTCTGATTTAAGAGATAAAAACATATTTTTAAACAAAATTGTGATGAATCTGAAGATATACAACATAAAAATAGTTTTAAATATGGGTTGCGACATGAATTTTTTTTGACAAGTTATATAAATGTTAGAGGAAGCGTTAAAATATTAGGCATACTAATAAGTTATATTATTAGATATTCGGTATATGAAATTTTAGATTAAACAAAAATGATTAATTATCCAAGTTTCCAAAAAATCCAAGTTAAGACGCAATAACATGTCTTATAAATTAAGAGAAATTAAGAAGCAAATATGTTTCTTTTAAGGGCTGGCATTCTTCATCAATTTAAAATAAAGGAAAACTCGAAATAATAATGTTAAAATAAATTATGGTTAACCAAAGAATGAATGCATATTGGCCGGAAAACAATAACACCTACGATAGGTCATATACAATTCATGCTAAGTGGTGTTAGAGAGGTAGGTAATTATCGATAATATATTTAATCCCTAATTGTATATTTGTATTTTCATAGTTATTAAGATGGTGATTTATTACAAATATATGAAATTAATATGAATATTAAACATAAACATGGCCCTATTGTTTGAAACGCGAGTTTCTATATTTATAAGTATAGAAATATCATAGCATTTTTTTTAGATTAATAAGATGTAATTAACTACATATGCATTATGCTATGTTGACAGTATAGCTAACAAATTAACATAAATGTTACTAAACTCATGTATACTCGTAGATAGATAGGTACTGTCACGGAACAACAACAAGGTGAAAATAAATTGTAGCATAGAATGGGAGAGGGGAAGGGACTAAAAACTAAAACATAAAATACCTTGGTCGTGAAGCATAAATGTTAGGTAAGCCATCCAGAAAATATTTGCAATAGGAGAAAAAATTAAAAAAAAGCCGCGAAAGCGCACAATTCACTGATAGATAAAAGCGAACAATCAAGGTGCACAATGAGGAACACTACTCACGTTGACAGGTGTTCCAAACATTGGCTAAACTCCAGAGTCGATAGGAATAACTGTCGTAACTAAACATGCTCTCACTTCGCGCGACCATGGTCGAATGAAGCGCTCGCAGCGCACACGAGTCCCCCTCTGGACGTGCACTGTGCGATGTTGGTTGTTATCCTGCGATCATCGGCGGCAGGCGTCATCCCTACTCCAGACGCCCGACGACGGCGACGCTTTTCTCCCCACCCCTTCGGAGCGTCTCGGATGCTGCTGCTACCTACACGGACGCGACGGAGCTACGTGCGGAGCGTCGAATTGCATCACCGCCCCCAAAAACGACTCGATCTGCCCGCTGGACAACGTGAGACGCGGAGATGCGAAGTGGTGTGTGTGTGTACGGGATGCGTGGGATTCACACGAGGTCCGACGATATTCAACTGTTTTAAAAACATTGGGGAATTTATGCGGAGGGCGAGAGGAGGAAAATCTGGATTTGTTTATCTGCCAGGTTGAAAACATATCCTGTGTAGCCAAATAATTAATTCGCGCGAGAGTTCTTTTTTTTAATTTAATTATTGAATACTTTTTTCTAGCTAGTGTCGGATTTGGGCCCAATTTTACACGGGAAAAACAGCATATGGCATATATACTGGATGACCGACAACAAGACCTAATATGCCGGTTCTAAAGGTTCTATAAATGTCCATATTTTCTTTTGCCTAACTGGAACTATCATATCATAAAACTTAGTTAATTACGCAGACTTCCCAGCGAACGCCACAGTGCGGCGCATTTTCCAAATAACAGCAAATTAGTATAACTTTTTTTATTCTTTCTACGCTGCTGGCCTAAACGGAGGGGTTCACAAAAATGTTGGTTATCATACATAAGGTTATATATATGAATTTAAAATTTATTTTCAGGCCATGGCAAGTTTGGCCTTGTTCATTTATTCTTCGTGCTGGCCAACTGAAGAATTAGATATGCATCTGTTATTCTAGTTTGCTGCTATTTGAAAATGCGCCCCATTTTGGCGGTCACTAAGAAGCCTCTTTGAATTACCTCTATATGTATTGATTGGTATGCTACATTCTAGGATGCATCTTCGATTTATTTTCAGCCTATGACAAGTTTAGTCTTGTTCAAGTCCCTTTTATGCTGGCAACTCAAAGGCTGAGATATACAGGGAAAAAAGGATATGACCATTCAGATTTTATACTGTTTTATTATTATCTATATGAAAAATGGGTCCCACTGTATACATGAAGTTTCCAAAAAGTCACCATGCATGGGGCGAATAAAACTTTGACACAAGGTCATGCATGAACACATTTTGGTGTGCTACAGATTTCAACCTCCTGATCAAAAGTTTTCATGGGCTCCAATCAACCTTACGACTAGTTTGAGAGATACCAGGATGGCCATGGCATGTTTACCTTCAAGATATATAGGAAGAGAATTATAAAGAAAATCAGAATTTATATTACTTTGCTGCTATTGCCTTCCACTCCGACGTTCGTTGGGCAACCTGTATAAATATCGCACTATTTTGGGATTTTATAGTTATTTTAAGCATTGAAAAGTTGGCTATCTACTGAGTGTTATTTTCCTATGACCATTTCCAAGCAACTAACCACATAATGAATGGAACTTTGGAACAAAGTCAAAGACGAAAAAATGTCAGTGTGTCATAGATTTCAGTATCCTGGTCAAAAGTTCTTATATGGCTCAAGCCAATCTGACGACTGAGAAATACCAAAACGTATCCATGATTTATTATCGCTTCATGATAAGATTTTTCAAGCGATCGTACTACCCAGCCAAAGATTGAAATATACAAGGAAATAAAGAATATACAAATTTAGATATTATACTACATTGCTGTTGCTTGAAAAATATGCCCTTGTATAAATATTTATATGTTTTGAGATTTTATAATTAGTAATTTAAACAATGTAGAGCTTGTTTAGCATATATTGATTGATAATATTCCACGTTTCTTTTCAAAGGACACAATCAATGGCAATGGAACAAGATACAATAGTTTTCAACTTCCTGATCAAAAATTCTGGTGGGTCTAACTCAACCTTACGACTAGTTTGAGAGCTACTAAGATGTTAACAAATTTTGCAAAAGTTTAGTGTCGCAATTATATTGGCAAATCTTGTTTACCTAATGCAAATTTTTATAACCTGCTATAAACCTTAAGCCATGGTGTTTTCGCATCGTGCTAGTGCTCCTGCACTCTTGCACTGTTCTGGAGACTTTCTGGCTTGTAGTTATTGGAATTTGTGTATTGTCGTCTTGATTGTGTGTTCTGGAGTTTGAAAGAACGTAGTGAAGAAGGAAAGCTTTGAACGTCGTGAAGCCGTTAGTGAGGGATCGAGAGTGTGGTATTTGCGCTTTGAGCAGACAAGAGAATTGCTGTAGACACCTAGGCGAGGCTCATCGATTTGGATTTTGCAGATTTCTCTGCAAGTCCATATCGGCCACTCCAGCAAAGAACTGCACGTGATACGCGAGGTGTTACCCCCCTGACCCTACTTTTACGCATGGAGCCCATATATACGGCGAGCTACCCCGTGCAGTCCCTTAATGCCTGTACAGGGTGTCCCAAATTCGAGCCTCATCATTGGGATCTCGGAAACTAGAAGAGATACGAGGTTGGTTAAATGGAGGTAAAGTTGTGCAATTTGATGCTGATTAAAATGCCATCTTAAAAGTTTAAAAATTCCGAACACTTACGAAGATTTTTGGAAAAAACCGAATATTCGCGATTTCATTTTAACTTTTTTATGACTCTATTTGAATAGATATAACAAAATAAATTTCACATTCTCATTGCTACTTTTTCTGTTCTACAAGATGGTGTTATCAGATTTTCAAACCGACGTTTCGTCTTTGAGCAGCCATCATCAACTTTGTTTTTTTAAATACGGCCCTGGCTTTTTTATTACGGATTTTAAGAGCATCTAAAGTCCCAAAGCCAACGATGTATCGCATTTATTCGAAAAATTCATATTAATGGCATTTTCCATAAGACCTCATGTGTTAGAGAGAGACAGAAAACATATTTTTGGTAAGATTTTACCAGGAAATCATTAAAACGATTTTTTCGAATAAGTGCGATACATCATTGGTATTAGGACATTAGAAGCTCTTAAAGTCCGTAATAAAAAATCCAGGGCCGTATTTAAAAAACAAAGTTGATTATGGCAGCTGAACAGAAAAAGTAGCAATGAGAATATGAAATTTATTTTGTTATATCTATTCAAATAGAGTCATAAAAAATTTAAAATGAAATCGCGAATATTCGGTTTTTTCTAAATATCTTCGGAAGGATTCGGTTTTTTTTAACTTTTAAGGTGGCATTTTGATCAGCATCAAATTGCGCAACTTTGCCTTCATTTAACCGACCTCGTATCTCTTCTAGTTTCCGAGATCCCAATGATGAGGCTCGATTTTGGGACACCTTGTACACCCTCGTTTTTAGGCGGGAACCCGGCCTAGGGCATCAGCGATGCTCTGGTCCCAGTTGTTATTGGGATCATTCTTGTAAAAAGTTATTGATTTTAAAATTTAAAAATTTGGCAAATTTTTGTTTAAAAATTTGTTTTGCTAAAATATTTGAAAAATTTTTAATTTGAATTTATAAAAGGAACGAATCTTTTTGACAAATTTTGAAAAGTATTGAGATCTTTAAAAATTATTGAAATTTTGAATTTTGAATTATTTTTTTTGATTTTGTGTACTGTTCTGTTTGGATGCGTAATTCTGCGGAATTGGGTTTTAAGATTGGATTTGTGTGATTCTGTAGTACTTGTTCGAAGAATCTTGTGTGTTTACCTGCCAAATAACTGTTGGTTATGAGATCGTTGCGTATGTCTGTGTTGCGAACGTACCAAGGCGTGTTCACAATTTGTCTCAGTGTTTTGTTTTGGAATGTTTGAAGCTTCTTTTTGGTTGATTTGTGTGTGTATACTATGGCTCCATAAAGTACTTTGGGTTTAATTACTTGATTGTAAAGCAGCAATTTATTCGTTAGTGACATTTTACTTTTTCTGTTAATTACTGGAAAGGCTTGCTTGGTGGCAATGCCTTCTCTTACTTTTGCTTGATATGTTTATTGAATGAAAGCTTACTATCTAGGGTTACCCCTAGGTATTTTAGAGAATCAGACCATCTTATTACTGAATTTTGAGAATTTAAATTTGGAATCTGTCTATTGCCTTTAGTCGTTATGAGCATGGTCTGAGTTTTATCATCGTTTATTTTGATGTTTCATGATTCGGCCCATTCGTTTATGGAGTCTGTTATATGTGATTTTTTATTCTTATGTGATTGTTGTTTATTGAGTATATGCATGTGTGATCTGCGTATATGGAAAGCTTTGTGTGTGAGTGTCTTGGGATGTCTGTTGTGTATAATGTGTATAGTGTAGGCGATAGAGGAGAGCCTTGGAAAACTCCTACCTCTATGCGCCTTGTGGTGGATACTGTTGTGTTTATCTGTGCTGCGAAAGTTCTGTGTCGGAGGAACGATGCAATGAGTTGAGTTAGTGAGGATGGTATTTTGTATAATCTGTCTAGTTTGTATATGAGCCCTTCATGCCAGACTTTGTCGAAGGCTTTTTTGACGTCAAGGACTACAACTCTGGTTGATGCCCGTCTTTGCAGTCCTCTAGTTGCCTCCTCGACTAATCTGGCTATAGCTGGAGCTCAGTGTTGATCTATTTTCTGAACCCCAATTGTTCGTCTGGGATCAGATTGTTTTGTATTATGTGAGTGGTTAATCTCTCCAGCATAACATTCTCTGTCAGCTTACTCAGTGATGGATATAAGCTAATGGGTCGTCAGTTCTGCGGAAAGATCAAGTATTTGTGCGGTTTTGGAAGTAGTATTATTTTTGCTCTTTCCCAGGGCTTTGGAAAGTATCTTAGTGATAGTATAGTGTTAACGATGTAAGTCAGTTTGAGTAGGGCTGTTTCTGGTAAGTTTTTGAGTGCTTTGTTTGGTATGTTATCGTGACCGGGTGCTTTTATCGGGTATAATTGCGTAATAAATTGGGCAAATTTCTGTTGTGTTGGTTGGTTGCGTTTTGTCTTCTTGGTGTTCGTTTTCGTTATGTTAGTATTTCACTGTAGTTTCTCTCTATGGTTGCCTGGTGTTCTATATCCTGAGCCCCATATCCTAAGATGAACTGTGCCTCCAGCGAGTCTGCGAAGGCCTCGGCCTTCTCTTCGCTAGAGTACACCATTCCTCTCAGTCCATGGATATTAGGATATGCCACTTTGTTGCGTCCTTGAATCGTTTTGGCAACTTTCCATATTGAGTTGTCCTGTACGTTGAGTGTGGTCAGGTATTCTGTCCACTTGTTGTTTTTGTGTGTTTTATGTCTGGTTTGATTCTGTTTGTCAGTCTGTTTGCTTGTTTGTTTAGGTCTGCGTTGTTTGTTAGTCTGGCTCACCGTTTTAGCCTGTTTCGGAGCCTTATGTTGTTTTTTATGTTCTCAATAAAGTTCTATGCTTTTACAGGTTTTGATAGCACTGCGGTTCATTACTTCTGCACTCGACGCGCGTTTCTCTAACCATGTTAGCATCATCAGGAGATGATTAAAACTAATAAAAAGTTTTAATCATCTCCTGATGATGCTAATATGGTTAGCGAAACGCGCGTCGAGTGCAATAATTGTGTTTCGGTATTGAGGATAAAACTTCGTTTTGAGGATGTTCTTTCTTTCTCATGGGATTGTCTACACAACTCTGTGGCCTGAGAAGCATAAGTGAGCTTTTTTCCTTGGAGCTCGTGGAAAACTAGTTTTACTTTTTTCCACACTCTCGAGCTCCGGTGCTGCCTTCTCATTTGTTTTATGGTTAATGTCAGGTAATGTGGGTGTTTTGTACACCTCAAGCGGTATAATTTCAGTGTACTCACTTGTAAAAACACTGAACATCTGTTGATTATCATTCTTTCACTGCTGGGGTGTGGAGGATAGTGATCGCAGTGGTAATTCCTCTAGCTCTAGATCATGAAATTCTACTTGTGATTCCATCACACTTTGGTGGCCTTTAATTGACAAATTCTTGATGAACGTCCTTTTCAAAAGAAGTAGTTGGGCTCTTTTGATATGGTCCTCTACCGGTCCCCCTTCGTTCACTGATGTATGCACTTCTCTGCTCGTTTAGTTCAAAAACACATTTTGAATTTTCTGAATTCCAATAATCCGTATTTTTCCTATTAAATAACACGACAGACGTAAATATTGATTAATCGGTACAAATGATATGTTGAAATATGTTATCAAAAAAATGCGGATCCATCACTATATTGCAAAATGTTAAAATCTGCTTCTTGTAACTTTTGTACTGGTGTGAGTTCAAGTGGCTTATAACTGTTAAATTTAAACATGTTTGAAGTGTGGTTCGTATTGCGTCTACGTCTGAACCGGCCAGGCGGGTGGAGGTCTCTGGAGTATTCTCAAAATGCAGAAGAATATCCAGCTGCATATTTTCATCCAAATCGACGTCTGCTTTTTCCACTAAAATATTGTCATTTGTCCGAAACTGCTGGTATATCTTGACCAATATTTTTTTCTGGCCATCGTCTATGGGAAAATTTGGCTCTATATTGTCAGCCTTTTGTTATTCGCGATGTAACATTCTAATAAGTCAACTTTTTCCTCCTTCGTATACCTTATACAAAATTGACTCAACAAAAATGCAACTTAAAAAGAATAAATAGAAAATAGTGAAAGTCCGAAAAAGTACGCTTAAAATATTATCATACACTGATTTTTTTTTAAGGAATGTGGTCTAAATTATTAGGAAAAAAAAATACTTTTTTAATACTGAGTTTTTTCCATTTAAGGACCTTATTTACAAGATTTTTAAGTTACGCGCGTAAAAGAATTTACGCATTATTGGAAAATAATTGCCAATTAAGCCAAAACGGTAAGTCAGAGACCCGTACTATGTTACATAATTCAAATTGCTGTTAAAGTGGCTATTCAAAAATACAATAACACACATGGTGTCTCATTTTATTAAAATGCGAAAAGTAATAGTTTGCGAACCTTGGCAACACTGCCTAGTTATGTGCTGAATTTTAAGTTGGAACATTGACTGATCAAAGGCACTATCATGTAGAATAGTTTAGGCATATAAATTTTTTAAAAGTCAATCAGCATTGTGTCCATGACGGTTAAATAATTGCATCATTTCTAAAGATAATCGCTAATAAGTTTGAAACATTGCATCACAGGCCCATGGTCATATATATCGTTAAATTTGCTCTTTGAAAGGGCTATGCAAAATAAAATAGAGGGTGTTTTATTTAAAAAATGTAACTTTGTTTGAACACCCTGTATATAAAAAGTAACGATTTAAAAATACAAAAAAATCACTTTACTAGGAACAACTTGTGTATTTATATATTTTTGCCACCCTAATAGTTTTCAAAATAAGGGTGGCCCGTTTCCATGTACCCGTATTTTCTAGCCCCTCTTGTATAGTGAGGAGTTAGTGCTGAGGTAAAGTTATTTATATTTAACTCACCAACAACGTGTTAAAATTAGAAAGTTACCAAAATCCATTTTCCCCTTTCGTCATATAAAAAAAAAATCCGATATCACACTCTTTCGAACGAAATATATGAGATATGAGATAAAAAATCGTCTTTTTACTATACTTTTCTAAAACTTCAAGTTACCTATTAATTCAGTAATATTACGATTTATATCGGACAAAATTCTGAGAGTTTTGGAAATTGGTAGGAATGTTAGGGATGACATAAGATATACTAAACTGAAAAGTGTGGGAACTTTTCTAACCCAAACTAACCCTAAATAGTGTGCGTCATCCCCTAGGACGTCGTTTTTACCCCCTTTTTAAGTGTTCTAGATTATCTCGAGAACGGTGGACTTTGTGATAAAAAAAACCTGTATAAAAAATATTCCTCATAAAATTTTCTACAAAAAATGTTTTTCCTAAAATTAATAATAATGTGAGAAATAAGGCGTATACATAAGGGTTACTTCCAGTTACACAGTAAATGCAATCTAATATATAATTTAAAGTCTGGCAACAGCCCAAGATACAAATAAAAAATTGTATCACGGCAACAGCCCATGATAAAAATAAAAATTGTATCATGGCAACAGCCCATGATATAAATAAAAAGTTGTAGGTATCATGGCAACAGCCGTCATTTACATTTGGCGCCCGCCCTAAAAGTAATGCCTCATCGTAGTGACCTTGAGTCGTCACAGAGGGTGTAGTGAGAGAAAATAGAACTTACTACACTATCGAGTGTGAAATAGTGGTTATCGATGTATATTTTAACTTTTTTTGGGCAAGACCACTATGGGCGCTTTGGATAATCAGCCCTATATTTAACGAATTATATATCCCGTTCTGATTTAGTTTGCGCGTTATTTACCAAACAATGAGACATTTTAGGGGAAATTGTTGTAGAACCTTTCTTGTAGAGAATTTTATGAGGAACAACTTTGTATATGAGTACTTTTGCCTACAATGCACTGTTTCTTAGATATTCCGAAAAAAATAAAATTGAGGTGGAAAAAATGTTGTAAGGGATGAAGCACATACTTTAGGGGTGTGTACTTTTTAGTTTACTAATATTTATGCTATCCTTACTATTTCTACCAATTTTTAAAACTTTCAAAATTTTGTCCGATATATTACAATTTGAACTGTAATATTACTGAACTATATCTGCAAACAATGTCGTATAAACACAAGTATTTTTTTTGTTAACTTGAAACATATTGGGTTAGTTACAAATTACGATTGCCATCCATGATAAACTAGCAGACCAAAATACTTTGAATATAAAAACTATTCACTTCTATGTTGTTAATAATATAAATTATTATCAAAGTTTAATCAAATTAAATTAACGAAGTATGAAGATCGACTCTCAGAGCTACCTTCAGAAAGAAGGGAAATAAAAACACCGTTTTGGCTATGGACACCCTATTCAGAGTACAAACAGTACTTATACCGTGTCATATTCTTAAAGAAAGAAATCAAGTGGATTAAAGTCGGGGGACCACTGTGACTATTGAATCACTCTACGACTTCCTAGAATATGAATATAAAACTCTTTGATTGGTATATTAAAATGAGTTGCAATTCTATCACAATCAATCACAGGGTCATAGTCTGCGTTATCTTCTTCTATAGTAGCTACAATTAGGGGCATAACAGTTTATGCCCTAATTTTATGGAAATTATGCAACTTTAGCGAACTCATCAAGATCTGGCTGGAAAATACCTTTTGAAAACTTTAGATGATTCACTGTATTTCGAACGCCATTGCCGAAGCCCATAGAAAAAGATGCTGTCGAACCTGCCTTCCTGTCAACGAACCATGCTAAAGAGTACAATCGAACACCCGGTACACAAATTAGGCAAGACTGCGAGAACAAATAGATCGATAGCTAATTGGGATCAATATCAATATCAACATCATCATCAGATTTGGAAGTTCATAAGTTTGGGCGACCAAAGAATCAATATTTTTATCTCATATCTCAAAAATTCGGTGTTACTTTGAATACGAATAGACCGCCATCAAAATGAGGTATCTGGCAACATCCTTTCTAGAAAAATGCTTGAAAATTAGCTTCATAATAGCATCTGTCTTTTTCTTATTTAGAAAGTCGTATCGACAAGGCTTTTGGCGCTCGCTACATATATCAAATAAGTTTTGTATATTTCACATTAATTTGTATTATATGAACGTTAGTGATATGTTTGCAATTCACTTACCCATAAATGTATCCTGTATGCTTCCTGCCAATGTATCGGGCACGAGGATTTCGATATTATTTTGTAGAGAACTTTTTTCAATTTCTTAAAATTGTATTCGAGCAAGTCCTTGATATTGGCTTTAGCGACATTTATTAAACTACAAAAAAATTTACGTCTCATGGAGAAAGCGGTTCCATTCAGCGATCGAAACGTTTTTCGGGAAAAAGTATACTAATAAAAATTAGTCGATATGTCAAATGGAAGGGCGTAGTTACACTAAATTATTCTAAACTTAACTGCAAAATGCACTTCACATCTATGCGCTACACACAACAACACCAAACTTACGATTAATTTTGTATTTATACATTCAGTGCAATTAGACTTATCAGTAGTAATATTGACCACCTTTATCCCATGTTGTTGAAGAATTAATAACGAATTATATCCGAAATTATTTGAACGCAAATACACTGTAGCTAGGGCGTATCGTTCCAAAATTAGAAATATATTTTTTAAATGGTTCTTTAATTATTTATTCTCAGTTTATGTACATGGCTCCTTTATGCTGGTCAATCGATGATTGACAAGGAGGGAAACAATGAGAATTTTTAGAATTTTTTCTACTTTGCCTGTTATTTGAAAATGCGTCCCACTTTGGCGGTCCCTGAGAAATCTCTATATATTTTTGAGATTTTATAGTTCTCTAGATTTAGGGCGAGATCTGATCTGCTGGGCTACTGATTATACTGTACCTATGGATTTTATGAAGTTACGTAGCAATATTTAAAATCTTAGCTCGGTTTTTAGTGAGAGCCTAATTTTTTAATATGATAAAATATTTTCCTTACAAACCTACAGATATTTGTTTACAAAAATGGCTTTTATGCAATTTTAAGTTGAAATGTACAGAATGGGCAAAAATATGCACCCGAAAACTGAGATTAGTATACAGGTAGCGAAAGAACGAGAAATTTTGAATTTTATACGACTTCGCTGTTATTTGAAAAACCATTTTGGCGGATGCTGAGGAGTATGGATAAATACATTTTTATGTTTTTGGATTTTCATATTTCTCTTGATTAAGTGCGAAATACAAATTGTTATTTGCATTTAGAGATAGACTGAAATATACAGGGAAAGAAAGAATAAGAAAATCCAACTTAAAACTTTGCTTTGAAAAATGCCGTCTACTTTGGCGGTCGCTGGGGAATCTATATAAATTTTTATATGTTTTTGAAATTTCATAGTTTTCTCGAAAAAGCCCTAAAATGGCCCCATGTTATCAAAATATACATAATGAACAAAAAATAGTTAACAAGCCGGAGGAAATTAATACATGCTCGTCAATGAAGCGCATATCATCACCCTGCAATTTCATACAACATTTTCCTTAATCTTTGATGAATTTAACCTTGTTCAATGCTCCATAGGGCGGCCAGTTAAAGACTATGATATACAGGGGTAAAAATGACGAGAAAATTCAGACTTTATATGGCTTTGCTGTTATTTGAAAAATGCGTCCCTCTTATATCTATGAAACTTTATGGGTTTTTTGATTAGGCAAAAATATAGAGAAAGTTATTATTAGTCTGTCCAGCTGCTTGAGATACTAATTTTCCATTATCTATAGGGTAAGGTTGCCCATATTGAACCGCTCCCCAAATTGAACATCTTCCAGTTTTTCCATTTGTAATGTACCTAGTGCTATCTACATATCCAGTGTTAAATCAACATCCATAGAGAAGATTATTTCGCCAACAGGTGGCTTGACTTTATTCGAATGGCTTTCATACCGCTAACAAGTTTAACGGCAAGTTGATGGTAATATTTTGTTTAGGATCGTAAGAAAATTTAAAACCTTTAAGTAAGGTGAGGTGAGAGCAACTTTGATGGTAGTAATAAATAACATGTAATTTAAGGTATTTTTTGGAGTAATTAAAGTATTTTATAAGTAATTAATTTTTTGCTTGTGAGTTATGCTTTAAAATTTTTGTCGGTTGTCCATATTGAACCTTAAGCACTTCTTATTCCAATTTGAACTGGATTTAATATGGGCAACTATACCAGAAATCGTATTGTGGTTTTTGTAGGCAACTGTACGCAATAGGTATTGAATGAAATGAATGAAATATTATTTACTATTGAAAGTCGCATCGAATAAAAGAAGCAGATGTATTCAAAAGGCGGTAGCAATTACAAGCAGCTTTTATAAGGACTATCTTGAAAGCAGTGCAGAAAAGTAGACGAAGAAACCAAAAGTATCCTTGAAGGGCTTAGGTAAGCTCAAACAGGCTTCGGAGAAATGGTTCTGTAAGGAATGTGAAACGGAAGGATACAGTGATGTGATTCAATGCTTACCCTGTAAATGTGTGGATGTATAGGTGCCAAAAAGAAACAATTTTTCTGTGGTTCATGCATTGAGTAGTTCTGTAAAATTGAATAGGTATAATATAGTGTTTGTTCCCATATAGCAAAGTATTTTAAGGGTTTTAATAATTGTTGCAGTTCAAGTTGACGTATGATAAATATCATCAAATAGCATATTTCATAAAAATTAAGAACTTAGTTTTTCTTACAGTATTATTATCAGTCAATATCCTTTAGTTGTACTATTAGATATGTATTTTTTAAATAATATTGCTTAGTCTTATAAAATATTAAGTAGGTTCAATTTATGATACCAGTGGTTCAGTTTGAGCAATACGTTTCCCAAATGAACCACCTGCTTTTCTTTAATTAATTAAAAATATGCATAATTATTTTAAATATTATTTTGCGTACTTTTGTGTTTCTAAATGTCCAATACATACTTTAAGACCAACGCATTAATGATTTTATCAATTCTAACAATGCTAGGGTGATTTTTAGGAAAATCGGTTCAATATGGACAACCTTACCCTACTAAGCCTGAAATATTCCAATTATTTATATGTAATAAAAACGCAAAGCACATCACCTAAAAATTTGGGTGATACTGAAATTATTGTGATTTTGCTAAAACTGAAGTGATTTTCAATGTCCTCTCAGCTTATGAAGAATGTATACTTCTTCACGGCCCCTTCATGTCGACCAGTTAAAATTTAAGATATATAGGAAAAGAAAATATGAGATAATTAAGACTTCATACTTAATTGAAAAACACACCTCACTATGGCGGTCGCATGGAAACCTGCATAAAGGCCAGGAGGCAGTGAATTTTTGTGGGTACTAATTTTGCCAGTCAGCATACATCGATAGAATTATTCGATTAGTAAAATTTAATGTGAGAGTTTTCCGATGGGTTGAGGCGGAAAATGCTTTAGAACATACGAACACACTGTCCAGGGTTAAAAATAGTTCAAGTAGTAAGAGGTATACTGAAGTTAAGTAAAATAGTCTGTCTATGCTGCAAATTTATCAGATGATGGTCAGCTGAAAATACAATCTGGCTTATGTGGAATACCCCCAAAGTCTTGCCATACTCGTCTGATGATCGTCATCGATTATACAAGTTATTGGTGTCATACCTACATTTTTTATGAAAGCGTTAAATAGTATAAAATAGTAAGTACCCCGTACAGAATTATGAGGGGGCCGGTTGAAAAATATTTATTGATGGAGTCATACATTTTAATGAAAGTCACAGAAAAGTTTTTATTTTACATCATACTTTAAGATATGCACGTGCAATTAATCAAAAGGAGAAAATAGTGGTCAATAATTAATGATAAATAGCGAATGAAAAATATAAGTTTAATTGAATGTGATTAAATTAATTCTCCTCATCATCAAGTTCTCCTTCACCATCGCTATCACTGTCTTCCTAATATTCAGTATCATTGTGAGTCTGAAGAGGCCTTCATTGTTGTTAATGTCAGCCAGACGTGCATTTTCTATGAAATTATAATATAATCTATTAGTCCAGGAAGCAGTGAGTTTTTTTGGTACTTATTTTCCCAGTCGGCGTATATCTCTTAGTTTGACCTATTGGTGTTACTAATCAAGAATTTTTGAGTCTGGAAAAAATTTTCCGATCGGTTCCAAAGATAGAAAAAAGATGAGACGACTTATTTTACTCGTTTACAAAAGTTTTACATTTACGAAAGTAGATCATAAAACTTACGAAAAAAATCAATAATTTGACATTCCACACATTTTCAGAACTGCCAAAATAAGATAAATAAAAAAAATCAAATTTTCGCCTGCCAGAGGCATTTGCCATGCTTACAGATCAGACAGACTGTTTCTTTTTATTAACTTTAGTATACCTTTACTATTAAAACCATATGAAATCCATGTTCATCAGTGGAAAAAAGAGTGCAGAGCATTTGTTTCTTCTGACGCATGTTCCGCCTCAACCCACCCATATAGAAAATATTGCGTAGAATTACTAACTGAATAATTCTAAATCTCTGCCTCCTGGACTATATCATGTGACAAATTTTCAAACCCGGGATAATAAAAGCAAAGAAAATTTTCTATTTTTCCCATATTGAAGATGCCGCCAGACTCATTTGCTAATTTCGTAACTCAGCCAGACTTATTTGTAATTACAGTTTATGAACGTACCAATTTATACGCTAAGTTTTGAGAATATAAAAATAAGGGTTAAGGATTAAAAAATCGGTCAAATTTTCAGCCAGACTTACTTCCCTATATTTGAAATAAGCCAGACTGCAATTTTCCTAAACTTTATGTTCTACTTTAGTAAATGTAAAATATTTATGACTGGGGAAATAAGTTGGTGGACTCGTATTTTTTTTCTATCTTTTGAACCCATCCGAAAATTTTAGCCAGACACAAAAATTCTTGTTTTGTGTCACTTATAGGAAAACAAATGATACGAAAAAATGTCACTACCTCCTGTAGTATGTAAAATATAAAGACATGCACTTGTTTATTGGTTTTGCATCATAAACAAAAAATTAGGGATCAACAAAATTAATACAAAACAAACTGCCCTAACCTAAATGATTTTTATATGAGGAAATTTAATAAAATGACATTTTAAATATTGAGTTGCATTAAATATCTTGGCATATAAAAAAGACTTTTAATACATTATCCGAATTTACTCCCTTTAAAAAGTATGCTTAAGCTACTGATTTTGAATTAAGTCGAATGTCTATGGTGTTTCCATATATTTTAAGTATCCCTATAACTTTCAGTTCATCACACAAGAAAAATAATACTTTTAGAATTAAAGGTACTCTTAAGTCACTTCAATTTTATTTTGCCTACCCTGTACGGTGTTTAACTTTCCGCGATTTTATTTCAAAAATATAGTATCTACATACACGCCCTAGCTTAGATAACGTAAGTAATGGAAAAAATCCGTTTGTTGCACACTGTTTGGATTATACACTGCATTCGGAAAAAAGGACACAATGCGTTTTATGCTGATTTAAAATCCGGTTAACGACATTGTTGTTCTGGTCAAGATATTTAAATCCAATCTGTATTTCGTCCCTGGATACTACTTTATCTTTATTAATTTACTAAACAAATATTTGTTCAGGTATCAGTGTTTAAGTTCAATGTTACAAATACACTCGTTTACCGTTAAGCGTTTTACGTTGTGCAAATTGCATTTTAATATTTCGTGTTAAATATACAAAATTGTAGGAATCTAGTTATATTATGACAGGCAGTGATACAAATTAAGAAAATTTTAAATCTATGTGAACGTTTCCTTCTCGAATTGAAACAAGCTCACAAAAAACTTGAAACGTGCCAAACCTTTTAGTTATTTTCGATCGACCTGAACTAACAAGCGACAAGATGGTCTTTGTTATTCCTAGGGGGCACCATTGAATCCGCTACGAGCACTATACCTTTATTACCCGGAATATCGTACAATTGTCTCGACAAATGTTCGCCAAATGTTACCGAACATACGTATACCTAATACAAAAACCATTTGAAGGGCGCATTTAGAGACTGTACCTACGACGGTGCCCTTATCGGGCCTCACCGGGATATTTTATACGAGGGTTAAAACAAAAACTCATTGGTTTGTATATATTTTTTTCAAAGATTTTGAACGACAAGCGTCTATGATAAAAGGAAACAGAAAACAATTTTCGGCTATTTTAATATTTTGACGTCAAAACAATTTGTATAGGCAGATACGCGAATTTAAGCGAGAAGGGGGCATATCCTGTTATTACTATATTGGCACTAATGATATTTGTCCTACGTTCCGTACGATAAGATGATATATTATCCTGATACGTTTCTTTTTCGAACCGAACTAATCCAAGCTATCTGTGGCTCCAGTGTTCTCGTAGTTATGTATCGCATTCCAGGAATAAACTTTTGCAGTGCCCCAGTGGCTCCAGGAATTTCTGGTCGGTAGCAAAGGCAGTAAGTTATAATGTTACAAAAACGTCTCTTCTACCTTTGACAAATGAACGCGGCGTCACGGCGCCGGCGCCGGCGACTACAGCTAAGGAAAAAACAAACATGCTCGCCGAAATGTTTTCATCGCACTCTATTATAAACGTCTCCCATGGCAAGGCTCTCATCATCCCCAGACAGTCTCGACAGACGGCAAGAGCGCATCCATTCGTTGTATAATTGGAACACCTAGCGCACCTGGCGCACTGCATTACTGTGGAACTCACTCCTAGAGCTAAGCAAAAAGCAAACATGCTCGCCGAAACGATTTCATCGCACTCTACCTTAAACGTCTCCCATGGTAAGGCTCTCTCTTCCATATCCAACATCAACACTACTACGACAGAAGTTAAATTTCACCACCCTGATATTTGTAAAACCCTCAAAGAGCTAGATACATAAAAGGCATCAGTGCATGATGGAATACCTGCCATCGCGTTAAAAAACTGCGCCAACGGACTAACACCCATTTTCTCCAGACTTTTTTCTTTGTCTTACCAAAAAGGGATTTACCCATCTTCTTGGAAAGTCACTCGAGTACAACCTGTTCCAAAAAAGGCAAGAAAACCACGCCCTCAAACTATCGCCCAATTGCCTTGCTTCCAATAATCTCCAAAGTCAAGGAACGTGTAGTCAATCACCAACTACTCAAGTACCTCCAGTCCAACAGAATAATTAACGATAACCAATACGGCTTCCGCAAACAGAGATCGACCGGAGATATACTGGCCTATGTCACTCATATATGGAGTAGGGTAATTATTGAGAACTACGTCTCGAGCTATTGCGTTAGATATTTTGAAGGCATTTGACGGAGTTTGGCATGACGGAAACTGCCATCCTTCGGGCTGTCAACGTCTCTCTGCAGCTGGCTTGCCAGTTTCCTTCAGAACCGATCTCTGTACGTTGCAGTTGATGGATACATCTCAGACACATTCACCATTAATGCGGGAGTGCCTCAGGGCGCAATAATTTCACCAACTCTCTTCCTGATCTACGATAATGACCTGCTGACCGAAACCAATAATCCTGTTTACAGATTTGCAGATGACAGTGCCCTGGTCCCCCAAATTAGATGAGAAAAGCCAGTACTAGTGACTGAGACTTATCACCGCAAACAGGAGCAGATTGCAACAATTAATCAAGATCTGGAGAAAGTTAGAACCTGGGGCGACAGGAATTTGGTCAGTTCAATGCAGCAAAATCCCAAGCAGCCACGTTTACCAAAAAATCCAATGCGGCGGATCCTGGTATAATTATGGCAGGATCGAGCATTCCTTCATCCTCGTCAATCGGACTACTGGCTATCTCGGAAAACAGCATTACCACGTTGCTAACATCGCAAAATCAGCTTTGAAGAAGCTTGGTGCGCTATTTCGCAACAAAAAACTTTATACACCGCAGCAGCTGCTCTTGTCCTACAAAGCGCAAGTAAGACCGTGCTTAGAATATTGCTCAAACATCTAGAGCACCGCACCTAAGCACATTCTAAAGCTGCTGGATTTCATTCAGAAGAGAGCTGTGCGTCTCGTCGGCGACTCGGAGTTGATCCGGGATCTGGATCGTCTGGCACACCGTAGACATGTGGCCGAGCTATTCCTGTTTTACAGATATTTTCACGGCAGATGTTCCCAGGATTTGGCCCGCATCATTCCACCCCAGCAACGCTTGTCAGACAGTCGCGTCAGACGGCAAGAGCGCATCTGTTCGTTGTGCAACTGGAAACACTTAGAACGTCGCTTTTCAAGGACTCCTTTGTCTGGCGCACTGCATTACTGTGGAACTCACTCTCAGGTCATCTGCTTCCCCCTAATAACAACCTATAACTATTCAAGAACCGTGTCAATCAACATCTTCGCACACACACCGCTCGTCGAGTGCCTAGGATCTCCCTTTAGTTTGTGTGCCACGGCCATAAAACAAATCTGTCTTATGTTCGCGGATGCAAACGATTCATTTTACGACGATACCCGAGACAGATAATAGTTTGAAAATTATTGATAACGTTATCAAAACTAAGATAAATCTTGAGTTGCATAGGACAAACATTATTAAAAAGGCAATAATCAGAAAAAAAAAGAAAATTATTAAGGAGGCAAAAATCGGGCTTTACCCCATAAAAACTATGCAGTATGAGAAGTGGTCGTGCGACTGTGGTATGCCTTGCCGATAATAACTTTTAAATAAAACAAAGTATAGTACCTGAAATGTGCAAATTATCCTTAATTTTGTTAGTTGCCGCCTAAAATGTTCTAAGATTTTTGTCGATAAAGAAAAGCAAGCAATAATTCCAATTACTATTAATAGTTTTGAGGACAGAAAGACACAGGAGGCACAGTTCACAATGTTCACGGTTCTAATACCGCGGAGGAGAAACAAAAAATCCAAAAACACATAATTTTAAGAGTCACCTAAATCTGAGCGGAAAAAAGAACCACAGTGTGTAAACAAGCTTTTATGGGACTACATGCAGTAACTCATAAAAGAGTATGGTTTTTAAGTACTTTAAAAGTTCGAGGAGTAACTCATCGAGAGAAAAGAGGTTAATACTGTTACGGCTAGCCTATACAACCATCCGAACGTTTTTGTGCTACCCTATAGAACTAGCCGCCCCGCCGTGCACCTCGCTTCTCTGTCTGTATGAATCATCGACCGGCCCGCTGCGAAGTTTCGGGATAGCTGGAATTATCTCGATGGCCTCGTCGAGATCATATAGAGTGGCCTCGGAATACTTCCCGAATATTCGTGATAGATTTAAGATTATATATAAGCAGACCTAAGGCGAATGTTAGTCAGTCGGTTAGGCAGTTCAGTTCAGTTAATCATTGAGTGTTGAATAGACATTAGTTGTAAAGTTATAAGAGTAGTATAGAGTGTATACAGTGGTAGTGAATAAAGATAGTATTAGTTGAAAATAGCAAAGTGGTAATTCTGTTAAGAACCCACGGGAAAAACGTAACAATTGGTGTCAGAAGTCGGATTGTGAAGGGACCGGACTTGCGAAGTATTTTTCAAAGAAGAAGTACAAGTACGTCAACGAGACCGTTTGATTGCTGGATTCTGGTAAAGTTTTATAACATTCTATGGTCAATACAAGGCAACAAACAGCAGAAATGGAGCAAATAAATAAAATGTTGGCCGATTTCATGGATAATTTAAATGCTGAGAGGCGAGCGCATCGGGAGGAGGAGGAACGTAGAAGGCAAGCGGATCGGGAAGAGGATGAACGTAAAAGGCAAGCAGAACAGGACCGGCTATAGAAAATTTTTCAAGATCAAGAAGATAAAAGGCAAGCTGAACGGGAGGAGGATGAACGTAGAAGGCAAGCTGAACAGGACCGGCTTCAGAAAATTTTGCAAGACCAGGAAGAGAAAAGACAAGCAGAGCAGGACCAGCTTCAGAAATGGATGCTGGATGTAATTGTAGGCGAGCAAGGAAAATTACAGAAAATATTGGACGGACAAAATGAGAAATTTGAGACAGAAGTAAACAATATTCAAAAAGAAGTTGGAAATGTAAAAAAAGAAGTAGGAGACGTACAGAAAGAAGTGAAGAATCTACAAGCAGAATTTACCAGACTAAAACATCAAGCACCCACCGAGAGGGTATTCGCCACAGGGCATAACATCAAACCTCCAACGTATGACGGTCAAACATCGTGGACAATGTACAGAAGGTAATTTGAAGCCGCTGCTGTTGCCAACAGTTGGAATAACGAAGAAATGGCTACATCACTAGTGGTTTCACTTCGTGGATCTGCCCTGGAACTATTACAGACTATTCCCATCAGTCAGCAGGGGAAATATGACATACTTGCAGCTGCCCTAGAGAGACGATTTGGAGACCAACATAGAAGACAACTGTATCAGGCACAAGTTAAGTCCCGACATCAGAAGCCTGGTGAAAACCTGCAAGAATTTGAGGCAGACATTAGACGTCTCATTCAATTGGCCTACCCGGGAGCGACAGAGGAATTTCAAGAGGAACTTGCTGCCCAATATTTCGTGGATGGTATCAGAGATGCAGAAACTCAGAAAATGCTACGCCTAGCCAAATTTGATAGCAGCCGTGAAGTTTTGGGTAGAGCTCTGGAAATCGAGGCGGCCTGTAACATCTCTAAGCCAGCAATCAGGGAAGTATCCATCAAGGAAGAAAATTTGGCGAACAATTGTAAACTAACTGAAATGGGCGGTATTTTGAAGAAATTAACCGAAGTTCTTCAGGCTACGGGGAGATTCAGGGAGTCACTAGAAGTTAGGCCATACAACCGTAATCAGTGTTATAGATGTGGCAAGACTGGACACTTAAAAAGCGACTGTCGAGTACAAAGATTCCAGGAGCCAATAGAAGATAGGCCACATAACCGAAATACATCAAATCAGTGCTATAGATGTGGAAAGACTGGACATTTCAGAAGAGACTGTCGAGTACGGATATTCCGGGAGCCTGCAGAAGTAGTTAGATCATGTAATCAAAAGGCTATAAATCAGTGCTATAGATGCGGCAGGACTGGGCATTTCAAAAGGGACTGTCAAGTACAAAGATTTCGGGAGCCACTAGAAGATAGGCCACGTAACCGAAATGTTTCAAATCAGTGCTATATATGTGGCAACATTGGGCATTTTAAGAGAGACTGTCGAGTACAACTACGACCTACAGCTCCATCCAGAGACAACAGCAGTTCAAAGCCAAGTCAGAAAGAGTTGAAACAATATAACTTTAAGGCGAAGCACAGGGAAGGAAGATGGCATAGTAATACAGATGCTTTATCCAGAAGGTCATGTGAGGATAATTATAAACATCGCCAAAGAATTGACCAACGAGAAGGAATCACTCCCATTAGGCGAATCAAGTTTAAGGTTGATCACCAGTGGACCACAGAGCAACTAAAGAAAGATCAGCTTGAGGATAATGAAATAGCACTACTACTAAAAGCTAAGGAAGAACGTCAACCAAGACCAAGCTGGAGAGATATTTCAACTAAGGGACCTACTTTTAAATCTCTGTGGGCTCAGTGGGACTCTCTGGTAGTTGAAAATGGACTCCTTAAACGAGCCTGGGAAAGCGCCGATGGCAAAGTAGTGAAGACGCAGTTAGTGGTACCAAGGAAGAGGGTATCGGAAGTTCTGGACGAAGTACATAATAGAAAGTTTGGTGCTCATCTCGGAGTTAACGGAATGATTGACAAGATCCGCGACAGATTTTATTGGGTCAACTACTGCCAGGATGTGAAATCATGGTGCCAGCAGTGTTCAACCTGTGCCTTAAGTCAAGGATCCCAGACAAGATCCAGTGGGAAGATGAAACGGAATGATGTGGGACTACCGTTTGAACGTCTCGCCAGTGACCGAATGAAGGCTCGATATGATCTCCAAGCTAACCCTAGGGGATTTCGGATGAACGATAAAGTCTGGTTATATAACCCGCAAAGGAAGACAGGAAGATCTCCCAAGCTAACACCAGTATGGGAAGGACCCTATACGGTCATCAAAAGAATTAATGACGTAGTGTATAGAATTCAGCGTAGCCCCAGAAGCAAACTGAAAGTTGCCCACCTCGACAGGTTGAAAGCATATCACGGACATGAAGTAGCTGATCGGGACGATCAGAATTAAGAGGGAGGCAATGTTACGGCTAGCCTATACAACCATCCGAACGTTTTTTGTGCAACCCTATAGAACTAGCCGCCCCGCCGTGCCCCTCGCTTCTCTGTCTGTATGAATCATCGACCGGCCTGCCGCGAAGTTTCGGGATAGCTGGAATTATCTCGATGGCCTCGTCGAGATCATATAGAGTGGCCTCGGAATACTTCCCGAATATTCGTGATAGATTTAAGATTATATATAAGCAGACCTAAGGCGAATGTTAGTCAGTCGGTTAGGCAGTTCAGTTCAGTTAATCATTGAGTGTTGAATAGACATTAGTTGTAAAGTTATAAGAGTAGTATAGAGTGTATACAGTGGTAGTGAATAAAGAGAGTATTAGTTGAAAATAGCAAAGTTGTAATTCTGTTAAGAACCCACGGGAAAAACGTAACAATACGAAGGATCCAGACATACCTGCGAAATATGTGCCAAAAATACAGATTTTTATGGAAAGCTTCGATGAAAAAGAAATACATTATTCCAGCAACAAAATTAAAAACCATTTCCTGTCACTCTTCACGTCAACATTATACATAACATGCTTATAGAAAATTTTCCGAAAGCGAAAACTAAAATAAAATTTAATCAGTTTTTGAATCAAAATTGCGGGTTATCTTTTGGTACAATGTTCTCATTTAAGCTTGAGAACCCCCCCCCATTTTACATGCTGTTGAAATGAATCAAAAAGCAAATGGTAGGTTGGGTTAGTTTTTGTCATGGCAAAACTCCCAATATGCGCAGTGGGTGAAAACGTTATGGACACAACTTGCATTTTTTTAAATAGAATACTCTGTATATTGTTTTTTAGAATGAAAGGCTAGCTTCCAGTGATTCCAAAAACATATGAGTTGTTGATATTTGGTTCAGTAGTTCTTAAATTATCAACAAAAAAGAAAAAGAAAATAATAGTTTTTACTATTATTTACTATTTTATATAAGTAGTTATAAGGTAACAAAAACACTAAAAATAAAATTAAGCAAAAATTCATAAGTCCTGTTCAACATGACCCCCATTATTTTCCACACATTTTTGTAAGAGAATAATTGTATAGATAATTGAATTTATCAAAATTTCTGGCGATTGCCTTAGATCGACGATCGCCTGAATTGTTCCGTTTTTTAATTCTTCGATGTTGTAAAATGGAGCTATGTAAACTAAATTTTTGATATGCCCCGAAAAGAAAAAAATCCATAACAGTAAAATCTGGACTATTTGCCGGCCAAGGTTACCAATCCATCCTTGAGAGTATTCTGATATTAAATAAACATACACTGGCTCAACATTATGTAAAGGGGCTCCAACTTGTTGCCACATTATCCGTCTTAATACACCTATTAGATGATTATCGTTTTGGAGGAGCTGCAAATACATGTTGATTTTCAATTTATGAAGATACGCACTAAAATATATCTTCCGATAATCTCACGCCAAACGTTAACTCACTGATGTTTAATTTACCGTATTTAACAGGGGTCATTTGCAGACCAGGAACGTGAATTTTGACGGTTACATCCCATTCTAGTTGTAAAATTGCTCTCATCTGTCCTATTCCAGATGAGCCCCACTATTTTCCACACTTTTTTGTGAGAAAGTAATCGTATGATTAATTGAGTTTATTAAAATGTGTGGCGATTGCCCTATATTGTCGATCGCGTGAATTATTCTATTTTTTAATTGTTCGATATTCTAACATGGAGTTAAGTAAAATAAATTTTTAATATTCCCCCAAAAGGAAAAATCCATAACAGTAAAATCTAGACTATTTGCCGACCAAGGTATTACCAATCCATCCTTGAGGGTATTCTGAATTTAAATATTTTTTCATTGGCCTAACGTTATGTGGAGAGGATCCATTCTGTTGCCACATTACCTTTCTTACTACACCTATTGGAAGATTGTCGTTTTGGAGGAGCTGCAAATACCGCTCACCTGTTAATTTCCCCATTTATGAAGATAGTCACTATAATATATCTTCCGATACTCCCACACCAAACGCTAACTCACTGGTAACCTTGATGTTTAGTTTGCCGTATTTGACGGGGGTTATTTGTAGACCAGAGACGTGAATTTTGATGATTACATCCCACTGTAGTTTAGGCCAGTTTTGTAGTTGTAAAATTGGTCTCATCTGTCCACCGAATAAGAATTCATTATTTTCATTATAGTAAGTAAGAAACTCCCGAGAAAAGTAAAGTCTCCTTTCGCGTTGATCTTCATTGAGTTTTTGCGTATTTCTAAACTGAAACGCATTGTAGTTATATTTTTTAATATCTTATGGATGAAAAAGCAGGAAATTCCAGTTTCTTCATATACACGGATAATTGAAGTTGGCTTTGCTTCAAAATATCCCAGAATATTAATTTCATTTTCTTCGGTTAGTACCGGAAAATTAATATTTTCTTTTTTGATATTTTGTAAACTTCCATTTTCTAAGAATTTTTGCTGGAGTCTCCGAAATACTTTGTTAGAAGGATGCCGGCGCCTGTCCGGATACATATACGGATTCATGAATGTTACTTTAAGCATATTAATATTAAGTCAATTAGAAATAAAACGTTTGTACACATACCTTGATCATTTTTCAACACTCGGTGTTTATATCACCAACCTATATTTTGTCTTGAAACTTGAAAGTCAATTGAGCTTCTAAGTATCTTCGCGGGAGACGTTACATTTTATAGGCCAAGATCCCGGGACGTTGCCGAGCTTCTCTACGGCTTTTTTTTTAATTTTTATTCATGGTGGCATTCCTCTTTGTTTACGCGTTGTTGTTAAGTGACAACAGCCACGACGAGAAACATGCAAGGATTCTCTTCGCATCTGACCTGCCAGCGGTATAAAACAAGATGTTTTTAATTTTATCGAAAACGTTCAAATTCAGTTCATTTATTTATTTATAAAAACAGGTCTTTCATGAAGTCTGAAAAATATGCACGCTCTTAGCTATACAGGGTGTGAGAAGTTTTAGAAATAATTATCGGGACCTAGTAATTGTAAGGCGTTTGCATTAGAGATGACAGAATAGAACAGTTTTTACGTGATTGTGTTACTTTTTCGTCTATAACACTAAACAGATTTAATATATAAAAATCACAAATATACTTAGTCCTTAGTCCTTTTTATATGATAAAAGGCGGTATGTTTAGACGGAACTTTAGGTTAGCTTGGAATCAATCAATCAAACTAGATTTATTTAATCAAACGCAATTTAATTAAAATCGTTCCTATATTTGATAAACTGTCTATCCACATTTCCCCCCTATACATTTCAAGCATAACGCTTCTTTCTTGAAAACTGTATTGATAATAGACCATTTTTAACTATAAATAATAAAGTAGGACTCGAAAAAATCAACAAAATGTCACTTAGTGTTATACTGTTATAGTCATTATTGTTTAAGATAAAATACTTTTCATAATTAATTCGTTGATAATTTGTGAACTACTGAACCAAATATCAACAACCCATATAGTTTTGAAATCACGAGAAACTAGCCTTTCATTCTAAAAAATAATATACAGGATGTTCCGCTTAAAACAATGCAAGTTGTGCTCATAATAACCCACTGTATATTACGAGTTTTGCCATGACAAAAAAAACTTGAGCAAGAGACCTACCATTCGCTTTTTGATTCATTTCAACAGGTGAAATAATAAAAGAGCTATATGCATTTAAAATGGGTACAAGCTAAGATGAAGACACCTTACTTTCTGCTACACCCTATAGAGCATTATATACCTCCGTCCTCTATCTTCTGATAGATGCCCGAGATCAAATCGGGACCATCATACAGTCGTCCGCGTGTTCATGGCGTGAGCAGCCACTGCAGGTCGTTCCACACAACATCATATTTTTCTTAAAAGAGGACACTCTTTGCATGCATGTGACGGCGACTTTGATATTGTCAAGAGAAAAACATGAATTTACAGTTGTCAAGGTCACCACTGAAGACATTATTGACATTCCTCAAATCCGGGAGTTCTTCTTCTATGGCCGTATATTCACAGCGTTGTAGTGTTCTGCAGACATACACGATAAGAAAATGGAGTTTTACAACGAAGTGATTCAGTGGCCAGTAACAGATTCAGAGTAATGTCATGAAGAATATTTGTTAATTTACTGTTATATTATTATATGTGTAATCTAATTTTTTCATTAACATATTATCCGTAATATATAATAAATCTATTATAACCAATTTACAGTATGTTTATTCAGTTTGCTTTGAAAATGAAACATGTTAGAAAAACATTAAACAAATTGAAGCAGTGACGATTTACGATTGTAAACTTACAAAAATATCAGTAATACAAATTACTAAAAGATTAGTAACATTATTTTGTTTTTCTTGTAAAATTACCATTTTTGGAAATGTCGCCTATTCCAAATTACCAATTTAACCATAGTTTTTGAAGTCGTATCTCTGTTATAATATTCTTGATACAAAGTATCTTATGGATAATAGAAAACTAATAATGTGCCTTAAATAGAGCATGCTTTGTGCTCATTCTGCATATCTCAATCTATAAAAGGTACATAGCCATTTTCTTGAGAAAACCCGCTGTTCTCTCTTCCCGGAAAAGGGCAAGGTGCGATCTCAAGTATTTCAATTACAAATGCACAGATGCCTAACCGCCTCTAACTTAAAAATCCCAAACGCATGCATTTAAACGCATGCATTTAATTAATCAGGCTTCCAAACCACCGCCAAATTGAACTGCACCATTTAAATAACATCAAAGTAGCACATATAATATGAATCTTCTAATCATTTCTCTCTGTGCATATTGTCACATTTGATTCACTAGCGCGAAATGGTATGAGAATCGTTTTAAAGTTGCCCATTGCACGTCTTGGCCCCTGTAGCATATTTACGCGTTCAGCTATTCCAGGTTTCTGACGGATAATGGAGAATGGAAAGCCACTTGTAGTAGGCTATCCAAAAATAATTTTTTTTTATTACGCATGCATCATAATCAACGATTATCGCACGCTGCAGCGTGCTTAAAATGATGTTTATGATGCGCCTACTTTTTTAAAGGTTCTTATAGAAACATTTGATCTACCTTTTTTACCTAGATATTTATCTGGCGTTTGAATTAATATACGTCAAAATGAAGGAACAATTTTAAAAACAACATTGCTTTATTCTAAATAAGTAACTATACGTAACTCAAAAAAGTAAAATATTTTTGAGAATATGATGCATTCGTAATAAAAAATAGTTTATGATATACCTGTATAAGAGGTCTTTAAAGATCTTGCGACTTACAAAACACTCCGCTGCGCGTCGTGTTTTGAAATATGTCGCTCGTGCCATAAAGGCCCTCTTATGCACTTACCTATATCATAATATACTATTTAAAGCATTTTTTTTAAACGTCAGAGTTTATTCGACACTTTCGTGTCGCCCCCCGTAAACCTATTCCTGACGTCGTTAAGGGACCTGTTTAAATCCCATTCTCTTCCTGGGAGGTGCGTTTCGATTATTGCCAGCGTTTGACACCATCTGTCCCGCACAAGGTTGAAATTCAAAGCGTTTTTCTGTACCTATTTTTTCTATTCTTCTGCCAGGGAATATAATAATGGAATGATGCATATAATAGTGGGCGTACCTACTGATAATACACGTTACATATAAGATATTTTACATTTAATATTATGATTATGGCTATATTTTAAAACTTATGAATTCGCATATTTTTCTCTCTCTTTTTCTTGTTTCACCAAAAAATAGATTGTCTAATGAACAGAGAATATACAGACTGTTACATTAGAATAATCGCGTCATCTTAGGAGATTGCCTGCAGGTTTAGAAACTTATATGTAGAGGTATTTATATACAAGTTTCCAGTATCTACTGTAAAATCTAAATTTTATATTATTTTCTCTCTTGGATATTGCAGATTTCGTCTGGCCGACACAAAGAGGCCTTAATGTTATCACGAATTCGTCTCTTGTCCTTAGGTAGGATTTTAATCGTCATTCTTCCTGTTTTACCAAAAATATAGATAATGCTCGATGGCCGCAGAATATACATGGTCTTTAAACAATATCATCTATAGGTTTAGACAATTTACAAATAACGAATTATATTTATATAGGCTTCCCAGCAACCCCCGTTGGGGCCTAATTTTCTAAAAATGTAGTTGCATCGTAGTAAAATATTTAAATATTTGCATCTTTTCCCCCTCTCTATGTTTCAAAGAGTTTGCAATGTTTTCAGACGGGCTTTCTTTTAAAACTTATGAACTAGCTTGATTTTTATCTGTGGTGCTTCTATTAGCTTCCACTTGCCCTATATCTTGATTCACCAAAAATTATCTATTTAAAGAACCCTGCGCCTTAAAGACTTAAAAATATTAAGGGAACCTGCATATAGAGATATTAGTGAAATCAGCAAGAAATGCCTATTACCTCATAAAGGAAAATATACAAGGTGTCGTACTCAAAATAGTAATAGTTGTATTTTTTACTAGTTTGATGATACTGATTTGCTTTAGCGGAAGAAGAAAAACTAAAATAAAAATTAAAAAAAAGAATAAAAAAATTAAAAACACATATTCATATTAATAACGCCAATATTATCTGAAAAACGATAAAAAAATGAAAGTTCGTATTTAAAAAAAAAGAATATTGATGATAATCCCTTGAAGACAAAACGTCGGATTCCACAGTGGATACCATCATTGGATAGAGTGGGAAAAGTCGCAATGCAAAAGTGTAGTTCAATTTGAAATACGTTTTTAAATAAACCTAGGAAAAAAATAAAACGATTTTTCAATTGATTTGACCGACACTGTATCTCTTACGTTTTCGAGATCCCCCATACACAGACTCGAATTCGAACCACCCTGTAAAGTTGTATTTATAGAAAATGGGTACACTGAAATTGTTATAGTGTAAGTCGGTTTTGAATGACTGACCTAAATAAGGTTGACAAACCTATCAGTGCCAAATATTTTCAAAATGCCTCGTTATTTAACACAAACTGAAGAAGCTTAAATAGGAGCCAGAATTGAAGATGGGTGGTCAATACGTGCAGCAGCAAATTTTACCAGAAGAAGATTAATTAGGCAACGTTGGAATCAAGAGGGTCTGTGAAAAGAAAAGTTGGTATTGGTCCGGCCGGCATTTCTATCCCCGAGCAAGATGATGCATTCCTGGGAAATATAAGGGCCAGTCCTTTTGAAACTGCAAGAAACACTGTCATTGACACAGGATTGCCTGGATTTCAACCTACCGCTAGCAGCAGAATCAATGAATTTGTTTAAATAACCGCATAGCTGCGAAAAAAATTATGCTCACAGCTGAGCAGAGGCAGTCTCGGTTACTTTTCGTCCTAAATTATACATACTACGACCACCAGTTTTGGAACACGGTAGTGTTCACTGATTAAAAGGTTTTTCAGTCAACATATAATTGAGAAATTCGTGTAGACCATCTAAACAATACAATATTCGAAGAACGGTATAATAGCGATCTTCCTTTTAGACCTGGTCGATTTTCTGTAAATGTATGGGGTTGGATAAGTTGTTATGGACTTAGTGTCTGCTGGTCATTCGTGGAAAGGTTTAACGCCGAACATTATATGTCTGTCCTGGAACATGTAATTAGAGACTGACCGAACACCGTTTTTTCTTTTCGGCTGAAACCGAAAACGAAATTCGGCATAAAGTTCTTTTTCGGCCGATAACCGAAACCGAAAACGAAATTCGGAATAAAGTTCCATTTCGGCCGAAAACCGAAACCGAAATTCGGTGTAAACTCGAAAGCGAAAAAAGAAAACAAATTTCTATTCTCAGAATTTATAGAATTTGAGGTAAAAACCAATACGATTACAAATAAAATATCCGGAGAGGAACCACGTGCTTCTTCACTTCTCGAAATAGAAATCAGATCTCATTCTGCCTTCTGGCAAATGCCTCTTTATTGGTCTTATATAGCTTATTCGATTCGTATTCGCTTTATTATTATCATTGCGTTCCTCGAAGTTCTACGATCATCCCCATCATGCTGCCATGGTGCAGCCGGCAGCGTGCTGACTCAACCGAAAACGAAGCGGAAGTAACCACCTGAAGGTGTTGTGATCCTGGTCAGCCAGCAAAAGTGATACAAGCGACAAGTCCACCAATGATTTTTTTCGCTTCGCGGCCGAAAGGTTTCTTTGTTTTTCGGTCAAAACGAAATTCGGCCGAAAATGACGGAAAACCGAAAACGAAATTCGGTCGGTCTCTACATGTAATGCTCCCATCTGTTGGACAAATATATACAAACAATTTCATACTTACTACGACTTCTTTTGTGCTATTCTCGGGAATAAAATTCTGAAAACATCCAAAACTTAATGATGTAAACCTTTCATAATATTATAGAGATATATCAATGAGTGGCAAGTCTATTTAACGGGTTTTTAACCACCTTGTAGTAAGTAATTTTAAAAAATAATACATAGGATTTTCACTCAACAATTTCCTTTAAACACGAAGCACAGTCAATATCTCAGTACACAACTGAGATATTGACTGTGCAAGAAAATCTGCGACACTCGCCATTCATAAACAAGGTGTATCCGTATATTTTGAGTCAAATCCCCCCTCACATATTTTATATTTTAAAGATGAGAAAAATGTTTTTTACGCAAGCTTTTCCTGAATCACAGACTGTTTTGTCAGCTAAAGTACATCAGTATCACTAAACTGGAAAATAATGCCAACTATTACCGTTTTGCTGACTGTTTCGTTATCATAAATGATAATTAATTATATACGAAAGGCATAAAAAATAGCCGGTAACTATTATTTATTTTCCAGTAAATACATTCTATTCTATCGCGACGCTCGCAGGATCGCGGACATTCGTCCGTAACTTTGCCCTCCGAAAAGGGTTTCAATAGCCCTCACCGAGCCCCAACCTCTAATTATGCGACTTTTCTACGTTTAAAAATCAATAGACAAAGACGAAATGATTCATCATTCCTCCCGTACCCACGTACAATAAAACAAGGTCATTTTCATTGTGTCCCCGTGAAAGAGATTCTGTGGGGTGACTTTACGCACCCCAAACGAATGAGCAAATGCACGTCAAATTGGCAACGTTTAAGCCGGGTGGACGTATTATCGATACGCGGGCGATATCGATATCAATAAGATTCAAGAAGTTCAAACTTACATAAATTTGAAAAATAATTAGGTAAACTTATGTCTCCTTTAATAAGTTCGTTTACGTGCATTTTTATATCTTTAGAAAAGAGTTATTTAATAAAATATATTAAATATTTCCTGTACTCTTTATGTATGCCACTTAAGATTCGGTAATGTAACTTTTATCAGTATAAATTCATGAGTAACTAAAGATAGAAATTAATTTTTTTTTTAATATTATGCCGTCATTTGGTACTCATTGTAAATTTATTTTTTTAATTTAATTTTTCATGCTTTTTTTGAGAATCCTGTGCAGATTACCATAAAGATGTGACTGCCCAACTATTTCACAAATGGATGGTCGAACAGCTGCTGCTAAACATTCTAATAAATTTAGTCATTGTTATTTATAACACTATCGCTCACGGTTACTAATCAAGACCCCCAACAACAATACTAAAAAAGGTAATATAGTGACTTTCATGAGAGGTAAAAATTTACGTATTCCCGAGAAAAAGAAAACAAAAAAAAACTACTGGATATAATAAAGTCCATGAATTTAAAAAAGAGTATTAGTCGATAAATTATGGCACTATGTTGTTCTGCGTTTGTCGCCTTATTATTGTATTTTCAATCCAATAGATATGATTTGGGGAATTATAGAAAAACGACTACGTAAAAGAAATCATTTAATCACCGACTCTAAATCGAGAAATTCTACTGTATATACGAAAATTGATAAACGAGCTATGACAAGACTTTATGAATGAATGAATTATCTTGGGGGTATTAGTACACTGCGACCTGTATAGATCTATTGTGTCCCGCTTGCTTGGTGCTCCCGTTGATGTGATTCTCAATCAGAGTAGCTCATCCAGCTTCAGTGCTTTGATAAAAGCAAGTAGTCTGGATGGTTCTATGGATGAAAGTTTCTCCTATTCGCGACCGCCTCGCATTTCGTGAGAAGGTGTTCCCGAGTTTCCTCCCCTCTTCAGAGAACCGGCAACTGTCCTCGTTTTAAATTTTTAGTCTTTCCAGGTACCTCCTCAACCGGCAGTGGCCTGTATAAGAAAGCCGGTGAGGATGCGGAGATTGTTCTTACTCAGTGTTATAAGGTTTTTTAATCCTCCGGGATCAGGGGGGCCTAGAAACATCTTTGATTGCCTTAACCCTGAAACGCGTTTTCATAGACCGATCCATTTGGTTGGCTCTTCTTTCCTGAATTTTTCCTTGTAGGTGTGCATCCCTATGCCACAGAAAGTTTCCAGTCCTAAAAGCGGAGCTCGTGCTCCTACTTTTGCCAATTGGCCTGCTTATTCGTTGCCTTCTATCCCAGCGTGTCCTGATATTCATTGAAGGGAGAGTTTGTTATTCTTGCCTAGTTCGTTTAGCCTCGGAGAAGATGATAATTTCCTTTTTCCTATACTTTCTGTCAAGGATGGACTGCGCACATCTTTCTATGACGTTAATTTCCGCCTGGAATATGTCGGAGAATTTGATTCCTATGCCAAATACTCCGGCTTCGGTTCCCTGTTCAGTTCTTGACTCGTCTTCATACCATTTTATGTTCTTTTTCCAGACTGTATAGCCCATGTAATTAAAAACGAAGTGAGTATCATATTTCATCTCGCGCTGCACATATTTTAATTCAACCGGATACCTTGAGAGTGATTCTAGTTTTGATGTCTTTTGAATTACCTATATTTATGTATTTTTTTCTATATACAGATACTTTTATCAATCTTCTCGTTTATGTAATTCCTTAAAGTTTATATGGTAACTTAATTAGTCTTTAAAAGACATTAAAATATACCAAATTTTACGCCAAATTCATATGCTCGAAGCCAATAGCATTTATTTTTTTATATATTTCAATTGACTTTAAAAATATAAACTCTGTGACTGACTACATCTTAATGCATTATTAGTATAGTCATATTTCTATGTTTCGAACGTAATGAAAACATCTGCATTAATTCTAGTGTTTTTATCTTTGAAAATGGTCTAGTTAGGCATTAAATTTTCCCTAGTATTTTATCGACCACACTAAAAAATATCGATATCGATTCTCATGTCCTTAAACCAATGCCCGTATTGCCGTAATGAATTCCACTCGTCTTTTCAGTCACCTGGGGGGATGATAAATTTCGCCGATATTGGTTTTCAAAATGTTCTCATTCCTTTATATACATTTTACTCTATGACAATAAATCTGAACCGAAATCACTACATTAGGATGTATTTGAGATTGATTTAAATATACCGGGTGGCCTGTTAGCATGCGGGAAGAATAGCTCCTCTTTTGGGGGAGCTAGAAACAAAATTGATTGGACGAATGAGTTTGGAGAATCACAACGGTATACATATTTTTAAGTAGGTACACAGGATGGCTCATAAACGTCTGGCGGACCAAGCATATATTTTTTCAGTTGGACGCTCTGTATATGAGTGCACCGTTAAATCATATATTAAATTCGGAGAAATTTATTGGCATCTAAGTGTAAAGATTGAGGTTACTTTTAAGTACCTTGTTAATGACAATAAATTAAGACAAAAAGTTGAGTGATATATATCGAATTATATATGTCGTAGCCACATTCTAAAACCCGGCGTTTTATAAAATGTCT
>MU181997.1:294124-389480 GCA_016904865.1 Pissodes strobi | reverse complement strand
GCCGCCTACACAGTCGAGTAATGAGGGATTTACTGACGTTTGAAGAAAAACAATATTTCTTAACCTGGGTATAGGATGGCTTTATAACGTAAGAGTACCGAAGATAGAGCTGTTTCTATATCAGAAACAGATAAAACTGATTAACGTAAATAAATTTTTAGGTATATACGTTGATTCCGTGCTATATTAGGTATTAGCAAAACCAAGCAACAAGCACCTGAGTAACAAGTAGATGAGCGTTTTTAAATTTTTCTGAAAGTTGACTTTGATTGTTGATAAAATAGTTGAATAAATGACCATATCTTTTAAGTAAACGATTTTTTTTTACAATTAAAAAGCGAGTATATCACTCGAACATTTAGCTATTTACTTTTTATGTAACACAGTAACGTCATCGACTTAACCTTGATCTCAAAGTTATGGAATCCTGTCTTTAACAAGAGCGGAGCAAAATTGGAATTGGGTCGCCATACAGAGAACAATAAATATGGATTGGTATCATTGACATCAGAACTGATGTTATAGTTATAAACTTGAACTACTACTCTAAAAAAGGTGGTGTCACAATGAACATTAGATAGTGATCAATAAATGAGCAAACGTTATTAAACAATTAGGACAGCAGCTCTCAAGATTGAAAACTATGTGAAACTGGAAAATAAAATGATGGAAAGGAAAACGAGTATCTCAGTTTATCACGACAACTATCTAGTCATCGTTAACACAAATGCCTACCTCAGTAGAGTAACAACCTACATAGTAGAAAAGTAAAATTAGTCACTTAGTTAACCGAGGTAATTTTTTGGAAGAATAGAACTTTTATAGAACTGTTTTAACAAACTAAGACAATAAAATTCGGAAAGTTTATAGGAAGTGTTGGAGGATGTTCTATAAGAGAATAATTTATGTACTCAGCAGTACTAGAATATGTAAGAATCTAGTGACAAAGCCATTAAGAAACGATTGGATGTGACCTCTACATAGCTTTTAGCATAGAACCTTTTCTCTTGTAGCATGGTTTTGGATAACCAGCCTGGCATTTTAGAATAACCGACCCAAAACATCAATTAACTTCCACAATATACACATTGTAGCCTTCACTTGGAAAATGAGACTGGGAAGATTAAGATCTCCCTCATTAGCTTGCGTTTACACTGAGTACATGTACTTCTTTCACAATTTTACCAACGTGACGGACATTAATTTACTCACACGGATATATTATCTCCATATATACCTGAGGAAAATGGGAGGCCTATATCAAGTCACCGTATTAAAAGACTGAATTTTCAGTTAGTTTTTCAGACAGAAACTAATGATATTGTTACGGCTAGCCTAACAACCATCCGAACGTTTTTGTGCTACCCTATACAACTAGCCGCCGTGCCCCTCGCTTCTTTGTCTGTATGACTCATCGCCCGGCCGGTCGCGAAGTATCAGGATCGCTGGACTGGAATTATCTCGATGGCCTCGTCGAGATCATATAGAGTGGCGTCGGAATACTTCCCGAATATTCGTGATAGATTGGAGATTATATATAAGCAAACCTAAGGCGAATGTTAGTCAGTCAGTCGGTTAGCAGTTCAGTTCAGTTAATCATTGAGTGCTGAATAGATATTAGTGGTAAAGTTATAAGACTAGTTTAGTGAGTTAAATTGTATACAGTGGTAGTGAATAAAGAGAGTATTAGTTGAAAATAGCAAAGTTGTAATTCTGTTAAGAACCCACGGGAAAAACGTAACAATATAATAATTCTGGCAAAACCTGGGTAGCACTGACCACATTTATCAGGTATAATGTATTCAAATGCTTTTACAGCTTACCCTCAGAAGCAACACGTAATAGGCAGAATATGAGAGAATGATAGCCAACACCTTAAAACCCTCGAACGTTTCTAGAGGATACTGTATGCGGCTTTGTACCAAGCCTAATGCAAGCTGGATGCAGAGTACTGACAATACTTGGAGGGTGACAAAACATCAGGCCATGTGCCTTCCTTGCAGCTGCAAGAAATAGAAATTCAATCTTTAGTAGAAAAAGACTACTGCCAGACGATTTTAAGACAACCACCCGCAACAACACAATGAAATTCTTCAGAAGCTAAATGTGTTGGAAGAATTCTACGAAAGGATGTGACCAACAACAAGCCATAATGTCGCAGTGGAGTGGCGGGCATATGCCCACTCATTTCTCAGCCTCACTTAATTTAGTACTTATCGAGGTGAAAGAAAGATATATAAAATTAGAAGTCCAGAGCCCACCACAAATTTATATTGGGAACTAAGCTTAAGGTGTGCAAGAAAATCACTTAAATATAGGAACAAACGAAGTGGACATTATCAAAAGGGTAGTTGAATTAAATAGGAAATGGGCCGGGCACATTGTTCGAAAGACTGACAGCAGATAGACACACGCTTGTTGAACTAGTAGTCGAACGGAAGAGAGAGAGAATAAAAACGCCGAAATTTGAGACACGAGATCTGGACAATAAGCAGATCGTGACCGTATGCCTAGTGGGGATCAGCTAGGCCTGGCTACAATTTATATGCGCATGCTACAATATAGTGCGTATAATGTTTGTAATATAAGCAGAATTTGTCTACTAATATATCAAAGTTAACCTTACTATAATTGTGTCCTTCACGATAACGAAATAGCCGACCTCAGAATCAATTTCTTAGTCAGTTGTCCGGTTTAACGCAAACAAGAAAGGAAATTTCAAGTTTACAGTGATCCGGCTATAGTCGATATTTCGTCGATTAACAGGGCCTCATCATCCCCTCAAATATCTTTACACGATTATCAGGGTCCGGATCGGCTTGCTTTGGTTTCGTGATTTGGGATTTAACTAGCCTAATAAAATTTTATTTCTTGTACGTATTTTGTAATGATCGCTGGGCGGCTTCTTTCCGTCCGGAAATATGTAGGCAAGCGGATATCTTAATTGGAATGATACGCATTAAAAAGGAAGGGACGGAAAACAAAAAGATAGTAGAGACTGCTATTAGTATAAACATAAGTAGAGAGATGGGTCATCGTCCGATACAGCTTTAGATAGGCTAGATACAACTTAAGGCAAGTCTCTATCGATCTGATTAAATCTCCATTTAGCTCCATCTAACATGTCTAAAACATGAGCTTCTCCTGGGAGCGAGAGGTGAGAGGTTAGTTGCTGTAGAGGTGCCTACTAGCAGAACATTCTGAATATAATTTATAAATCCCAGTTCGGCCAGACGAAGGGGTCTAAGGCATTAGAACATTTCCACATAGTATGGGAGTAAATCAAATTTCCATTAATTAGATTACAAATCTTAATAGAAGTTAAAATATATCACTAGATAAAGATGGAAGCATCTGCACGCTATGCTTTCGGAAAATGGTCAGTCTCAAAATCAGTGACATATAATATGAAGACTTGAGTTACGCCATTTTTAAGAGTGTGGCATCGTAAATTCTCAGCACTTACATTATCTATAATTTTTCACTTTTAAATTTACATTGATTACCCAATATTTTATGGTCTAAGATGGTGTGCATTTGTAGCATATTTTGGAATGGCGAATTTGTTCGTATACCTACTACATGTTTGACATGGGCATCAGCTTTTAGAAAGACTTATGGTTCTGTCCACGGAGGTGGAGAAGAAAATTATACATATAAAGAGAGCAGCTAAGAAAGCCTTAGAAAGTGCAATATTGATGGTATATACAGAATTCCAAATGACATCATCAGACAAAGAACAAAAATTACTAACTATGTGGATCGGATACTATTTACAATTGGTCCCACTTGTTGCGCAGAGTACGAAAGAATACTGGAAACGTAGGCAAGATGTTTATAGATAAGGAAGTCGTCTTCAACAAAGTGGACAATAATGACATCAGACTTATCGGGGGAAACCGAAATAAAAGTGAAACAGATTCTGATGATATGAAGTCCAATAGATATGGTTATTTATGTGATTAATTGAAGTCCAGAATCAAAAGTTAACGAGAAAGGGAATACGACACCACCCTCTTTAAGTCTAAATTTTCTCTGTCTGACCTGCACTTACCTATGGATAAGACACTTGAACATTTATCAATAAAATCACAACTATAATGAGAGTAAAAGAAAATGCCAATGCGCAATATTGTAACTAGCTTTAGGCATTGGGTGCCAAATATGTAACCCTAATTGTTAATTGGTCATTAGGCGGCCCATATGCCAGGTTTACTCAGCGGATTCATTTCTTTAAAAGGTATGGGTTTATGTCTAATTTTTTAGAAGAAATATATCAATGATTATTAATCCTTGAAAATAGGGTAATAAAATGTAGAAAAATACCCTACATATGACTATAAAGAGACTTAGAAGTTGAAGGTATTTATTAAGGAAGGGTACGATTGATATTAACTTACCAAAATAAACATCGGAATTCCAACTAACTATTTATTAATTTATGGAAAACTTACACAAATCCTTCCACGATAATTTTAGCCACAAAATTAGTCGCTATTCTCTGCCTGAACCCGTGGAGCGTCCAGACGAGAAGGTCTGAGATCTTTTTCGAAAAAGAATATATACCACATGTGCCAAGTGGCGCACTAAACGGATGCACCTATCGAGCAGGTTCGAACACCGAGAGTAAAGTTGCGAGAAGTCAGGTAGCGAGAGTATCAATAACACAAATCGACCAGTAAAAGAAGAAAATCGCAATACTGTATTTGGTCACATTTGCAACGTTACAATATATCCCTTACAGTTCCAAAAGACAGTTAAAAACCATATTATCAGTTTACCATTTTGCTTCATGTTTACACCATTCTTGTCAAATTTATTTGCTGGTATACTTTTTCAAAATGTTATGTCTTTGCTTCGGGCTTTGCCGGATACAACCGCTACAAATATAAAATTTCGCATTCCAAAAATCAAAGAATTTAAATAAAAGTTAAATTCCACAATCGCAATCTCGAGGTAACTTTTCCATCAAATTAGACTTTATAATGGCTGAACACAATTAAATTAAAAGGTCCACCGGGCGACATGAATCGTTCTCCGGTGCCTCTCTTGTTGGAGTCTGTCGACGGCGGCTAAATCTGCATTCAGCTCATTACACAGGTAAATTAAACCCGCCAGGCCTTACGCAGTTCGGAATCACCTGAGGGAGATTTATTTCACCTCCGAACGGTGCTAGATAATTAACCCGCAATCGAGTCGAAGGGTAAATATCGTTTAGTTCTGTAGCGGAGCGACCGTCGCCTCGTGGAGATGACATGGCGACTTTCGAAATTATTTTCCTCCAACGAAGCTAATTTTTATAATAAATGTACGAGCATAGAAGTATATTTTATTTACAATAGGAATATGGCAGCAAAATTTCTAAAATTTCCCCAGTCGATATCTTGAGCCAAACACGAATCCGATCAATTATGAGTTAGTTAAGCTTAACGGATTAGGTCCTACATCTGGGGTTGAGGAGTAATTGTGTGCCCTACTATTATTGAACTGCACACTTTTTGGAAACTTATTTTCGACGACACATCAGCGATCAACATCCGTCAAGGAATTTGGCAAAACATCGATTAGAGATTCATTGATTAGCTCATTCTTCTGATAGGATTGGGAACTACTTATACATATGTTGACCTAATTACAGTGGTGGTCTTTAGGTTGAGTATTCAGCACGAAACTAACCAAGCATCGATTGGAACTCCAAATATAGAAGATGGTGTAACTGTTGAGATCTTGAAGAATATAGCTGAATGTATCTGTGTGCCTTTGGCTCATATTCTAAATTTATGTTTTACAAACGGTAAATATCCAGAAGCACTAAAAAGGGATTGATTCGACCCATACATAAAAAAGATGATAGGGACCATGTTGAATAACTATAGGCCCATCTCGCTTCGCTCGAATATCAATAAAATATTTGACAGAGCAAACTATGATAAACAGTTTGCCTTTTTCAAAAAATATGCTATACTTTTAGAAAAACAGAACGGCTTTTGTAAGGGCAAGTCCACCATCACAGCAATCTATCAGGCTGTGGCAAGGGTTCTTGGGTTACTAAATGAGAGCAGGTCACAGCAGTTCTTTTACTAGATTTATCGAAAGCCTTAATAATAATATTCTTTTACGGAAGTTTGAGTTGTATGGAGTGCGTGGGATGGCACTAGGGTTGTTCCAATCTTACCTCTCAGATAGAAGGCAACATGTGGTAGAATTGAACAAACAAGGAGATCAAATAAAATCAGATGCAAGCTACATAAGAAAAGGAGATCCTCAAGGATCAATACTGGGTACACTCTTGTATATAATTTATGCCAATGAGATTGTGAGTGTTGGGGGAGAGCATGTGGAACTATAATGCTGATGACACATCCGTGATATGTGGAGCAGAAAGCACTGAGAGTTGTAAAAACAGCATTATTAATTCGCTTGAGGTACTGGATGAATGGTTTAAAGTCAACAATCTTCTGCTTAATGTTTCTAAACACAGTTGCGAACGGTGTTCGCTCAGGAAACTCCTTTTCATTAAACTATAACAATTCAATAATTGAGTCAACAGAAAATGTCTCATTCTTGGGAAACTCTGGACTGGAAGGCGCATGTGAATGTGCTTGCTGGAAGCATGAGTAGGTATTGCTTTGCTCTTAGGACAATAGCAAATACATTAAATGTTGATGCGGCTATGCCAGCCTATCATGCCTACATTTAATCAAGATGATGATATACCTTTATCATCATCTTCTGGGGTAACTCTGTCGATGCGCAACGAATTTTCATTTTACAAAAGAGGTGTATTAGGTAAATATTTAAAATGAAACAAACTGAATCTTGTAAGGAAACGTTTACTAGGGAAAACATCTTATCATTGTATAGTATGTATATCTGTGAATGTGCTGTCTTAGTATTTGAAAATTACTCTATATTTTTTAAAAGCCTTGAGAATGAGCATCCTTATAATACAACAAACAAAAATATTTTAAAACCAGAAATTGCTAAACTGTCTTATGTTCAGAAAAATGTCACACAATATTCTTAATATCTGGAATAAATTACTAGCTAATTTCAAACAGCTTTCATTAGGGAAACAAAAATTCAAATTGAAGTTGAAACGTTTCTTGTGTAGAAGATGCTTCTATAGTATTAAGAGTTTTTTTTTAACTGAAACTGATTTTAAGGGTCTGCTCTGATTTCTTTTATATTGGTATGGTGTAAGCTAAATTTTTAATCCTGTCTTTGAGTCAAAAATGTTTCAGTCCTGTTTTATTCTGTATTTAAGACGGCCCACACCTTATGTACCTATGGGTACACTTATGTAAAGGGCTTGTTAATGATTAATAAATAATAATAATAAAAAAAATATATAGTTCACAACTCTGTAAGATGAAAAATCATATATTCTATAATCAAACATCTATTTCTACTTAGATCTCATATGATATGTTGTTATATTAAACATTTTCGATGGCTTCATCTTTAGAATAAATAGACGTTTCATCAACGTGTTCATCGTCAAGTCAAGTGATGATTCCAGCACGGGTCTGGTCAAGCATGTATTAGGGATTGTTCTTAATCATGATGTAGGACTGAGAAGATTTATTCCCTTTAATTTTGGAATGAAGGGTAACACACAATCGAACAATACGTCTGTAAAATGTACATTTTAGAGACAGTTGAGTTGGAACCTGTCTAACAAATATAAATTTTGTACCTCGAAATATTACTTCCACTCGATAGCTGTAAAGTGATTTACTAGGAACAAAGCGACCGCTAAAGTTAAGTTAGAATATCAATAAATCATCAGTTTATAACGATAGAAAGGGAAAGGAAAGCTTAACGACAGCCTTTGTTACCTTCAAAAATACCTATTGTGAGGTTGTTTTCGATGATGAGGGAAGAAAAGCACGTGGAAAAGCAGCTAACAAGGACTGCAAATTTGTAGGCTGGAATCCAACACCAGCGAGCACGTTTAATAGGTATAGAAATTCGGATATCGATTGATGAATTAAAGCAAATGTAAAATATAGTACGCTTTGATAATCATCATACATTAATAAAAAAAAACCTTACGAGTTCTATTTAAAAAGTATTTTAAAATTGTTAACTACTATACAGATATCAGCGAAATGTTAAAACATTATTTGGCCGCAAAAGCACATAGTTGCATATAGAGTTGAGGAAGTGAGGTTTTTCAGATATTTTACTGCCTGTGCTGCCATATGTCTGGTGTCACCAAAATCGCTAGTAAATTTGCCTCAGTATGTGGTGAAAGCTCATCAATCCTACACATCAATTTGGTTATAGTTAGTAAGCCGAGCACTATTTTCGGAAAATATCATCTAATAAAATTTTTGATGATAATTTTAACTGTGTAAGGCCCTTTTAATGAATATCATAGGCTCTATTATTTAGTTTATATTTAAATTAGTGTTATATTGTAAAATTAAAATATTCAGAGATACAAATAATATAAGTTTAAATGGTCCCTTATGCGCTATTGTCCCTGTAAGGTAATTTTTTAAAATTTTGACGCAATAAAATTTACATAATCATTTTTGCCATATAAATAACTTGTAATCACAATTGTGTATGTAAACGTACTTATATTTTCTATTATTTATTTTATGTTTAGACGAGATATACCTTATATACTTTATAGAATATTTGAATTTTTAAGAAAAATTAAAAAGATATCTTGAAAAGATTTCAACTAACAATATCTAAGGTAGAGCTCTTCACGTAACAAAAAAAGCTTCCTCGGTTGAGGGACTCCTCAAGTAAACAAACCTGTAAAACATTAACACATTCAAGGTTTCTACTTATAACTCAAGGCAATCATTTATAGGCAAAGAAAAATAAAGTACCAACGAAAAATCTATATTTTACTTGTGAACCAATTTTAAGATCTGCCATTACCTAATGAGTTCGACGAAATACGATCTTTGCAAGGAAAATTAGAAATAAATTAGCGACCTCCATGTGAGGTCACATAAATCACTAAATGGCGACAGATAAAAAAGTAAAACGCAACTCACTTGTGATGAAAATAGTGAAAATGCCAGTTACGATATGAATCATGGCACTAAACAAGAAATACCCTAAAGTTAATAAAAAAGATACTACCTAAGACTCAAAATGGGTCTGGTGGAAGATTCGCACAAGGAAATTCCACCAAATTGTTCCACCGGACACAAACATTATCAGTTGCAATGGCTGACCTTTGTTCAATTACTATATATGGAGTTGCTAGAAGGAAGGCTACATTTCGCTCATAAGATGGATCCAAATTTATTTTCAATTACGTTGCACTATGACAATCTGTTCCTACGAGCATTGTCATAATCCGAGATCCAAACTCACTCATGTTTTGTGACTTTCCTTTACCCAATTGCATGGTACCGCGATTCTGGCAGCCAGACTATATAGCTTATCGGTAATCTTTAATAATAACGTGGTCTCAAAAGCAAATATTTATAAACAGTAGAACCACAACATAGCTAATCGGAACACACGTTCCTAATTAATTGAATAATGTTACAAAAATGCGCCTCTACGATACGTGCAAGGCAAAATGTCAGGTCCAGATGAAAATTGGAATCCCGTAATGAAGTGTCACAGAGAAAACTAATTAAGAAAAATGAACGTTACAAAAAAATAACGAAAACCGAAACAATATGGTATTTTATGATGGTTATGGTTATTTTATATGTCCACTATTAAGTTCTACTAGGCATCAGTAACAATCAAGATAATATAAGGTCAATCGTCCGAACATAACTTATAGCGGGCCTAATTATTATATGGTTGTTTTAATATTTCTTATACTTCTAAAAGCTCTAATCCACCCCGTTTCTTCTAGAATAACTAAGGACACTCAAGGAAATTAATAGGAGACAATTTCAGTTAAAACGTATTAAAAACAAAAAATATCCCCAAACACTATTGAACTAAAGAAAATAAGGACCCTCTCGGAATTTGGATGGAATAAGTACCCTTGCTCCAAAAAAGAGATATGAAAACATTGAAATTAGAATCCACTAAATCTATACAAAGTACATATGTTTAAAAAAGAATTATCTACGATACTATTCAAGTAAAACAATCTTAGACACGTTTATATCGTTGACAAGCGTGCCTCGAAATAAAATTGGAGTTTAAGCCCCTGAAACCACTCTAATAATAAATATTTATTTTTAATTGTGACCCTTCTTCCTTTTCAAAGAACACTAAAGTTAAAGAATAATGCTAAATCAGATGACAGAACCACGACAACCAGACGAGAATGGAAATTGCTACATTGTCAATCTTAATCAATGGGAGAAGTAGGTATTACTATATTTTGAGTAAGACAATATAATATGATTATACTATTCTTATCTGTGTGTGTGTCTTATTTTGAAATTTGATCTATATTTTAAGACCCTCATTTCGTTTTTTTTCAACTCATTCTTGACAGAATGGAGAATATAAAATAATTATAATTTAAATAACAAAATGAAATGTCAAATTTAACTTTAATTTATGATCAAGTATACAGTGTGGCCCAAATTGGGTATACATGTATGGGTATCTTGGAAACTATAAGAGATAGAAAATCGGTTAAATGGGGAAAGTTTTAGTTCATTCATTTCCCAATTCAATGCCATTTTGATAACGATTTGATCTTTTTTCGTTTTTGAGATATTTTGAAAAAATCAAAAAGTTGTATTTTCGAAAAAGCGCTGTACTTTTTTTATTTAAAGATATTTTTAAAATCTGTAAAAACACTGTTAGGACAACTTTTTATGCTCGATGCACCCATGTATTCAGTTTTTAGTTTCTGACGTTTTGGTTATGAGAAACCAGCATCAACTTCTTTTTTCTTATGGCGGCTATTTTCTTTTTTAGCACATTTAAAATTAGCTTTTTTCCCCTTTCTTGTAATGTATAATACTTCATAAAAATATTTTATTTTTATGTCAGAAAACGACAAATTTAATTTTTAGCTGGGTTGGTCATTTGCGGTACAAAACAAATATTGCTAGTGTTTCATAGTTATTTTACTGAAAAATATACGAAACATTGATCAGACAAACATCGAATTTAACTTTTCATTTTTAGTAATTTTTGTTTTTATTAATATTTGTTAAAAGGTAAGTTTAATATTAGCTGCCCTGCCAAACATCATTAAAAAAATATTGTCAACTAACATAAAATCATACAGTGGAAAGTTTGAACTTAACCTTGAATCGCAATTATAAATTGTTGTTAATTAAAATATAAACTGTTATGATTAACCTTGTTGACAATTCAAAACAATACTCGAATTAGAGTTCAAAGTTTGGTATAAAAAGCGGGGCAGCAGCCCATATCGGCAGACTTTGATCTCCAGTGCGAACTACCGAAAGGGAAAAGCCCCTCTGGCAGATCAAAGCTCTCATTTTAAAAAAGACCTATCACTGCGAACTACCGAAAGGGAAAAGCCCCTCTGATCAGGCACGTTTAAAAAAGACCTATCAGTGCGAACTACCGAAAGGGAAAAGCCCCTCTGATCAGGCACGCCTTAAAAGTGAATCAGTGAAAATTAATAACGCCATAAGGCAAAGTGATATTTAAATTAACTACATATAAAAAGTAAACTACGTAACTAAATATTCAGCCAGACCAAACAATCTATTCGCCCGTCAGTCTAATTGTAACAGCCCTTCAGGCTAGCTCTCCCTCTCTCTCGCTGTTGTTCGTGGTTAACATTTTCGCGAGGAATATCCCAGGGGACTTACGAGATATGCATTCCCGAATATTTTGGTAATACTTACAACCTTCTATACTCAACCTGAAGTTAATAAACCAAGCCTTTTTTACACCGAGTGTTTCTATCCATCTCTCCCAACTACCTATATCTGAGCTCCGTCTTCTGAAAGAGCACAGCGCAACTACTGCAACGAAGTCAGGTCCATAGGCAACAAGCGGTAGGAGCGTATATGTGACAATATCAATATGTTAAGAATGTTATATTAAATGCAATAGGAATACAAGTGTAACACCGCCAGTTATTTGGAACTCAATCCTGACAGTCAACACTCAAGACTCAAGCCTTAAGACAAGTCTGTTATGGACCTATGAAATTATAGAAGCCTTGGGAAGCCATGTGACCAAAGGACAAAATAATCTTGAAACAATATTGAGTTGGCTTTAGCAACAGTTGCTACGGAGGGCGGTTGCCGTACAAATCAATATTTGCTATTAATTTCCAAACTATCGTTCTAAATATAAGTATCGGTTTCTGTTCATAACTGCTTACTTTACAACTTACTACTATTAACATACCCAAACTAATTAATCTAACCACGCGAAACCGGCTAGACCTCCTCGTCCCGCTCGAGGACCCAACCACCGCCGATGCATACGCATACACAGTTGTTCACGGTATTTGACGGTACAAAGTACAATGTTTACAGAATATGCAGGTATCTGCCGCACGCTTGTGATCTCAATGCATTAAAGTTTCGACAGTGAGCGAGGCAACTTATATTTATTCTGTAAACTTTGCCCAAAGATTACACCGAGGGGTGTAATATCCGAGGACCCAGCTGGCCAATTTACAGGACCCCGGTTTGATATAACATTATTTAGTTGTAAATCAATGGTCCTATAAGTTGATTATCTAAAAACAAATTATACTATTTGACTTTGTAAATATTTTGCGGACTGTGTAGACTTACCGTACACACCACACCAGACATTAAAGCCAAATCTTACTTGTGGCCTACGTTCTGCCACTTGGTGAGGATTATCAGTGGCCCAAAAATGGATATTCACAATAATGAATGCTCCGCAGTTGCTGAAAAACGTTTGGTCAGTCCAAATAATCTTCATACTGAAATTGGGGTTTTCATGACATTGGTTTACAAACCAGTTTGAAAATCATAATCGCCTTGGGTCTGTTTCCTTTAAAACTTGAACAATAGTAGGTTTATAAGGACGATATTTGTTTTCTTTAAGGACTGTTTGGATAGTAGTTCTTGGTATAAGTATTTCCCTCGTACGTGCTCTCGTCGACGTCGTCGGGTTCGCATTAAAATATCCTTAATGTCATCGTCACGAGCTTGATTGGCCTTCTGATATTTCTTTGGCGTTGGTACTTCAAAGCTTCCATAATTTTTTAAGTTCAGGTCAAGCCTCGCGAATAGTCTTGGCTGTTGCCTCTCAGGATACAGGTCCAAATAGTCGGCGGTGGCAAGATTTGTATTTCTATTACATTTAATATAACATTCTAATATGTCATATTTTTCTTCACTGGCATATCGCGTGGCGATATTTAGAAATCAAAATTTATGAAAATTTAAACAAAAACTACCAAATAGCGTTTTGACTGAATAATGTCACTTTTCAGTAAAATGACTTAAATGCCGCCGAATCACCATAGCAACACTATCACTTATTACGGCAAATGGCCTCCGCCGTCATGGCCAACTCAGTTAAAAATTAACTTTGTCGTTTTTTGACATAAAAATATAATATTTTTATAAAGTGTTATATATCATAAGAAAGGAAAAAATATGTTCTTTTTAAATGTGCTAAAAAACAAAATAACCGCCATAAAACGCAGTTGATGATGGTTTCTCAGAACCGAAACGTCAGAACTAAAAACTGATTACATCGGTGCATCGAGCATAAAAAGTTGTCCTAACAATGTTTTTACAGATTTTAAAAATATGTTTAAATAAAAAAAGTAGAGCGCTTTTTCGAAAATACAACTTTTTGATTTTTTCAAAATATCTCAAAAACAAAAAGAGAGAAAATCGTTATCAAAATGGCGTTGAATTGGGAATTGAATGGCCTACAACTTTCGCCATTTAACCATTTTTCTATCTCATATAGTTTAGAAGATACCCATACATGTATACCCAATTTGGGCCACACTGTATAGTCATTTCCTGACCGCTACAAAACTAATAATCTTAGTATATAATATTGTAACGAAGTTACTATATTTTTAGGGGAATGGTATGCAAGCCGGATTAACTTTCTTATTTTTCGAGCTATTCACATCATTCTTTTTCGTAAAATATAATTTAAATATTCTAAACTCGGTTCAATAAAATATTCCGTCGCGAAAAGCCTGGAAAATCGGTTTTCACATTTTGCATAGTACTTGCGCGGCACCGGCAGAACGTCGCGATCTCCGTCGCATCACCGTGCGCGTGACGGTCCCCACTCTTCGGCCGGCCGATGACGTGATTCCCCACTACGCGTCGAGGTAACAAAACCGGGCTGCATCGCGCTGAACAAGGAGAACTCACCCGGGTTCTCGAAGAAGAAGTCGCCAGCCAGCCAGCCGCCTAGCCCAGCCCAGACCAAAGGAAGAGGACCACCACTACCGCCAATGTAGGCCGCCAAGCTGAGCCAGACCCACGACGCTTCCTGCAGGTCGCCGCCTTCAGCAGACCGCCATCGTCGCCGCCTCTCTTGTCCACCTTCACTGCTACTGCATAGGTATTAACGTAGGTGCTACACAAACATCTGTACACTCTCTCTCTCACACACACACACACACACACTACACCTTCTCACTCCCTCACTTACATTACACAACGGCTGGTTTGCGTCTCAGTCCGATCAGCCTCACCTTTTCTCTCTCTTTCTGCTACACGCCGGTTTGTGTCTCAGTCCGACCAGGCGCTATCTTTACACTTTCTCTCTCTCTCTACTACACTACGGCTGGTTTGCGTTTCAGTCCAATCAGCCTCTCCTTTTCTCTTTCTTTATGCTATACGCCGGTTTGCGTCTCAGTCCGACCGGGCGCTATCTTTACAAGCTCTCTCTCACACATACCCTACCTACCATCCTTCCTTACCTGGCCTACCGCCTCAACGACGGCGTAAAATCGTAGTAGCGAAGCACGACCGGAAAGCAATGACGTATCCGCGCACGCGCAATCCGGGTTTTATATTTCACATATGCAGGAAGCCTCGTCAGGTCGTTTATTAACGTCGCACCGTATCCTATGTATCGTCGTCATCTTTATGTCAGATATTATCCGGACCTTAACGCTATCGTCGCATGTTTCCGTAATCTTCTAAGCATCAGGCCGCGTATATCCATTCCCGTCAGGACCAAGTCAGAGGAGCTACGTTGGACCGATGTTGGACCGTCATTCGAGTGCCTGTCCGTGGACTCGTGGATACTATAATCCAAGTAGCTTCGTCGTAGTAGTACCGTTCCTTAAGAGTTGATATCGCGGCTCTGTTTCTCTTCTCAATGTCAATGTCATTCCGTTACGTTTCGCATACCATACCCCCCCGTCTGGCAATATTTTCGTTTCTTTATCTTTTGGGTTAACATAAGTCGCATTAGAGTAACTTTTTAGTTAAGAATTGATAGTTTAGGTTAACCGCAGTTTAGGTAGGTTGGATTAGTAAAGCATAATTCTTTCGTTGCAACGCTAGGTTAGCATAGGTCATCAGGGTTTTGACGTCACCATTCTTTATATTTCCAGATGGGCAAATAGAGATGCTGTACTAGGTGTATTTTGAAATGGTGTGTTTTCTTTCTAAATCCCTTCCTGCTAGTATTAAGTTAAGTTAAGCAAGCGAATTTCTGAAAGCAGCCGGCAACCACGCAAACATTCAAGATTGACCCCTGGTTCGTCGTTTCTCCACTGTCTAAAAGCAACCCGGTGCGGAGTGGGCCCTCTACCACTATAATCCAGATGCGGTGGCGCCCGAGAACTAACCATTGGATGACGTAATGGTTAAACTAGGCAGTCCAATAGCATGACATGCAGAAGAAATAGCATAATATGCAGAAGCAAAGAAGCGCCTAACGAGAAACCCCTCACAAATTTGGCGCCCGAGCAGGGACGCCTCACAATATCTATGATTTTATGAAATATTAATAAATATTGTAACGAATTCACCTAACAATATTCACATAATAATTTTATCCATATAAAACATTTTAATATTAATTTTTGATGAAAGTTTCATAATTTTATTTTAATTATATTTAAATATTCACACACATGTGGAAATTATTTGACTGAAGTTAACAAGTGGACGTAATATAGCTATTGCAAAAAGTTCTTAATGAATTGAAAATAGACTGATAATAATAGCTGAGTAGAAGGGTATCGGCGGTAGTAGAAGTTGCATAATTTGATTGAGGGATATATTATGGCGGCGGGAGGAGTGGCGTGTATTACGCTGAGCGGTGTGGGGAAACAACATCAATCTCTGTTCGATTTGCACTCTCATTTTCATGCTATGCTCATATAAATATTTTTTCTTCAAACGTCAGTAAATCCGTCATTACTCGACTGTGTAGACGGCAGTGAAGTTTCGTTTTTCCTCCGCCGGAGCTTTACTTTTCACTTTTCCGCCGGCGGAGGTAAAAGTGTTGTCATAGCAACATAGATACAATACAAACAAACATCAAAATAAGCGTCAACAACTCAAGAATTATTAAACTAAAATTTGTATTTATCACTCAATTTGTGACTGAATTTCTAAAAATCACTAATTTAGGAACAAATTGGTTATTATTTAATCGAAATTACTCAATAACTGCTTATCAATACGGAATTAAAATGCAATCGAAAACGCAATTTTAAAAATATAATTATTATTGACAGTGTCCACTGACAGCTTTATGTTACATTACTATAGCAACAACCTGAGCCTATTCACCGACATCGCACCGGTCTAAGCCGCCTTGCGAACCCACTTATCTTGAATAATAATTATTATTACTATTGAAAAGAGACGTTTTTGCATTAATTTGTCGACATTTGAAGAAAAAACAGCATATTTTATTTGGAGGAAAAGTTACTTTTCCTCCATATAAAATAATATACTATTCCACATCTGTATTTTATTATGTACTCTGATTGACGATACGAAGAATCTTGGCTGATCTCCGGTGCTTTACTTTGTCTTACTAGAAAATTTAGGAGAAATTCTATGTTAAATCTTGAATAAATAAACAAACAATAAAATCATATTAATTTTAAACATATAGACCGCAAAGAAAAATTTATACACAATTAACTTCACATTATTATTTGATATATTGGAGCGAGCTGTAAAACTATGCGTCTTCTGCTAGGATAATAGGACTGGCAACACTGTGTGGAAAAAAATCCGGCGGCGTGATTTGTATTATTAGTAGGTTAGGTGTTGACGTTTGCACTAGTGCACGCGCATGTCAGGTGATGTTTCCTTGCCATTCATAAGCAGGTTAGAATAAAATCGCAACCACTAATAATCTAAAGTTTCTTAGATATAAATATAAATGCATATTATTTTTCTGGTTGTGTATAGCTTCACTAGGTGAATTTCAGTAGTCATTGAAAGCATAGCTACCAACTCTAGGAAGTTTATTATAAAATAGCACATATCAGAGGAGCATTATAAATTTGGTAATAAAACAATTAATTATTCTAAGAATGATCAATAGGTTTAGAGCTAGTATTTTGTTGGCTAAAATGGAATAAAGGAAATTTTGGTCAAAAAAATAAAATATTAGGCGAAACCGTGTGGAAATTTGACTTGAAATAAATGGTAACGTTGATTGAAAGGAAAAGTCCGACCACTGGAGTAGTCACTGAAAATTAAAAATGTAGCTAGTTTTTTGAACGTTATTTTGGTATTTCGGTCCAGTATAGAAATATTGAGGGTAGTTCGATTTGACAGGAAGAACATCTATATCCAGAACTTATTGTTCTAAATTTACATCAATTAAACATAAAATAAATGATACATAATCTATGGGCATTTCGCTTTTATAAAGGAAGGGTCAGTCCTTGAACTTACGTAGGCCGTTCGAGGTTTCCCAAAATGGTTTTATTGTTTTGTGCCTTTGCAACACGTCGCGTCGGCCCGTCCTGCGGTTTTCGCTGAAGCCCTACCGCGACTTCACGGCGACAACTGACTGCTGAGATTATGCGTCACGTGTCGCCTTTCTCATCATGCTTCAATTCGGGACTTCAATCAACAATCTACGGGCGCAAATTAAAATTCCGTTTTGGTATGACACGGACGACGCTGAAAATAATTTATTATTTGGAAGGGTAGAACGACATAAGGTATGGACAAATAAAATTATCGAAAAAATTAAAAAGGATTTCAAAGTTTTGATAAAATACCCCAGACCTTTTTCTATATCTAAATTAACTAGCCTCATCTGTGATACTTCGTGCAAAGAAATCTTAAGAAAGCGAACAATATTATGCAGCCACTAACTCACTTTGATAGGTGTATTGTAGATAGAGTGTAACTCGGTAGCACCAACAGAAAATAACAATGAACAAGAGACGGAGAAAAACGCATCAAAACATTGAAAATTATGAATAGTATGAATTTTCAGATAACAACGACTTATGTCTACAAACGCTACATCTGTTTGATGCTCATATATGTGATATATTATTGCCGAAAAAAGAAGATTAAATACAAAACGGTTCAACAACAATTACAAGAAGAATTTCCACATTTTCTTTATTCAGCTTATTAAATAAAAATCTGGATAATTAAATATGTACCTAATTTAAAGGAGAAAATAACCAAAACTTTTTAATTCAACTGCTGAGCATTTGATTTAAAAGTGAACGTAATTTCATTAGAGATAAAATTCTTAATTTTTACACGCTGCATACGGTTCAACAGATAGGAAAAAGACCAATTAGAAATACTGCCATAGGCTCCAAATTTCTTTGATATTCCAATAAGGATAGTCTGGCTAAATTTGTCAAATGCTTTGGATAAATTAGTCTGGATTACTTCGAGGAACAATTTTAAGGACACCATCTATTTTCAGACCTAACCATTGGAACAAACACTTTTACAATACAATTAAAAAAAAATTGATTGCAATAATGAAATAATACAGCAATTTATATGGAGCAACCCTTCACCTAATCACGTCCCAGAATTTCCTTTCTACCAATTATTTAAAATCTCTATTATTTCCAGGAAACGTTTTCATTACTGGGATCTTCTTTGCGCCTCAAATCATAACCGTAACACACCACTTCATTTTACTTTTTAATCATACATAATAATAACAAACCGAAAAGTATTTTAAAAATGGGCAACCTCTTCTATCCGCTTATTGATACAGAATTAATTAGGAATTAATAATATAGAGAGTTTTCATTTATATTTTAACATCCACCTACAGTGTTTATTATAAGAGTATTATTTTCGTATTATCATTTGGTTGGATCAAACAAACTGAACAAAGGACGATCGCAACGCAAAGAAATACGAATAACATTGTTTCTTTTAGCACCCTGCATATTTTTCCTGATTTGAAAAATATATAGTTTTCTAATATTTGGCTTAGCCGTTTTTGAGATATTTATGCCTAAAATATAATAATTCAATCGAAATTGAGAAATAAATATTCAGAAAAAAATATTTCAACTTTGGTATAAACAGTTTTTCTCTAATTTATCTAATAAACCCTGTAGATGGGTGTCAAAATATAAATGAAAACTTTGAACTCGTGTAGATAATATAGATTTATCAAGTGTATCAGTAAATGTGATCCCATTAACTATTGCTATTTTAACCGGCATATGATGGAAAACTAACCAGTACAAATAGTTGTACAAGTAAACCAGTCGCAAGACATGGCATGTATATTCAATTATCAGCCAACTCGGATGAAACTCAGGTATTTATTCAATTGAAAGCTTTGTATTTCGTGCAAAATCTTTTAATTAGCACTCTGCATTAAGTGCTTTCGGCCTTAGGCCATCATCAGTGCTTCTTTGTTAGGAACTAGCACAGTCGAGTCAAAACAATCAAACTCTTGGACCACACATAGGTTAAACATTGAAATTAAAATAAAATTAAAAATTACATCACAAATCACATAGAAAGAGGGGGCTCTAAAAAGGCATCTAAGATGCCCTTCAAAACCCGTAAAGAGTCAAGCCGCTCCGACTCCTTAGAAACTTGAATAATGGGTGATAACCGTTCTTTCTATGTGATTTGTGATGTAATTTTTAATTTTATTTTAACTTCAATGTTTAACCTATGTGTGGTCCAAGATTTTGATTGTTTTGACTCGACTGTGCTAGTTCCTGACAAAGAAGCACTGATGATGGCATAAGGCCGAAAGCGCTCTGCATTTCTAATTAAAAGATTTTGCACGAAATACAAAGCTTTCAATTTAATTACTTCCACGTGCACACAGCCATAAACCTTATCTAAACTCAGGTATTTAGCAGAAATAGAGGTAATAATAGGATGGTGCAAAATTTATCCACATCAGTAAAATATAAATCAGTTCATTGGATGTTACAGTTCAAAATTGACTGAAAAAGTATTAAACCTAAGAATATACAGGGTGTCTCTCAAAGATCTGTACAAAATTTTACCACATATTCCTGAGGTCAAAATAAGCCGACTTACCTTAGTCTGAAATTGCTACGCTTCCGAGAAACAGGGAGGACAAAAAATAGAATTTTTCAAAATGTATGAATATTTTTTAACGTATTACTTTAAAAATTGGTACCTATGGGTTTTTTTCTGGGATTCGAAACTAGAATATGGACACTTTCTCACTGTGGCCGTTAGAGGGCGCTTCACACTGCACTTCTGATGGTTTAAAATGACCATGACTTTTTTCTCAGTGTTTTTTTACTTTTTTCTTATTAAGGAAATAATTTTCTGAACGTTTTTAGGCAAAAAAGGTATTCTTGTTAAAATCCGCTAAAGTAAGCCATTTTCGAGATATTTTGGTTTTTAGTATTCGATGCCGCACACGGATATTCAAATTATTTTGAATAAAAAAATTTCGCTGTTATCTTTGAGGATGAAATTTGGTCAGTGAATTCGCAGTGCAAAATGGATTTTTTTAGATAATTTTATGGAGTGAGTTACGTGGTGCCACGGATCAACAACGTAACTAGTGTAGGTAAATATCCTAACATTGTCACACACAGAAAACCTCTTATTTTTTACCAGTTTAGTGAACAGCTTTAGAACTTTATTTGCAGACAGACAAATTTATTTATTAATTTTATTTTGTCGTTTACTCATTTCCGCTATCATTCAATTTTCGGCAGGAAAAATGTTTGACTTGGTTTATACACAGTAAGTGTTCCAGGAGAAATTTAGGACAGGATTTTTTTAACTCAATGAGGATCAATCAAAAGTAAACTTAATTATCATAAACTTTTAGTAATTGTTCAAAATGTCCTCCGCTAACAAAAGTATGAAGGTTAATACGACACCGAATTAAAACGTTTAAATGTACTCTTTGCATCAATTTCGCATCGTTCTTTAATATGTTGACTGCATTTTGAATTTTTCCCCACAAGTCCTCTCCATTATTAATCGGTCTGGGGTATACCATTATTTTTAAAGACCCCCATAAAAATAATCCAGTGGAGTCATGTCCGGTGAGCGTGGTGTTCAGTTCACAGGAGCGTCATTTCCTCTACCGATCCGTCTATTTGGTTACCGTTGATGAAAATAATTGCGGACATTTAAAGTAATATGTGGTCATGCATAAACCATATAACTCATCGAAGATGTAATGGCATATCATCTAATAAATCTGGCAGCGTATATTGTAAATGTCCTAAATAATCCACACTATTTAGTAGTGGCGGTAAAATGACAGGACTGATAATAAAATTGCCAATGATTCCTGCCCACACATTGACCCTAAACTTGTGTTAATAATCAGTTACTTTAATGGTATGCGGATTTCCATCAGCATAAACATGTTCGTTATGTAAGTTGGTTACACCACTCATGGGCGTAGACAGGATTTTTTCTCAGGGGGGGGCGAGCCGTACACAAGGCCGCAGTAGTGGCAAATTATGGGGGGCCACGCCCAATTTTTACACAAAAGTCATGAGTCAGTTAACTTCCCAGCGGGGGGCCACGGCCCCCCCTGGCCCCTCTACGCCCATGACACCACTTCTTGTAAAACATGCTTCCTCAGTAAATAAAATTTGTCTAGCACAATTCACGATCTGTTGTCTTATTTCGGTAATGAATATACATAAGCCCAATCGTTGATCGAGATCCGGAGGCAAAAGGTACCGAAGCTCCTTTTCTTTTAATGTGCTATGAACTACATCTTTGGATACTCCTAGCTCTAGACCTAAGTGTCTGGTGCTTAATATAGGATCCTCAGCGATTCTTTCCAAAATTTGTTCCTCAACCTCAGGAGTCGTTATCGCACGTTGGTCGATTGGAAATCTTTCCCTGTATACCCTAACATTTTTGCGGCCATTTCCTTCACAATATTCAAAAACTATTAGAATATCCGTCATTTCTGCAGAACTGTATCCTTCAGCCATTTTGACAGACAATAATTCAAACAATTCAAAATTTTACGAACAAGTTTCAAACACATTTTGCACTTCTAATTCACTGACCAAATTTCATCCTCAGAGATATCAGCCAAATTTTTTTATTCAAAATAATTTGAATATTCGGGTGCGGTATCGAACACTATAGACGAACATATCTCGAAAACGACTTACTTTAGCGGATTTTAACGAGATTAAATTTTTTGCCTAAAAATGTTCAGGCAATTAATTTCTTAACAAAAAATTTAAAAACTACACTGCGAAAAAGTTTGGCTATTTTAAATAATCAGATTTGCAATTCTGAAGCGTCCTCTAACGGCCACAGTGAAAAGGTGTCCATATTAGGGTTTCGCAACCCAATCTAATCCTCGGGATACAAATTTTTAAAGTTTTACGCTAAAAAATGATCATACCTTTTAAAAAACTCTTTTTTTATTTTTTAACTTTACCGTTTATCTCGAAAACAGAGCAATTTCGGACAAAAGTAAGTTGCTTTAAATCGGCTTATTGCCTCCTCAGGAATGTATGGTAAGATTTTGTACTGACCTTTTAGACATCCTGTATATTAGAACATCTATCTTGTTACATTGCAGCCTTGTGCAGTTCTATTGGGGTTCTCCCTTGTTATGCCTTAAGCTTTAAAATATTATGTTATTTGTTCATACATACATAACTAGATATTATTAAATAACGACATACGGATTATCTGATGGTATGGTCCAGTTTAAAAACTTAGTATCAAATTTACATTAATCTTTAAAAATTTGTTTTTCAAAATTCGTTTAATTTTTAAATCATCGGGTTCTTCTAGTCGGATTGGCAATTTCGGAACGAGTCAAGACGATTTAAGTCGAGAACGTCTAATCCGTTACTTTAATTTTGCGCGACCATTAATTACCAAAGTGTTTTTCCTCCTGACGATTTCTTTAATCAAGTTCGTCCCTCAATCTGGGATGCAAATTTATCATCGGGAAATTAAAATGAATATAGAAAGCAATTAAGTTTTCGATAGACGTTATCGTCCGTTATTATTGGAGCATGAGTTAACGAGAAAAGAATAAGACGGCAAAGGGTTGACACGTTATATTTTCAAGCGGGGCGGAGTGAAAAATAACCGCAGTCTGGCACCAGATTTCACTAAATCTGAATATAATTTTTTGAGGAAAAAAATATTACCATTTACCATCGTCGTTTCGTTTTTTTAGTTATTTGAATTGTTTGTGGGTTCCACTCTGGCAATAAATTTGATATAAATAAATAGCTATAATGGGATAAAAAAAATTTAACATTTAAATATCTAATCCATATTCTTCAGGTTATATACATAACTCCTTCTACTGCTGAGTATAGTTTTCATATAAATAGTATACAAATCCAAGTTTTCCAGTGTTCGAGACCGATTTCATAAAACCGATACACAGGGAATCAAAACAGTTTTTTTTCGTGGCTACAGAAAAATATTTCGATAGGGAATGAATGGATCTGATGTATTAACAATGGGTCAGTTTGCGATTTGAGGTTTGATACAAAGCAATCGCTTCTGCTCCTCCTTGACATCCTTCGTATCTATTTGTTATGATTTAATATATTTGTATTTCAACTCCCCCTAATCGTTCATTGGGACAAAAACACTTTATTTTTCATTCTTAATGCATTGGTTAGAAAGGTTACATATACATAATAATGATATATCAAATAATTTAGTTTCAATTATTACATTCTCTTAAATGACAATATCAACTGCAAGAACATAATTTTGGATAATTTATGTAGAATGAACAGTATAAATACGAGGGAACCCGAACGCCTGCCTATGCGGGCACGGAGTACTCGAAATTATAGAATAGTATGCGCATCCTATGATATCATTCTATCTGTAGAATTCTATATAACACGGAATCCTTCTGCTTTTGCCCCATTGCAATTGCGCGCAGAATGTTAGTGACTATCGGTTAAACCCTCTCTCTTCAGTTGATACCTGACGATAATTTCAGGAAAGCACTAAAAATTTTATATTCGAATAGGATATCTTCTATGCCAGAGGCTTTAATTCCATTATATCGCAGACTTGCAGCATAGGTATTCGGCATACGGATTGCACCAGCAGCCCGGCCTTTAAATTAAGTTAGCAAAACGTCTCGGCCGACTGCACTCGACATCGCACAATAATGGCCCTATGCCCTGACCATTTTCAGAGTGCTTCATCACCTCACACTTAATGAAAATACCGTGCTTGAATTTCGTATTCAGTGCGACAGGAACACTGGGACATTATGCATAATTTCATTGCACCGCTTCGGGCTATTGTCTTTCGAAGAATCTCACTTATTTTTATTAATATGTGTGAATAGGTGCCGTAAATGAATTCTACAGATATAATTATTCTGCTGTCAAGGAACGTATTTGAAGGTTTCGAAACGGGGCGCCACGATTTTAACCACTGCGCTGCTGGCAGTAAAAAACAACATTTATATGTCTGTTTATTTTAAAAATGAGGCCACATATTTGTATTTTACGCAATTGATTTGTTGGGGGTCCATTAATTTTTTTTTTTCTTATTACCCTACCCTACCGAATCAAGACTATTAAGAAACTCACTGCCGTCATCGATCTGATATGTTGTTTCTTCAATATTTCAGATAGAAAATCTTTCAGTTCGTGTAAAGAGAGTTAAAAGTTTTCCAAATTTTTCTCTTGTGAATTTACGAATGATTCTTGAACCTTTCTAAATGAAGTCGAAATTTCACGTAAATTTATAAAGATATACGTAGTTATGCCAAACTGGCGATCGCTTTTGATTCCTCATGACTCCTTCCCAAAGGTTCTGCTAATAAAATGTATTGACATTTTAGGTAATTTTCAGATGAAAATTGCAATGCTCCTTTTGTGAATTCGATAAAATGAACTTAAAAATGATTTTTGAATTAAATTGATAAATAAACCTTTATTGACGAAAAGATCGAATACTTTCTAAATGAACCCGAAATTTCATGCAATTTAATAAAGGTATACGTAGTTTATGCTTAAATATCACGAATCTTTCTGAAAGGTTGGAGCCGCTCATCATAATAGTGATTACGAAATCCAATATATCTGATGTTAGAGCAGACTGATACATACCACTCATCGATCCCCTCCATGTCGTCTCTTCACTTGGTTTTTAGTTTTGCAGTATTTCTATATCTTTTTGTTGACCTTCGTGTCAACAATCTTTCTGTTCAGCTGATGCCAATTCGTCTAGGCCTATTACCAACCTTAAATCAGTTGACTTACGATAACTGACAGAATTCTCAAGAGAACGAACGTTCTTCATTCAGAAATCAAAACTGCTGAAGTCGAGACAAGACTTTGCCTAGTCTCATCTGTTAAGCTACTGGAAAGCGTGTGTAGCAAAAAAGATCCTGATCTCAATCAATCCGATATATTGTTCTGGCAATATTCATGTTAGATTGATGCCATTCATTATAACATTGTTAGAAAAGGCAAACCAAACAGGTATACTGAATACAGATAAATTACTATTGGTCGGATGAGGCATACTTTACAACCGCATTTCGAGGCTACATGAAGTTATATTGCTGTCGGCTAAACCAGAAGAAGTTGATGTCAGAAAACAATCTATTAAGAACTAATGGAATTGAAATGCGCTCAGGTGCAACCACTGCCGAAGAAATGTCAGAAACGATTCCAATTAACTACCGTCCAATTGCCTTAGTGTCCATCATGTCCAAAGTCATGGTGAAATTGTTCAACGAACAGCTCTTAACAGATCTTGAATCAGCAAGGATCAAAAGCGATCGCCAGTATGACTATCGCATCCACCGATCAACAGGAGATCTCCTGACTTAGGTGACCTACCTGTGGACCAAAGATATCAAGAGCTACGACGAATCTCGTATAGTAGCTCTCGATAAAGCATTTGATAAGGTGCGGCATGACGTGTTGTATTAAGCAAATTGACAGCATACGGACTACCACCAGCATTGCTTCCACGGCTTTCAATTTTTTACCGGATCGAAACATCCGAGTTGGTATTGATGAACATCTCTCGGAGTAATTTAAAATCAATGTCGTAGTTCCTCAAGGGTGTACTTTATCTCCGACAGTGTTCCTACTTTCTATCAACGATCTCTTAGACAGGATAAACACTACTATTTACAGCTTTGCAGACTATAGCACTCTTATACCCTCATTCATGTCGCATACTCCAATGACCGCTGCTCGTTCCCAACGCGAACGAGAAAATCAGATTGCTGCCATCAATGAGGATATGAACGCCATCGTGGACAGGGGTAAGGAAAACAAGGTCCAGTTTAACGCAGGAAAAACTCAAGCAGCTGTCTTTTCAAAAAAGCAAATACCGCAGGACCTGCGGAACGGCTTTCAGTAAAATGTTTCATTTTATATATTCTAGTTAGCGGTCTTATCAAAAACTGTAATAAGCCAAAAAATAGCCTCTCAATTACTATTGTAGTAATAATCATTATAAGATTTTAACCACTAGCCGTCATTTACCAGTAAATTTCCTTTCCGTTTATTATGAGATAATATTACACCTCAATTATATCAAGAACTTAAACTGACTAGCTACATGTGTCACATATGTTGGTGAAACGAGTCCTTAAGCATACTTAAGTTTTCAGTTCGTTTTAAAATCGTTCTTGTAAAAATAAACATAATTAACAAAATCTTAGCTAAGCTCAGTGTCGTGCAGTGCCATTTAGGAGTGGGTAGGCAAGATAATAGAAAATTATACAGAAGGAGTAAGCCCGCTGCAGGCGCCGCCGTAGGTAGAATTCTTTTTCAGGTGCCACGCCCAAAAACGTCCATTTTGAGGCTCCAAAAAATGTAGGCATACAGCCTTTTCAATTCGAGTTTCGCCAAAACTATGCAAAGAAAACGCGCTGTAAATGGTTAGTGGACTGGCCTTGTTTTTCTGAGGCATTTGACACATTATTTAAATCAATATACCCACGTTTACTCTACACATTGCCTTCTTCACCAAAGAGTAGCATAGCCAACAATATATTTTAATTTTATGACGATACCTGCAGAGCCACTAATAATTGTCATGGATTTTTTATTAAAATATCGAGGTTTTCTTTCTAACCAACAAAACTAACCCACAAAGAAAACAACAACCTCTTGTATAGGTACTAAATTAACTAAACTTTCAAAACTATAACTAAAAGCGCAGGGCGTCAAATCCCAATCTCACACAAGAATAGGGCACATGGAAAAGGGAACCTGAGATTATTCTTATTTATGGCTGGCCAATGCCGGTGTTGTATTATCGGGTTTCAGTTTCTTGCAAAAAAATGCATGGCGTGATTAATACCCAGATATCCAAATATTAATAAATTTAGGGATGCCCCATGTTCTTTAATTTTAAACAATATTAAATAATAAAGCTTTCTTAACCAAACCCTGTAATAATGTAACCGGTAATCGCCTTCAAACCAATTACTAAATCGCAAAAAACCAATAACAAGATGATCCACATTTAATGTGTCATCCAAAAGCACGGGCCTTTGTACCATGCTTTTGCTGTTGTTTTCATATATTTTAACTTTTATTTTAATCTAAATTATGTGAACCATTTCTCATAATGTGACGCACAATGTGTGATATTTAATTGTGATCATTGTCGATTTTTGTTGTGTTCGATCCATGGATATGTCCTTTGTCTACTGACAAGTAACACTGATGATGGCTACGGCCGAAAGCGCTGCTCTGTTACGCTCTTCATGATTCCTTTTGGATTAAAATTTGCATGATATACAAGGTGTTTCATTGCTATGTTTCGTACATGCACACAGCCTTTACCCTTCATTTAATGAAATGGAGTAGTTCGAAAGACCACCAATAAATTAGAAATAATCAAATAATACATTTGTATTGTTGAAAACGGTGGACTCATTGAATATTTATTGAAATAATAATTTTTTTTAATCACTTGCATATAGGGTTTCCTAAGTAAATTTGATAGCTGTAAATATCTATTAAATAAAGGATAAAATCTGGCAATTTAATAAAAATTGTTCTCAATTTATATTTTGTATATAATAAATTGCATCTTATATCACTTATTAACAACGTTGTTTCTTATTAAAAAAAATCATAAATCATAAAGTAACAAGAAATATACATATTTTTCTTTTATACCGGCTAAAATATCGGAAATATGAATAAGTACTGTTTATTGGAGTATGTATAAAATAAAACAAACTTTTTAAAACAAGAAAAAATTTACAGGCTGTTATATTTAAAAAAGTATTTTAAGTTTTCTTTTGTCTCAGTTTCAATGGTTTTGACAAAAATTATTCCAATTTCAATAATGAAGTTGACACATTTTTGTTGTGATTTTTTTTTAAAAGCAGGGTGCTAAAGTTTTTGTTAAGTATTCGCTTGGTCCGTTTAAATTGTCCAGCAGTTTAGTTACGAAATCCACTCTCTTTTTTCTTGTTAAAACTCATTTTCAACAGTGGGCGAGTATTTGGCTAGACATTTATGATAATTTTTTTATACCTGAAATTGTATCTTGCCTGTACTAAAACACAAAATAGAAATAGCATTAGTTGAACAGTAGTTTTCTTCCAAGGGGCGCATTGGCCCTCGATATTCCCTCGTGCCGGTTCTGTGCTTCATACGAGGAGTCGATGATAGCCTTCGCGTTTCGAATTAAGGATTGACATTGAATATTTCGTTTATTTTTAATTTAACCCAGATTAGATCGTTTAATAGGAATGTCTTGGTGTTATCGCAAATAAATCTACAAAATTTAGCACTGCCAATTTTTCAGTCCGAAAACCGTAGCACGGCGCCGCAAATAATGGAGCTCTGTGGTTACTAAAGAACTAAGTAATATATGTTTGCTAAGAATTATTGTATACGTACCGCGTAATTTATAACGCTTTAACCAACGATAAATTAGAGATTTTCATTCTTGAGAGTTTTACAACTTCAATTTACGTATTTGCGGCGGAGTCTACTCGGTTCCACTTTTTACCGTGCTTGTGCGGTGCACTTCCTTCTTCCTTGCTTTTCTAATTTGTTTTCTTTTTGTCCGGACCGGCGCGGCGTAATCTTACTTTGAAATTAGAAAATTGGGAACAGATCCAACTAAATGAATTTTATTATATACTCGGCGGTAAAACAAGAAGATATATTTCCCGAAAATAGAGCTTTATTGTCGGAAATAAAAAAGCGTAAAAACGAGAAGCGCTTTTTAGACATTTCAATGAAATTATAGAATGCTGAATATTATTTAAATCAAGCACATTTTTAAAACAAACCCCGCACAAATCTTGCGGGAAAAGGCTTTTAGTTTGAAATTTGAAGTTTTGAATCTTTTTATACAAAAAGTGTGAGCGAGCAAAAAAATCTACTGTCTCAATTTCAAGATATCGAGTCTAAAAGTTGGAACTTTAACATATTTTTTTTATGCTTTTGCTTTCATACTTCTGGCAGTAGAATTCTATAGCAGCATTTTTGAAGAAAAAATTTAAAAGTTATTTATGTACCTATCAGAATCTCATAAACTACAAGATATAGAAAACCTAATGAGACAGATTTAGACAATTCTCTTACGAATTTAATGCGCTTCCGGAGCAGTTCTAGTTATTTAGGTTATTGAGATAGTTTGAAAGAACTTAAATGTTGCATCTTAGAAAATATCTTATACCTTTTTATTCATAAAAAAGTTTAAAATCTGTTAACATATTTCGAGAACGACCTTTTCGAGGAATGTTCCCAGCTAATCAGATTCAAATTACAACGTTCCAGTTTTCTGAAACCATAAACAACGTTGATTTTTGCTTATGGCCGCTATATTGGATTTCATGCCAGCCTTAAAAAAGTTTAGTAATAAAAAACAAAAAATATTATTTTGCAATAAACTTGGTTTCATTGTACAATAAAGCACGACAAAAACTATTCATTAGAATATGAATATTATTATGTATAGTCAACATTTCTGTGTTAATGAATACCGAGATGAATACTATAAGCATTACTTACATCTTACATTTACAGCTAATGACATATTGTAATTAATAGCATAATAAATAAGAACACGTTTAAGAATGAACGGTAAAATGTGAAAAAAGCTAATAGTAAATAACAATGGCAAGAAATGTAAGTTTTAATGCTTAGAAATTAAAGTACTAAATTAGCATCGAACTTAATTTTGTTCGCATTGCTATTTGTTAATTTGTTATCAATTTTTTACATTTTTACATTTCGCTGTGAGTTATATTTTAGATTTATTTTGTTATTAATTCCAGTATGTTTTCAGCTTTGTTTTAAAATGTAAGCGGATGATGGGTAGCTTTTAGCATTTATCTAGGTATTTATTAGCAAAGAAAACTGGCTACGCAAAACTACATTTTCTTTGGCGTATGTATACATTTTATAATGTCCTTTATTTACGAGCGCCGCGCCGCGGCCGTATAGATACATATTGCCTAAATTTTCGTCCAATACGGTGAATACCTTAGTAATAACTATGTGGTACACAAAGGGTTGGAAAATATCGAATATTAAATTAGTTTTTTGGGAAAAGTATAATCTAAGCGTACAGTCTTACAACAAACAATTCCTTGACTATTCCATTTTCTAATGATCTTTCTAAAAAAACTAATTATAACGAAGTAAAATGGCTTTCCTTCATACGCAAATAATCTCCATTCGGAGCTTCCGCCAAAAATCTTGATATTTCATCTCTTTAGAAAGAGATCGCGACAACTACTTACTATTTTTTGTTCCCAAAAGGAAAAAAAAATCCACTAGGGAGGAAAAGAACTATTTTCCTCCCTTGTTTAAGAGTCAAAAATGACGTTTTCTATTAAGGCACTAGAAAATAGTTATTTATGCAACAAATAGTGTGTAAAGTGACCCTTTTTATGGATAGGAATATTGTGTGACAATCCCAGGAATAAAAATAGGGTACTTTACACATGAGTAGCATATAAAATTTTTACCACTGCCGAAAAATATATGACAAATTAAAAATATTATTAAATTACTTTACGAACTAGGGCGTATGCACTAAATATAAAAAAAATCAGTTTTACTGTACGCACTAGTACGGAAAGTAACTTATTTTACGCACTGCATTAAAAAGACATATTTTAAGAATCTCAGAGAGTGTGTAAAGTGAGTATTTTACGCACGGAAGTAGAAAAAATTATTTATTTAATAAACGAATGTCATTTTGTATAGCCAACTTTTCTTTGTTAATGCATACCGGGATGAATAGTAGAAGCATGAAGCTCATAAGATTTCACCCACCTACATTTAAGAATACAACGACTAACCTCTTGTAATTAATAACGTATTAAATTAAGAACATAATAAGAATGGAATATAAAATAATAAGCAGGTAACAGTTTCAAGGAAAGTAAGTTTTAATGTTTAGAAATTAGAGGAGTAACTTAACATGAAACATAATTTTATTCGAATTGCTATTTATCAACTTTTGATATTATTCTATTCTTAATTTATTATGGTTTTTAATATAATACTTTCTCAGTTTTATTTTTAAATGCAAACGGGTGCGATGGCTATTAGCACTAATAAAGAAAGTTTGCTATATAAAATGGCATTCATTTATTTAATAAATAGTAATTATTGTACGATAATTTCAAGTGTATTAAAAAACATATTATTCTCTTTTGTGTATGATAGTGCTTTGAAAATGCCATTTTAAAGCAGGTAAAATGCAAAACAGGGCCCATAAGGAAAAACACACGTTCATGATAGTTCCAAAGAACTGATATGTTGTAACTGGAATCTGACTATGGCGTATTCTTCCTGAAAATTTGATATAGAAAGTTTAAAAAAAAAACTTTAAGGAATAAGGTTATAACAGGTTTTATAAATAAAACATTTAAAGCTTATCAAAATATCTCAAAAACCTAAATACCTTTGCGACGTTTTGATATTATCATAAAACTAAAGTGAAATTAACGTATTATACAGGAAACCTCTTAAATAATATTTTTTTTTCTTGAATGACAGCGAAAATTTAAGTTTAGTAGATTTTTAAAAAGTTTCCTGGCAATGCTAGGCGAAAGTGATTAAATACACTAATGGTGCCGTGTTCTATCAAGAGTCTGCATTTGCTTAATTATTATTAATACAAATTATTAGAAACAAACAAAAAGTTAATATAGATAAAGAAAATATTAAGAGGCGTAAATATGCCTATGCAAAAAGTCCATATTAGATAAATAATTTATGTCATTTGACATTTTTTTTTTCAACACTGTGCGGATTTTTTTCCAACATAAACGATTTTCCTAGTTTTGTCTGTGAAAATATTATGGGCAGTTTTAAAGAAATAGTCTTTCTGACTCTGTTCTCAGGGGAATCGGATTCCTATGATTTATTCTCAAAAATATCGATTTTTTTTTGTATTTTAACGCCGAAAAAAATGTGATACATTTATTAAATTCAGTTTTACCTCAAAAAATTGTGAGCTTAATTCAGAGAAATTGCGGATATGATGTGAATTCACTATTATATTGCCCAGACTATAAGCAAATATGAAAAAAATGCGATGAAACTTCCCGTAGTTGCTATATTCTACTAAAGGAGCTCGTACAAATATTATGGGAAATGGCTTTAGATCTTTTCACACTGGCCTAGAAAATCGGAATAATGATCGAAAGGGGGTGAATAAGATTCTGCGTTCGCCTCTCAAATGTCCGCCACTGAAACGAGCTCGGCTGATTCAGATTTTAGGCCTTTTAAAATCAAATATCCTCCGGGGCCAGTATAGCATAATTTAAAGGCGGTCGGTTTAATGCCGCGAATTCCGTGCCGCAACGACCGCGACCGTAACCGTAAAAACGTCTCATCCTCTATTTTGCATACCGACCGCCGATCTTTCAGCAGTGTCTTCCAGAGAACACGAAAAAGGTGTTACTGCGGAAGGCGTTCGGGGCAGGTCCCGGGATATCTGCGTCGAAAATTAATGAACTCCTGTCCACGTAGGGAACACCGCCGTAATCCACTTTTCCAGCAATTTGCTTCGTACCTTATTTCCTTTATTACGTTTCTTTTATTGCAAATGTTTTCTTTAATTGAAAAGTTGCTCTTAATTGTTGGTCCTTCGTTACGGCTATTTTATCTCCGTTGACTGATAATTAATTTGTACGCTACACATTCTCTTTCCTGAGTTCTTCCGTTTTATCAACGTTTAATTTACTAAAACGGAGTTTTATCCACAATACCGAAACAGAATTATTGCACTCGACGCGCGTTTCGCTAACCATGTTAGCATCATCAGGAGATGATTAAAATTGATTTCTCTAATTTCGACAATTAAAAAGACACTTTTCAAAACTCTTTGACGTTATCCAATGTCTTACTTTTTATAACTACATAGTTACGAAAAGTAAAATTTTTCTCAACTGGTGATAAAAAGTAAATTTAACCATTAGTTGCAAAAAATACAGGAGTAAAATTTGTGACAATTTTAAGGCTAAATTATTTGAACTGCTACTTTATTGTTATTATATTCTTTATACACATTATAAAGATTTAATTTTATTTAAATTTAGTACATAACACGTATGGAAAAAGTAAATATAAATATTAATAACACAATTTGAACAATTGGTGAATTTACCCCAGCTGACAATGTAGTTTTCTGTGCAGCAATAATTTGCGTATTTTCCATGGAAGTCTCTCCAAAGCTGTTGGTGGTAATCTTCTGTTTATTAGTTATATAATTTTCCACTTAGCCCTCAGCGACTGTATTAGATTTCCATCTCACATGCTGTTTAATTCTCAGCAAATCCACCACAGAATCTGCAAGAAAAGTAGTCGATGACTGCCGAAAGCTGTGACCGGTGTACAAGCAGGGATTTGGAAACTTTTAGAAATGGACAATCGTTTTCGGCAAATTTCCGAAAATATTAATACCTACAATTTGTCCTCCATATTTCCTAGTGAAATATTTGACATAAAACCTCTCATGCTTAACATTTGAGGGCCTTAGCAGGATGTATTTTTTAATAATTTCAATGCAATTTATACCATCAAAGGCACCAGCGGTTATAGTGAAGCTTTGGCATACTTTAGTCTTTGTATTGGGAATGATCATTTTAACGAACTACCCCTGAAATATTAAATTTTTTAAGCAAATGAAATTTAGTTCACTTTTTCGGCAAGCTACAGCGAATTCAATGATTAATGATATCTGAAAGAGACACCCTGGATAATAAATTTGTGACAAATCAGCAAGGTGGCGAAGATGAAGATTATGAAGAGACTGTTCTTAGAACTTTTAAGAATCTATCTATAGAGAAAAAACATTAGAGAAAGTTGAGGATTTTGTAACTCTCGCTTAAAATTAACCCCGCAAACACTCAAGCGATACCAATAGGACAAACGATTAACGTCAGTAGTCAGGAAATTTCCTGGATTGCTGATGGACCCTAATCTAACATAGAGAAAACACGTGGAATCTGCGAGAACAAAAGCGAGAGCCTCGTTAAATCAATTATATCAGGGCAGTGCTAAGAGCTCAGATTTCTTATGGTTCGCCAGTATGGAGATATGTAGCGGTTTCCTGCTTTGGTATATTGGTTTCACTGGAGAATGTAGCTCTGAGAAGGGTAATTGGAGCGCCATGGTTTGTAAGGAACAAGGATCTTTGCAGGGAAATGGAGTGGATTCCGTTAAGTAAACATCTATTATTAAAACAGAAATTTTGTTTAGTGATCTGGGAAATCATTCATGTTGGGACCTCAAGAAATTTATAGATTATGATCCGTAGGTTGAAAGTAACTTCTATAGGCCTTGCTACAAAAGGCCTAAGGACTCTATCCTTGCGTTTAGGGGTATTAGGAGAATAAATGTGCATAATGTAAGTACTGAAAATTGTACATAACACGCTACAAAGGAGTATACAGGGTGTTTTTTAAGTACGTGACCAAACTTCAGGAGGTAAGTCTTTGAGTGATTTTCAAACAAAAAGTTAATACAAACCTAGGTCCGAAAATGCACTGTTTCCAAGATACAAGGTGTCAAACTTTAAAAACAAATCGTTTTTTTTTAAATCTTAATAATCTTTTGGTCGATTTTGTTAAAATTTGGCAGTAGTATTAACTGTAGTAAGAAGCTAATTTAGATTCAATTAGATTAATTATTATTAAGTCCACTGGTGTCCTAGAAGTCAATCTTCTGTATATTTTTGATAAAAAACTCTAAGCCACTCACTTTTTTAAAAATTCTATATATTTTTTAAACTTACAACTAAAATGACAACTTTGCTATCCCTTGTATTATGTCTCTTATCTAGTTTTTGAGGAAAAAAAATCTATTTTTGTGATATAGTCTAGGGTCATGTAATACTGGTCTTTATTTTTTTTTCCTAAAAAGTAAGCAAGATACGAATATAATTGCAGGGACAAAAAGTTTGGTTTTTAGTTCCTTAGTCCGGAATAAACACCAAAATTAGAAATAAGACAGTGGCGTACACTACTGTTTTTTCTTAAATTGAACACACTGTAGTTTGAAAACAAGGCATTTCCGAACCTCTATTTATATAAACTTATCGTCTTAAAACCACTCAAAGAGTTATCTTCTGAAATTTGGCCACGTACTTAAATAACACCCTGTATCTACAGTCTAAGTTGGAGTCAGGAAAAATTTGTCTTGACAAGCAATTGTATATATTTTTTTCTACATAGTAAGCATATAGACGAATTCTTCTAGTCAGGCGCGAGCTGCCAAGCGGCGATAAGGTTTAAAATTGAATTCTTAGGCAACGATTATACAGATCACAATCCGTAATAGCAAATTATGACGGCTAGCTAGGACTAACTCCTGTGACGGTGTGGGTTTAGTGGGTATGCCAAGAAGGGATGCGTAATAGCATTTCGAGACCTTACCAGAAAAAATATATCTGCAGTAAAAGAGAAAGATAAAAATGTGGAAAAGATATAGCGATGGCGACAAAACAATAATGGGTTATCATACCTTGTCCATTAAATATTGCGCATCGGCAGCTTCCTTCAGAAAATTAGCAATGTTTTCTTTACTTAAAACTTGCAATTTTTTAGGCTAACAACCTTCAGAATGGCGCTTTAAAAATGCCACTAAATATTTATTTTACCGATAATTTGGTTCTTAACATGGAATATAAACTCCACAATGTTGAACTCTTCTTTTACTTTTAATTTTGGAAATATGCCAACATAACTTTATCGCTCAAAAACGTAACACTTGAATGAATTAATAACACAACATGCATCCATAGCGACGAAGTAACAAAAGTCACTTCACGATTTATAAATACTAATTATAGAGAGACGTTTTTATATTCTTAACTTGAATTAAAAATTAGAAAAAATATTTTGTGATACACGTTGGGAAACGCCATTTTTCGTAAATCCGCTCGTTACGAAAACTAGCGCTTTTCCAATTTGGTTGCACAAATAACGATTGCTAAATTACTACTAATTGATCTTCATAAGCAATTTCTTGTCTCACTTTTATGCGATATGAAAGTTATTGTCTGGTACAATTATTGTTTCATAATTTCTACTCATTGAACAAATTGAATAGATTAATAAATGTAGAAAACTCATGTTATTTTACGAATTTATAAAACATAATCTTTAAATGAAAAACCAAGACATAGCGGGATTAACGATTGGCAGATCAAAACACTATATGCGATTTAATGAATAGATTTACATCGATAAATTAGTTTAATATTATTTCTAAATAAATAATTACGTATTAAAAGAATTGAATATATTTTAGTCGAAACAATAAAGAATTGCACAACATTGCATTTCATTTTATATAAACAAAAAATATACACATGAAATATTATTTAATACGAAATATTTAAAATAAATAAAAAATCGCAATAGGAGGCAAAATATTTTAAGGTTGAATAATATGTCTAATGGCTTGCCATAGAAAACAATTTTCAGAGGGCACCCTTGGATTTTATTTCTCGAAAAAACCAAGTCAGCTCTTTCGGAATAGTTTTAGGGCGTTTCGAAGGACCTTTACTGTCTCAATTTTAAATTTAACGTGGGCATTATGGAGACCGTTGTTCATTTACGTTTAGAAACGCCGCCGCCGGCAACTATAGTATTTTCGAAAGAAATGAGCAGAAAAGTTGAAGTCAACACCTTATTGTAGCAATCCTAAAAAGGTTTAATTTACAATAGAATACATTGCCACAATAATTCAGTAATATTAGGATTTATATCGGAAAAAATTCTGAAAGTTTTGAAAATTGGTAGGAGTGTTAAGTATGACATAAGAAATACTAAACTGAAAAGTTCCCACCCTTAAATAGTGCTTCATCCCCTAGGACGTCGTTTTTACCCCCTTTTTCAAGTTTTCCAGATTATCTCGAGAACGGTGCGCTTTTGGATAAAAAAACCTATATAAAAAAATATTCCCCATAAAATTTTCTACAAAAAATGTTTCTATAAATTTTTTCATAAAATTAATAATAATGTGAGAAATAAGGCGTATACGTAAGGGTTACTTCCAGTTACACAGTAAAAGCAATCTAATATATAATATAATATAAAGTCCAATGCTGAACGCTAAAAATTAACCACATTTACTCTCTTAATCCTATAAAACCTGTCAATTTTTAAAGAGGAAGTACTATTCTATAGGGATCCTACTTGTTTCAATACCACCTCAGAGGTAAAGTACTTGGCGCGTTTTGCTTACGTGGTGTCCCCAGTAGGCCTAATCCACTAATTCTTAGAAGACTATGTTAATCTTCGCCGTCTTCCATAGATTCGACGTTTATGCATGCTTGTCCATGGCAATGGTAACACATTGCAGAGCAATGTAAGCCTGCTCTTCTGCAATTGCAGCTGTGTTCGCATCCTATTTTACATATATCAGTGTTAAAACAGATTCGGGAGCTGTTTTTATTTGTTGTCATAATTGGGGTCCGCCGACTTTTTTCCATCCCCAATCAGTAGCTTCAAGCTTAACGCTTTTCCATGTTTGAATTTGGAAAAAAAAACACGATATGAGTGTAGCCGAGCAGCAGCAGTAGTTGGTGGTAGTTTTGATAACATTACAGTATTGTTCGGTTTACCAACCAGTTTGTTAAAAGACATACATCTGAATACATCTAGTCTTTTTTCTGCAGAGGTATAGTTGTACAAAACAAGGACAAATCGTTTACCCGCATCTGCGATTTCTTCATGAGAAGCTTTTTCATTATTAAAGATTTGCACGATATCTTGTAGGTCATCCCTAAAAGTAATGCATCATCGTAGTGACCTTGAGTCATCACAGTGGGTGTAGTAGGAGACAATGAAACTTATTACACTATCGAGTGTGAAATAGTGGTAATCGATTTATATTTTTTACTCTTTTTGGGTAAGACCACTTTGGACGCTTTGGATAATCAGCCATACATTTAAAGAATTATATATCCCGCCCTAATTTTGTTTGCGTTTTATTTACCAAACAACGAGACATTTTAGGGGAAATTGCTATAGAACCTTTTTTTGTGGAGAATTTTATGAGGAACGACTTTGCATATAAGTACTTTTACCTACCATGCACTGTTTGGTAGATATTCCGCAAAAGGTTAAAATTGGGGTGGAAACAATGTTGTAAGGGATGAAGCACATACTTTAGGGGTGGGAACATTTTAGTTTACTAATGTTTATGCTATCCTTAATATTTCTACCAATTTTTTAAGACTTTCTGAATTTTGTCCGATATATTACAATTTTAACTGTAATATTACTGAATTACAAGAGCGGCTTGTAATAGCGAACTTATATAAATGTCCGGTGCCTATAGATTCTATATAAGCTCGAGGCCAAATAAGGCCTTTTAAGGAAAAATTCAAACCGATATCTTTCGAAAATTGCGCTGTGGTATATGGCATTTGGCAATTTTGCTTCATTTTGATAGTCACGAAATTTCTCAAAACAATTCTTGGAATTTGTTTGGTTCCGAGAAAACCGTGCCGACCAATGTGAAAAACAAATCAGATTTGGCTGCTTTTTCATGATTATAATTTGAGATATAAATTTATCAAATTTTAAGCATTTTGGCGGACATATGGCCATCCAGCGTCCAATTTATCTCCTTTAAATTATTGCACTTATTATTTTTGCGGAAACAAAACTTGTTTAATTTTGTATGTGTAAGTAGAAGTCCATTTTTGAAGTGGAGTTGCTATTATAGCGGGTTAGAAGAAGGGGGAAGACTTTTCTCCACAAATGAAAATGCCAATCTTTAGTTTAAGAGTTATGCATTTCGATGAGTTCACTCATCATCATCAGACTCACACACTACTTAGCCATAATGTTGTATGTTTACATAGCAAACATTGTTTGCTGTATTATTAAAAGTCTCTTTGACAATGCTTTCCACCTATCAACTCTTATTACCACCCACCCTAAAGTAAGTGTTGCCACTTTATTTTCCTAGTAATGTGTTATTTTTTTGCATTGGTAGAAATTGAAAAGCTACAATTCGTTGTCAGATTTAAGCGAATCGTTATAAAAAATTAAAAATCAGCCTCTGAAGTCCAACGCCAGCCCAAAACCGAACATAAACAACATTAAACACGAAATCTCTTTTAAGCATTTACATTTTCATGACATCGTTCTTTCGATTTGTCTCCTGTCTAAAGGGGCTCGACACGAGAAAGACTAATTTCGACCAAACGAGTTTTATAGTTCCGCATCTTTTATAGCTTTTTTACAAATGCCGGAATTGTCTCACTTTGAGTTGTTGTTTGCTTCCACCCCTGCATTATACTGCCGTAGGAGCACGAACTGACAAGAAAAACGCGCTTTGCCCTCGTTCCCTTGCCTTTGAATTATAATATTTTTTATTAGTGTCGTTATTTTACCCACTAAGCATTTTAGCAAAAACAAGAAGAAACTCAAAGCTAATTGGTGTTCCGCTCCAAAGTCTCTTTACAAGGTAGCATTGAAGAGTTCTCGTATGGGAATTACATATCTAAGAAATTGGATGTGGTTAAAAATTATTCGTAATCTACCCTTAAATTTCCTTGGTTGTAATTTGGTCCCTACAGCATTACGTTCATTCTCAATCTCGTTTCTATGCGATTGCATTCCAGGGGGGTAGAACGACTCAAACTCTTAAAGTAAGGAATTTTTAAAAAAAATCATTAACCTTTACTTCTTAAAACTCAACATTTTGAAGTTCGTACGCAAAGATTCTTTTTTTCTATCATGTAAAACACATTCAGAAGTTTTGAATTTCCAAGTTGAATTTGTGGGGCCTACAGAATTTTAGAACCTTATCATTGAATTTGAGTATTCAAAATTTACTGTGACTGCTTAGATTGTAATTTAGGTTAGTTTAAAAAAATCGGATTCATATTTTCGATTTGTTTTTTTCTCAAATTTAATTCTTATGCCAGAAATTAAATTCTTTCTGAATATTGTGACGCATAAGTTGGGATGTTTTATAATATTAAATATTGTTTTTGATTTTATTGTAGTAATTTTAAATTTTATTACCTATGATATGTGGGCATATTGTCTACTCGTATTCAAGTAAAGAAAATGTGAAAACTCAGAAGCACTGCGGGAGATTTTAAAGATAATTTACAGAAATGTGTGGAAAATCGATTTATCACAGATCGAATCAAAGAAAAAAATAAGTGTTTTTGTCATAAAACTGGCGACAATTTATTTTATAAAGATAAAATCGCAGACAACTCCGAAAATGGATTGTTCTGAGACAAGCATTGCATAATCCTCAAGAAAATGACAACACTGGCTTAACTGACCTTGAGCACCAGCCGCTCTGTAGGTCTTTGGCCTTCATCCATTGTTGCCGTTTCGTTATTCATGGTTGGTACTTTTAATTGGTTGCAGATTGAACCAGTAGTCAACCTTATACGAACGACGAGTAATTAAAAAATTAAAGGTGCTCTTAAATAAAGTTCTGTATTTTCTTATATATTTGATGTATGCAATTTTTCATATTTATTTTCATTCATATGATAATATTGAAAAATTAAAAATACGATATCTAAGTCGGGGAAGGAAAAAAAGTGCCTTCATTTAAATGGTTCAGATTTTCAGAAAATTTCCTTCCAGAAAATTTACTATACTATGGTCTATCATAAAGCGGTTTCCACTTATCGAAGGAAATTTGAAACTGCTGCAGTACTAATCAAAGTTTTATAATTTCTCAGTTGCGGTTAAAAAGTTAGTATGGTCTAAAGAGTTGGTTATATCTCGAAAACCAATCGTTTTATTGAAAAAACATAGTAATTTTGAATTCCGCAGCTCCGGAAGCAATAGAATAGAAATAGAAAAAAAAATATTTTTGAGATATCAAAAAATATATTTTCGAGATACACAATTTTTTTTAGATATAAAAAAAAAGAAAAATAAAATTTTACAGATTTTACTAAATAAAAATTAAAAGAAATTCAATTGTGCAGGTACGAAAAACCAAATATTTTTAGCGAAATGATCCAGTTTATAGAAAATTCCCGCTCAAAAATAGCGATTCGTAGACCGTCGGAAAATTGCGAATAAAAAATCGACGAAGAGGAAAGGCATAGAGTCGGTTAAGCCTACTAAGTCTGTTCTTTACCGTTTTAAACATTTTGTTTTATTGTTATTGTTATTGTTAAAAAAAACGCGTGTCGTGGTTTATAATCCGTAGCATATTTTTAATGGTTTTATATTATTTTTAGTGGAATATAATAACTGAAATTAAGGTGTTATTTCAACATAATTTGGCATACTTTTACTATATTTTGCATGTGCGCGTAACTTAAAAGCATTTTTACCAATTCATAATGGCGAGACATACCAGATTTTCATGGGTTCTTTTACTGAATTATATAGTCGCTCAAAACCTTAGAATGTTTTAAAATGAGCTAATTTCTAATAATTACTTGCCTGGAGAGGTTTAATTATTGCCCCCATATAAATAAGTTTCTATAGGTTTCTAGTTGTAAAAAGTAAATAATGATTTTTATGTTTTTAATTTTAAAATTATAAATAAATAGGTAAAAAATAGATCCCTAGCTACAAGCTCGCCTTCAGGTTTGGTTCCCGAAATGAAACTGAAGAAACGGATAATCTTGATCCCTATGAAAATAAGCATTCATATGAACTTCCAATGAGTGTACATCAAATAATAGAAAATACTGAAAACTTTGACTGTACTGGTTCTTTGACATAGGATTTTTTTTTAGAATGTACGTTTTGAAGTTATAGATTTGGGAATTAATAATAATGAAAATATCTGGGGTCAGTAACAAATTTTGACACACAGGAATACTCCAAATAATATTGACTAACTTTCAACCAGTATCTCCAGTATTGAAGGAATTGCTCCAGTGCCTCACATTTTGATATACCCAGATAATATTCAGAATATTGGCTCGGAAGCAACAGAAAAGGCGTGGCAGAAATAAGCAACATAATGAAACTGATAGAGCAGCAAATTGGAAAACCTTTTGACATGGAAAATAAAGAACTGATAAACTTTGTAAATTCTCTCCCCACAATGGAATGTCACTATTGTAGGTGTCCTACGAAAAAACAGTAACCTTTTCCAGAGTGGCAGTCAAAAAATAACTTTTATTGATTTTACATTAACGACTTTTGCAAATCTAGACACGTATAACCACTTTCAGTAACAACTTTTGCCTACGTGTTAGAATTGCATAATATTGCGCTATACCGGCGTAAGAAAGATCAGTCTGAGAAATGCGGAAGTAGGAAGCGTTTCAGAAGAACATCTTCACATAGCCGAAAAAAAGGAGGCTAGCGAAGGAAAAGCAAGAGATACAGAAATGAAAGCTTCGTCTTCACAATGGACTTATAGGCTTAATGGCACCAAAATAAAAATTTTTAAGCTTGTATTATAAAACCAAACTCGCTGTACGTAATCTTTACTACTCGTATTAACAAATATGTGTTTCGCTATCTCTGGGGCGAAGTTGAAGGTGGAGTTAGTGCTGAAGAGTTTGCCTTCATTTGTTTAAAATTTATTAAAGAATAAGTATTAACCTGCATAAAAAGGACACCACTTGCATTCTCACATTGCAAAAAGTGCCATAAAATGGTATACAGATGGGTCAAAAACTCTACAGGGGACCGGAGCCGGTGTATTTGGGCCAGAACCAAAATTATCCGAAGCAATGGGAAAACATCCGGACACATTGCAGGTGGAAACTAACGCCATAGGAAGATGTGCGCAGTTCAACTTTGACAAAAACTATAGGAAGAAAGAGACTGTCATCTTCTCAGAGAGTCAAGTAGCCATCAAAGCGCTGAGCTCATCAAAAATTAGCTCCAAAATGGCATGGGAATGCCTAGCTAGGCTAAACAAACTAGGCAAGAATAACAAATTATATCTTCAATGGATACCAGGAGCCACTGGGATAGAAGGTAACGAAAAAGCATACCAATTGGCAAAATTAAGAGCACAAACTCACTCCGCTTTTAGGATCGGAATTCTGTGGCATAGGGTACAAGGAAGAGTTCAGGAAAGAAGAGCGAACTAAACGGATCAGTCTATGGGAACGTCTTCCAGGGTAAAGGCAATCAAAGATGTTTCTACGGTTCTGTCTCCTGGAAAAAAAAACCTATAACACTGAGTAAGAATAATCTCCGCATCCTCACCGGCTTTCTTACGGGCCACTGACGGTTGAGACGGCACCTGGAGAGAATAAAAATTGAAAACGACGACAGTTGCCGATTCTGTGAGAAGGGGGAGGAAACCCCGGAACACATCTTCTTACGGAGTGCGAGGCAATCGAGAACAGGCGAATAGCCTGTTTCGGGTGCTGCATCGTCGAACAGGAGGAACTTCCATCCATTGAACCATCCAGACTACTTGCTTTTATCAAAGCACTGAAGCTGGATGAGGTGATTGAGAATTACATCAACGGATGCACCAAGGAAGGAAGACACAATAGATTTACACATTGTACTAATAGTCCTCAACATCATTTATTCATTCAACCTAGATTAACCGTGATAATATTGAAAACATAAAAATCATACTGTATAGTAATAGTTGTATCTACCAAAATAGGAGAGTACCCGTGACGAACGCTTTACTCAATGTAGCCATTAACAAAAAATAATTATAGAACGAGTGTATTTGGAGGTCGGACGTACACACGTGGAGGCGGACTCTATGCCACAGCACAGTAGAGAGACATCTCAAAGACAAGTCAATTAACCTACTGGCAGAATATTACTCAATATGTCAAATAGCCCACACAAAACTAAAAACTACGATGTGTTTTAATAAACCACACGTTTTTTTAAAAGATATTTAATAAGGTTATATATATTTTTAAAGTATTCGCCCAGGAAAATTAACGGGAGACGCAAAGGTAATAATAACTTTGATTACCATGAAAGTATTTTTTTGATTTTACTGACCTTAAAAACAAGTATTTTTTTTCTGAAAAACCATTAAATGCTTTTCTTTCACTTCTCTTTTTGAATTTGTTTTTTTTTTATTAGACTTCTATTCTATTAAAAAACGCTTATTTGCAACTACTGCCTATTCCCTTTTTAATTATTTTCCTTTTTTAAAAATTTTTTAATGCTGCTTTTTAGGTTTAAGAGCGCCTAAGTGAAGTCCAGATGATTACGTTCGCTACGAAATACAATTATCTGAAGATTGCCAACTATTATCTGAAAGGCAAACTTCTGGAGTTAACGCATGTTCTATAGATGGGCTAAATCAGCTTCATTCAGAAAGGCTAAAAATTAAAAATAGGAAATTTATGGATCTGCAAACGCTTACCAATACTTTGGCTGATGACTACTAATATTACTATGATGGGCTTCCTCACGAAGAAAGCAGTGTTTTTTTTATTAATAATGTAACTTTTTCTGAAAAAGAGGAGATTTTGTAGCAAAAAACTGTTTTGATCTGTTTTATTAAAAAATATATATTTATTTAAAAAATATATGAATATGAAACTAAAAATAAGACTAAGGCAAGTTTTAAACGTTTAGTTAGGAAAATAAAGAAAAGACATTTTTTAGAATTCGTGATCCCTGAGCGAACGACATTTTTCAAAGGTTTAATTCATCTCCTGTAAAACTAGGTGTAATGGACTTAGCAGATTTACACATTCAGGTAAATATAGTGCAGTTTTCAATAATCCAAAGGGAAAAGAACTATAAAATCTGATTACTACAAGTTGGTATAAAGGGATTCAAACGTCTTTTAAGCTCTCAAAATTGGGAATACTTAATTTCTTTTAGACATAAAAATATAAATTTTTATACAGATGTTATTATTTATAAATTTTCTTTTATTATCCATTACTATTTTTAATAAAAATACCTATACAGAAGCGTATGTCTAAAATATACTAAAACACTTAGGTGAAAAGGGTTCTTCTATGTAAATTTCTAGCTGTTATCAACAAATTCTCCTTAAAATATCTCTGACACGAAAAGTGTCGCCGCGTGATTTATTTTCGCGCAGGAGTTATGTAAAGGACGATAAACTCGATAAAGAAACATAAATATGTTACCAGTTTGGAACTTTTTGAAGTATGGACTTTGCAGGACTTTGCTAAACAACTATATTAGACGGCTAAGTTTGCTTCAAGTGGATATTTTTCTGTGTCATGCACAGATATCAGTTTTCGATGTCATATTAGGGACCTTAGTAGAGTTGAAACAGACATACATATATTTCTAAACGGCTTGGTTTATCAAAATATTTGTTTTTTAGACGTAAACGAAGTGATGTTCCGTGGATGTTATGAAATTTTTACTTTTACGAAAGGAGTTAAATGGGATGAAACTAAAGAAACCTAATATCCATTACAGAAATACAGTTTAGAAATATTTTGCTTGCTTCGTAAGAGCCGTGATTTAGCCCGACAATGCGATAACTGGAATTGCTTGCTTCTTGGAACAATTAATTAACGTTTTCTTTTCATTTAACCCTGCGTTATTAAAAAGTCTTGAAAGGGTCGAAGAGATATTTTTTCGAATAACTCTTCGGGTCCCATTTTCCTGAACGTCAAATTTAACGTGTTCCATTAATAAAACGAAAACAAACAATTTGTACCACTCTCCCACTAATATTTAAAGTTTTAATTAACAAATTCCCCATCCTTTTCTTTAATTACCTTTCTTGAATAAAAATGGAAGCGCCACCATGCCGGTGTTTTGAATGCCGAATCCTTAAGAGAAAAAAACTGTCTAACATAATAACAGAAATTTAATTAGCGCTAATTAGAGACAGACAATTTCTGTTTGAATATTCTTGGACGTTCCTTTTCGAAACAATGCTTTGTTCTTAAATTTACGAAACTTTAAAGAGTTGACACTTCTTCTTTTGTGTGCGGGTCGAAAATTCTTAACCGACGGATAGCTTAGAAGATCAACAGTAAAATTTCTTAATAATTCGCAGATATAAATGTGAATATTTATTTCTAAAAAATTTATTTTTTACTAGAAAATCGATATTTTAACTGTGTAATATTGACTTTCTAAAATAACATTGTGCATAATGAACATGTTAAAACGAGAACTGTGAAAACCGGATATTACTAGAAAATTCGGATTTTCACCATTAATCAGAGAAATTATTTATTTCTCTAATGTAAAACTGTGAATTATCGACATTTCGCAGATAAGACAATCGAAAATTCTGACAGAAAACTATGACTTGATGGTACACTTACTAGTTTTAATTTTTTTCACTTTATTGATGCTTGAGAAGACAATTTCTAGCAGTAGCAGAACAGTATTATTTATCTTATTATTATCATTTCGGAGAGCTTGATTTCTTGTAGATAAATGAAAAAAAAACAATTTTTCACGTAAAACTGTGATTTTTTTAGCAAAATCTATTCACGGTTCTATCACAGAAAAATTAATATATCACAGACCTTCATCTCATTCGGCCTACTAATTACAGATTTATCTATTAAGGATCAATTTTCAAGAAAAATCGTTTTTTACAGTTTATCACTAAAAAATTATCAATATGTATATGACTGATATTTCGGGTCTAAACGCAGAGAAACATATTCCTGTGATACATGGTTGAGCAGTGAGTAAGTAGGTAGTGATATCTCGAATGTTAAATGCCAATTAAAAAAAGGAAAAATATATGGCCTGTTTTCATTTAATTTTTTTGTCTCGTGTCAATATTTTTCGAGTTATGTAGAATAGTATATTATTTTATATGGAGGAAAAGTGATAGTTTTCATGGCGCGCTCGTGTTTAACAGCCGAACGGAGTGAGGCTGGTAATAGAGAGCAAGCCATGAAAAGTAACTTTTCCTCCAAATAAAATATGCTGTTTTTCTTCAAATGTCGACAAATTAATGCAAAAACATCTCTTTTTAATAGTAATAATATCTAATTATTATTAAAGATAAATGGGTTCGCAAGGCGGCTTAGACCACGGTCGTAGGTGGCCTTGCTTAGACCGGTGTCGGTGAATATAATGTAACATCAAGCTGTCAGTGGACACTGTCAACAATAATTATTCTTTTAAGATTGCGTCTCCGATTGCGTTTTAATTCCGTATTGATAAGCAGTTATTGAGTAAGTTCGATTAAATAATAACCAATTTGTTCCTAAATTAGTGATTTTTAGAAATGCAGTCACAAATTGAGTGATAAATACAAATTGTAGTTTAATAAATCTTGAGTTGTTGACGCTTATTTTGTTGTCTGTTTGTATTGTATCTATGTTGCTATGACAACACTTTTACCTCCGCCGGCGGAAAAGTGAAAAGTAAAGCTCCGGCGGAGGAAAAACGAAACTTCACGGCCGCCTACACAGTCGAGTAATGACGGATTTACTGACGTTTGAAGAAAAAATAGTTTTCGGCCTTTCTCATACCTTTCTTAATACCTGAGAAACTATATCCAATTTGGCAACATGTAAATACAATATGAATGGCCATAAAAACAACTCTGACGGTTCCGGAGATAGGTATGATGGTGCACGGTTTTTAGGACATCCTGTATATTAAGAAGTTGGAACTTTACATGAGAGATTTTTTTTAAATCGCCCTTTATATAAGTCTAACGACCAGTTAAAAGTACGAGCTCCTACAGCAAAATGGTATCGCCGCCTAAGTGCGTAGTCAAGACAGTGTTTCCCCTATTATTTACTATTTGCTACTTTAGGTAGTAGTTAGTTAGATCGGTTGGTTGTCTAACTTAAAGTTGGCATGACATATTATGAAAACAAATTGAAAATTTGGATGATATTGATACGATGTAGAGTAGCTAAGATTAGATTAGAGCTCTCCCTGCTTTTAGAGCGCCTCATCTAGTTTTGTGTCTCTGATTATACTCCATCGCCTTCATAATGACCGTTCAGTGTAGTCTATACCTACTGGATTAGTTTTCCCCATTTCTCTGAAACGTGTCCTCGCGATACCCTCACAGTGGGTTGCAGTATCCCCTACTTCTTGGTAGAACCATCATCTTGATGTTTCTCAGTCGACAATGGCCGGTCAATAACCCTACAATCATTCTGACAGCCTTTCTATCGGTTGTGAGCTTTGCTGCGGAACTCTTAATGAACTCCTTAACTTGTCTTTATCCTGGTTGAACATTTCACCATTCCCGAGACTTCGTTATTATGTATTTCATACCAAATGCATTAATAGTATACGTGACCACCCGACAAAAGTATCATCAAAGGTCCTGACGTGCTTTAGCTATTTTATCCCCTCTTTCCTCACCTCTGTGGCCTTCGCTCCCCGAAACCCAAGCTAGATTCACTTTATTTTGACTACCTAGCCCGTTAAATACCTTTATCAGTTTTGGCCTTGATTACCTTTAGTGCGGCCGTGCTATGAGTAATTTTCTAATCGTTTTTTTCTGATATTACGATGGTAAAATTGTTTTCAAACTTGTATGTTGGAGATTTCTGCCCAGCACGTATCCTTAATCCTCTTCACCATCTTTCGTTGTCGGCGCAATGACTCTTGCTTATGGGTCCTTATCCTTGCAACCTGCTATCGGCCTAGCTTCTCCTTCTATGTTAATGTTTATTGGGGGTAGGTCAGATAATACCTCTAGAGCAGCCGCAGGAGTTGAGTTCATGGTACCCGTGGTGCACAGGTATGCTAGGCTTTGCATTCTACTCAATAACCTTCCACCAAGTCACTACCCTATTATGTTATTATGGGTCTCATCACTCTCGTGTATAACCAACGGGTCCTCTTAGGGCATAGATCCTAGTTTTCCCACATATTCTACTACACTTGCCTAATACTAACTTTCTGTATAATCTTTTGAATGTGTGAAGTGTGAAGTCCAGTCCATTTCAACTTTTGATAAAAGAAAATATTGAAGTATTTCACCTTTGTGGAAGAGGGAATTGTTGCTCTGCTGAGAACTAGTGGTTTTTGCCCTCTCAGGACACTCCTTCATGTGAAGAAACCACTATTGTTTTCTGTGGATTTGTTTTTTGTCCTTAGATGAGTTATCCACCATGTTAAAGCTTTTTGACTCCTCTACAAGAGTGTGCCGGTAAAATTTTCTCGCATCACTATCGCTATATCAACTGCATATCTTAGTCATAAAATCCTCCAGGAGATAAAGATGGCCCACAATAGTGAGGGTAAAACTCCTCCTTGGGGACATCTAGCATCTAGCTATTTTAGCTGTAATGGCGGCTTCGTCAGAGGATGATATAATTGTCCTATAGGCCAGGCATGCCAGTACCCATTGGCATATAGTGACTGGCACCTGTCTTCTTTTCATCGCTCATTTGATAGAAAGGATTGAAGCATGGTGAAATGCCCCTTCTATGTCTAGAAAAGTTGTGACTGCTATATCTTTAACCTCTAATAACTATGAGAGTAGCGTGTTCAGATTGCGCAGTGGTAAGTCCGTCGGTTTACCTTCTTGATACGCACATTGCTCTTCACTCAGGCCTGTCGACCATCCATTCTAGGGGTGTTAAAATATATGATGATAAGTTCATTGGTCTGTAACATTTGGATGTAGCGTTCGGTATTCTGCCTACTTTTAACATGTATATAAACTACACCTGTGTCCACTCACTTGGTATCAATCACCAGTCTAAACAGCCTCTGTAGATTTTACATAAAGTGGTATTAGTATATCCAGTATTTTTTGTAATAGTACAAGATGAATTCCATTCACGGACGAAAACGATGTAACTACATTTAAAATAAAGGTAATAGAATTCGAGAAATCAATTTTCTGTTATTTAAATACGCGGACTGTCTAAAAATGTGACTATTTCCCCTTTTTTGGAAATAAGGCAAAACGAACAAACGTATAGCAGTTGCATAACCTTCAATTTTTGAAGAAACTTGGATGTAAAATCGAAATTTTTGGGTTTTTGCTCTTTTATTCCATACTTATACTGGGCTTGAAAATCCTCTCATATAAAAGCGTTTTGCAAGACATTTATTGCCCTTTATTTTAGTTAGAAATAAGGGGCTTTTCGCCATTTTTTATATTTGTTCCGCGCTTCCTTAGCGACCTCAAAGCTACTTCTCCTTTTTATACACCAACTGTTTGTGCGTCGGGTGGCCTTATATAGCAGAAAGATGGTTTGCTTCAGGATAATTAAAAAGGTCGATGTAAAGCGTACTCGATATCAAAGATCGATCCCTATGCCACATTCCTACTCTGAAGATGATCAAAATAAAATATCAGCAGGGATTTGTGAATACACGGCATTTTTCCAAGATGTATTTTCGTACTATTTCTAATCGAAGTTGAAAAACTATGAAAAAAACGGACAGATAAGCTAAGGTTATTGGATGCTTTCATTAATTTCGTACATTTTTGTCGACGGTGAACGTTACCAAAATGATATATGACGAAGAATTTTTCTTTCGCTTTTCAACGTTGACTGATAGCGTGTGGTCCTCTTGGGTAAAAACGTGTGTTACGAGTATAGTGAGTTACTTAGACCATAAATATAGAATGCCAGTAGGCGATTACGTAGAAAAAGATACGCTAGACGCCGCCAGAGAGCTTAGATCACATCGATAAAATAAAAGAATAATATATTTATAGAAGTACAGAGATTTTAAAAATTGCCTTTGTCGAAGATTTTGAATAATTTTATTGCAGATATTCAGGTACTTCCATATATTTTAGCACCGTTTATAAGGGCTATTTGAAAACATGTCAGAAAATGGTAAATATAAAAATTTCATCTTTTTTCCTGACTCATTTGAATTTCCCATCAAAAATGCAAAAATACTCCAAATATTCCAAACGCCAAATTTTGACAGGTTGTCATTTTTTTAAATTTGAAGCCTCCTTGGTCGAATTCAGAAAGAAGTTGGTTAAAATGTAGGAGGTTTAATTTATAAAACCATGGTAGTTTCCGTATGATCGCGAAAGCAGGGCTGCGACGAATTGCATTAAATGAATCGAATTACCATTTGAATTCATTGATTTTTTCAATTTAAATCAAAGTAAAATAAGTCGCCAAAGCAAATAAATCTTTAGAAATTCTTCAGGAAATTAAAGTTAAGAAAACTTAAGCTAACATGAACAGTTTACATTTATCAAACCAACATATATAACTATTAATAGAGAGGCAGAAAACAAATTAATATTATTATTGAATAAATGATATTACATTGTTATATAATGAACAAAGGCGTAAATTTAAACAAGCATAAATATAAATGCAATACTTGTAAAGAAAAACTAATTTAGCCGCTTTTTCGTTCCCCTGGCGATTTCTAAGTTTAGAATGTATTAAACCAACTGTCGAAAATATTCTTTTGATGGATGCCAAAGAAGCTGTAGCAGAAAACAATAATTGTTTAATGCTAGGGAATACTTTTTGAACAACATAGAGATTCCGTTGGGATTTCCACTAATCCGAATATTTTGCGGCTTTAAGAATGTCTTCATCAAACATAATAATAGCAGATGGTTCCGATTTTGACAGAAATTGAATTATTATTGGCAAGAAACCGTTGGGATGTAATTCGTTTGCCGCTTTTAAAGGATAACTCTTTTTGTTGTCTCATAAAGTTAAATTATATTGTGATTTCGTAGGATCTAAAAGACAGGCTACAATATGATACGTTCATACCCATGCATGTCTAAATTTTTGCATTGACAGTCTTCTCAAATACTGATTCAAGTATTTTAAATTGGTGTACGATGTCTGAAAGTGTTGCATAATTTTTTGAAACCTATCAATCACAACAGAAATAGGATTAAGAATCGTTAAGTAATATTCGGCGGTTCTTTTTAAATCAATATTTGAAATTTTGTCTCTTATTATATGGTTAATTTTATTTATAATTATTATTATTATATATGATAGTTTCATCTTCCCAAAATATCAAACAGCCAATATGAACATTTTATAAAATATAAATGGGTGCGAACAAAAAAGGTTTATAACCCAAAAACCGAATTTTTTTTATGCAAAGAGCAATAAGCAAACCGCAAATACTAGTAATAAATTAATAATGATAACATTAATGCTCTACAGGAAAAGTCACATGACGCCCATTTTTAATTTTCACCATTATTACTTATCGCATAAAAATAAAAGCAAATAGTAACCAAAAGTAAAAAAAAATTATCTCAATTTTTGCATTTTGATCAAACCAAAAAAAAACACGCACAGTACGATATTATACATTAAATAATATTTTAATGAATGTAAACTGTACACTGTACTTATATGTGAAACTAGTACTGAATACGTACTGGCACTGGCACTATCAGTATCAGTTTATTTTTCTGCAACTGTGTCAGTGTCTTCTCATCTCCACCCGTGTCAAAATTCCTTGCAATTCCAAGTTACATTTTTCGCAGGTTGTTCTGCTTCCAGTTTTCCCATCCGATTTATAGGACTTTACAGTAAAATATTGCCAAATAGAATCCTTCTTTCTACCACCATTTTTATGAAACATATTAAAAGCACAGCTTACTATAAAAAAGATATAGTGAGCTGTGTTAAAAATACTGAGGTAAACTTGATACATCGGCGGACACTAAATTAAGAATTAGCAGTTCGCATCATTCGTCCGTTATAAAGGCAGAAACTGTTTCTTGTTCTGATTAGGACGCGATCGGGAATTTTCAAAGAACAAGTTTGGATGCAGTACAGAAAATTTTCCAACTCTAGACAAGAAATAACATTTGCAGGAAAAGGTCAAATCCTGACTGATCAATGACTGTCAAAGTCTCTTTATTACCATTAATAAAAAATTAATGTGTTATCGTATAACACGCGACTGAAGTGAAACTTCTACCTGTAACGAACATTGCATTGAAGAGCGCTCACAGCTCAAGCAATTCCCATTACTTATTCAACTACGTAGCGTTGCATGTTTTCGTACATAGCAGCTCGTATGAAACATACATACCCTACTGTGCGTAAAGAAGTTTCACATCAAAAACAAATTTTTGATTTAAAAAAATCATGATTTTTTACAACCCTGTGCGAAGCTGTACAACTTATATTTGAAAAACTGATAACAAATTTAAATCTAAACGCCCGGTATTTTAAAATGTAATCCTTTTGGAACATACGAAATGTTCTTCTTAATATTGCTAGTAGAATCACTCCTTTCAATATTGGTACGCCATTTAGGACCGCCCTGTATATCAATAGGATATTCTAATCTTCTTTCAATATTCTTTAGGTTATATCTTGGTTAAGACTCAAATTGTTAAAACTACTCTTAAGTCGACTTTTTTTGGACGGTTATAATTTTAACTTGAACCAGCCTGAGAATTTAGATTACGTACGACAGCATGGATAAATATAATTTGATATCACTGTCACATGTGACACTGACAGCTGTCAATACTATATATTATCTTCAAAGACTTTGGCACTTGATGTGACAGATGACATACGTCACTTAAGAAAAATAACGGATATAAAAAATTTTCCCATCGCATAATTTCCCGGCGAGCCCTTCAGACAAGTCTAGGCGTTGGATATTATGCCAGATACATAAAATTGACTGCTGTCGCTGAGTTAAGCCAGTCATAAGGGATTTTTCCAGAATTGTAGCCTCTGTAAAGTACTACAGTCTGCCTCTTGCACCCACCTTCAGCAAAAAATTTTAGAAATTCTACTTCCATTTCCTTAGAACCTGTTGCCTTACCATCTTTCATTTCTTTTAATAAAGTATCTAGCTCTCCTGTCGTAATGCCTTGTTTGGTGTTATCATTTATTTGAGAAAGTTTTGGGCTGTTGCCTTTAGAAAGTTCTTTTATATATCGTTTTTAATTTCTTTAATTTCCTTCTTATTCATGATGGATTTTTCCTCTTCGTCTACCAATTCGTTTACTTGTACTTTATTTGGTTTTCCAACCATTTCTTGTACCCTGGGGTGAACGTAAAGCTGTCGTCTTTTTAATTTAGCACATTTATCTCTTGGCCCGTTTTGCTTCCCTTTTTTATTTTGTTATCTTTGTCGATAGTCTTATATTCCATTGGGTTATTTTTGACTATTCTTTTTATTTCCATCATTTAGGGATTTTAGCTGTCATCCATGACTTTATTTTATTATCATCTGATTTAAAATTTTTTATGGTCCCTAATTTATCTTATGTTGTCGATATCAGCATCAATTAATCTGGTTTACTTCGATTAGAAGTATTGTCGCACGAGCTTTCTTAGTTTTTCAAACTTCACTTCAATGACACTTACTAACGGATTGTGATTTGATTGTAAGTCCAACTCGGGTAGGCCTTCACAGAAATGCAGTTGTTTCTGTTCCTCCTTATTAATTATTAATATATTATATAATCTTATATTAATATTTGGTGACCCTTCAGATGATTTTCACATGAACAAATTCTCGGAGGCAGCGAGAAAAATGTGCTTGTTATTGTAAATTCTTGTTCATCAGCAAATGCACTTTATGTATCTCTCTGCTATTTCCTATTTCCATACGCGTACCTGTCCTAACTCTTCCAATTTTGGAATTAAGCCCCCTTTATTAATATTAAGTTCTGTTCCGATAGCTTCAATACTATGTCTGTTGAAGTAAAACTCAGCAACTTTTTCATTCTCATGGTTCTTTTTTGGGGCGTACACTTGAACGACATGTATTCATGCATTAATCTGCATAATTCTGTCGAAGATTGGAATTAAGTTTGTACACAGTCTGTCACGAATCTACATACTCTAATTACTACATCATATTGAATAGCCTTGATCGGGGTCTAAATAAAAATCCCCCAGTTGGATGGGAATTTAAAAGTGAGAGCACGTGCTTTTTAATTCCTCTAAGATCGTCATAACCAGGATAAATTAATTTTGAAACACAACAAGGATGGGGTTACACGGAGCTTAAGAAATGTAATTAGTAAGGCACTAACGACTAATTTCGTAGACAATTCTATCGTGGTATTCATGTAATTATGCGCACTTTTAACGGGGAAGCATTGTAAAAGAGAAACGTTCATTCGAATAAAGATGGTGCAATAATCTCAATTAAACATGTTCCGTCGCCAAAAACAATGGAGAACGGCGGGCGCCTCGCTAGAATTCAGCTGCTTGAATCAAATTGATAATTAATGTTGTGTTTATAATAGCCGGATTGAGGAATTAAAAAGTGTACCTATTCAAGGCGTGGCGGTGCAACTAATTACAAGAAAGAATTACAGAAGAGGCAAAAAGGCGTGCTGAACGTGGAAAGAGACCGGCAAAAGGGAGTTACGATTGGGGGAGTCTTAGCGCAACATCGATAGCATACTTTTTTGCATATTCAAGTCTAGTAATGAGTAGTTGAACATGATGAATCGAAACGTCTATTTTCCAGAAGTATTGAAATTGTAGATATAGTAAAACCATTTTAATAATTCGTCAATAACATGCCGAAGCTAGGCTATGTTTGGCATGTATATCTATGGTAGAGGTATGCTTCATCTTTTTTTTCTAAGATTTATACCGCATTAGGCATTATTATTGAATCAGTTCTATGATTTTCTCGGCATGGGTTATTCACTTAAATTACAGAAGTGCTGATATCTTTACTTCCTGCTCGAATCAGGCTGTGCGGTGTGAAACGACGTTGTGATTCTTTCCGGGAATTAATAAATTAAATAAAATCAATATACGGGGTATTGGCGCAGAAATAATATCAGAGATGGAAAACATTTATAATTGCACGTCCAAATCTGAGCACGATCTTGTAGAATGTCGTCGACTTGAGCTGTATCATTGTATATATGGATCTCTGTGTGGATCTGTCTGTCTCTATATGTGTTCGTATATATATTTTTTCTGTTTGACCCTTTAAGGAACTCAGAGAAGGACCCCGAAGTATGTGTTTCGACAGAATATTGCCTCAGTACAGGGCCTCAGCCGAGAAGAACAGTCGGTTGTTTTTGTCGGGTTTCATCTTAGTTGCCCATATAAATCTAACATGGAAACCGATTTTGAAAATTGAATGATGGAGAGAGATCATAGTGAACTGTATAAACATCGGTGAGCTTGAGGCGATCATGAGATGATTGATAGTGGGGGAAGTTTTTCGAACAACAGACATCGATCATCGCTATGACTATCTGAATATTTCTGAGATATCAATGTTCTGTTGATACAGAAATATTACTTGAAACCCGGACCCTCTCGATCGCTAGACAAACTTGAACGGGAAATAAGTAAGTATTTAATATTTTCCTTACAAATAAAAGTGATCCTGAAAACAGACCTATCAATAATATGATCTGGGTGGGAGACATATTTTACCATAAGATTTATATAAAACGTTTCATCAGCTACTCTTTTGACAATACAAGATGAGAAGGTAATCAGGTGACACCTGATTTGAAACACTTTTCCAAATAATTTGTCTGAGATCGTCTGAAAATGTCAACATTTCCAGCTCGTTGACAGGCCGCAAAACTCGTTATTCTGGTATTGTTAAGTCATACTTTTTTTAGTATCTGTATTTAGGATTGACAGAAATTGTTTAAAATGGCTCGTTACAAGATAAATTTGAAGCGGTCATTAATTTTGGCGAAGCTAACCGAAATTACCATGGTGCTGTTCGTATGTTCAATGAACGTTTTTTGGAACGCCAAATATGCAGAAAATTTTTACGAAAACCAATTTCAAAATTTCAAGAATCTGTTACAATGAAAGATGCTCCAAGATCTGATAGGCCAAAAATCATGGGAGATGTGACAGACCAGGTCTTGGCTGAAAGGGTTATTAATCCCAACAGCCAACGAAACACGTGGCTGAGGCATGCAATATTTCGCGTACTTCGGTCAAAAAAATTTTTAAAAGCCATAAATTTCATCCATATGAATTGAAAATTATACACGAATTAACAAAAGACCCGAATTTTGCGAAATTATATCAGAAAGAATTGCAGGGAACTATTTGCGGAATATCTGTTTCAGTAACGAAAGTACTATTTTACATGGAACACTTAATACCCAAAATTGTAAGTCCTAGTGGCAAAAACCCCATGCTTTTCGGGAGAGACACACACAATTCCCCCAGAAAATAAATATTTGAGCGGGCGTTTTGGGTAAGCACGTGATAGATCCCATTTTTCCGGGAAGAAAATCTCCAGGTACCTGAATATGTTGCAAAATACAATTACTCCCCTTATTGAGGATCTTGTTACCCAGAACTCACATGAGTTTTATGAGGTTATATTTCAACAAGACGGAGCTTTGCCTCACTATTTTACGCAAGTCAAAATTTACCTGACTGAGATTTATGAAAACCAGTGAGTGGTTGTCGAGGTCCTACGGAATGGCTAGGTCGATGACCAAAACTCACGCCTCTAGACTCTTTTCTTTCGGGATACGTTAAATCTGAAGTTTATAAAACGGCTGATGGCCTATTAGACGAACTGAGACAACGAACTATAGATATCTGTTCAAGAATAACGCCACATATGCAGCCTTACGATGTTACGGAGGAATTTACCCATAGAACATTTATTTTATTTGTCAGGAGGCCTATTCAACACCTGTTGCAGTAGCCACTGTTTTGTAAATTTGTACATTTAGCTTTTATTTAAATTACCTTTTAATTTTTTTAGTTAGGTTTGGTTCGGTATTATTTGTTTACTGGTTACTGTTTTATTTTTAAAGAAAAATAATTTAAAATTATTAAGTGTTTGTACTTTACTGGGGAATTTTGTTCATCTCTATGGAGAAGGTGTGAGTTTCCGCCAATAGTTAATATTTATTTGTTAATAATACTATTGATAATAATCAAAATGTAGATATTAGAAACAGTATGACAAAAACAATGCATAATGGCATTTAATAGGTAAAAAGAGTATGTTATATACAGCGGTAGTTATAACCTAGAAACTGATATTATTGGTTCTTATCAAAATTGGAGAATGCTTTGAGCATAAAAATTCGTTCAAAATGAGTTACTCGACCCCACTTCCATTATTCCGAAGGCGCGCCCAGCGCGCAGAACTTGCTCATATATTAACGTTCCAAATTTCATCACAATATAACGCATGGTTTAGAAGGGTTGGGGGGGAGGGTGGCGTTGACTTTAGGTCCTCACTCTTCAGGACTTATTTTTTCGGCCTAAGCTGCAAAATGCATTCCCTTCTGTTGTTTCGCGTCTTTTAAAAATCTGTTCCTACTGAGAAAACGCATTTCCCAATTATATATGAGTATTGACATAAAAAAAAGAATTTGTTTGTACTACGTGCGCATATTTGAAGCGAAACTTCTTGGGCTTAAACAGCAACAGCCTTATATCGTTACAGATTTTCATCTCGCTGAATTTTTGCCCTCAGGGCGCGTTAAAAAATTTCACTTCAATAATAGTATTAAATTAATTCGACGAAATATTCTAAGAATGTTATCCATGTATATAAAATGAAGACCATAAAAATTCACAAATTAAAAGGCGGTAAAAGCATATATAGGGCGAAAATAAAACATAACTAAATATCATAAAGTAGACAAGCAACTGCAAATGAAAGTATCATGTAATTTTTCTGCTCTGAATTATGTTTTTTTTTTAATAGAACAAATACCGTTTAAAAATGAGCCACCCTAATCGTTCTAAAATTGAGTCGAACACCAAGTGCATGCGGAATATTTTTGGAGTGCCACGCCCGATTTTTACCCAAAAGCCGTTAATTTTTTTTAGAAAACACTCAATGAAACAAATCAATCAAATTCTAGATTCTTCTGGACAAGCACCTTACTCATAAGCACAAATAAAACACTGCATTTTTATAGCTTAGAGCAATAGATAACAGAGCAACTTCTAGCCATACATTTAGGTTATAGAGGATGGATAACTAACTACGGTCACTTCGAATACTGCGAACTGACGACTGAGCTGGGGCCAGCGGGCCTAGTGTTGCCAGCAGCATCCATTTTTTAGTACTAATTTTGTTAAGTTTTCGTAATAGATTTTTTTAGACACTATAATTTTTAAGTTCTTCTTGTGCCTGTTTTTTCCTAATAATTTTCGTAAGAGATTTAAAAATAAAGCTTTATTCATTTACGGAAATACGAACGTTAATATATTTTTTCAAAAATGTTTAGGCCCGCCTTCTGCGTCCCTGCTTAAACTTGTTTCCGGCTTGATTATTAACTCGAAAACGAACAAAGCTACAGGTGGCGTTGTTAAAACAAATGTTACTATATGGCTTATACCCCATTTATTTGAAAAAATATAGAAATATAGTAAGATCTGCTTTTCCTTCGACTTTCCTTAACCGTAGCAATAACAATTTAGGTAACTGAATAGCTGACACCTCATTTAAGGGAAAATTTACAACATTTTCAAAATCTTGTCTTGCGGGACGTGTTGAGGTTGAAAAATGTGAGGTGAGGTCAACTCCAGAGATCAGATAGGACATTATATCGCACTTTTAAATTTAGCTGTCTGGGATATTATCATATAGTCCAGATCTATCGTAGCAGGGCATGCATGTGATAAAACCACTCAGTCTATTCGATCCGCTTTACTGGTTTTCACAAAGATTTTCCTACCAATCTTGACCAATCTCATTAACTCTCTTATCTCTTTATAAAACTCAGTCACTTCTCTGTCAGTTTTGTCCAGCGTCGGCGCGTAGATTTGAATTATACTGAGGTCAACTGGATTTGCTTGGACCTGGAGAAGCCCTGTCCTATCCGAGTATGCTACAAAGTTCTTCACTGCCTTGTTGGTGTATGCCTGTTGACTAGGAAGCCTACTCCATTATAATGGTGTTGTAGGTTGTTTCCTGAGTAGTATAGTGTTGCCTTTTCTTTAATACATTTGCCACTGTTTGGTCATGGTAGGTAGGTATCACAGAAATTAGTGCGTTAGGTAGTATTTATGTGACCTATTTTTTATTTTATTGTTTATTTTTTTCCTCTTTCTAACAATTAAAAAAACAAATGAAACTAAACGCACCGGCGGCTGCGCGCGGCGCTTTTTTCCGCATTTAAAATATTTTGTCGTAAGTGTACCGCATCGTTACTTGAGCTGCATATATGGAAATCATATAACCCACACACCTTCTCAGCTAATCCGAATTTCTCCATCAGTTAGTTAATGGAGGATAACATGGCAACTACTATAGTAGGTTTCATGTTTTTATAGGCGTTTAAATTCCAATACATATTGTCAAATATAATAATTCATAAAGCTATTAACTAATTATCACCCTGTCTCAAGTTTGAACTTGAACTTGGGAATTATTTAATAAACATTAAAAGCAAACTATAAACAACGCGAGCAGTCAACGGGAGCGATTATGAACCTTAAGCATGCAATGAACAGCAATTTCTCTAATATAAATACACTGGCAAACCTTCAGTTCGTGAGACTTTTGGTCTCACCCAAGCCAGCTCCAGGGTTAGTCACATGACTGCTTTTGGTTCAATCCGCTCTTTGGTTAGTCGCATGATTGCTAAAGTTCTAATCCTTTTCCTACCCCAAACCTAGTTCTTGGTTAGCCACATCGACTGCTAAGACTAGGGGTTTCATTAACCACAGTAGAAAAATCGAGTCTGTCAAAGTTCTTCGAGTGAAGTTTCTAAGTAGTCTGTCAAGTAGTTCAAAGTGTAGTGTCCAAGTGCTCTTAAATACCTTAACATTAAATAAAACGCAACGCAACGTAAGATAAACTATATTTACAAAGCAGTGACCAAAAAGACCTATAAACAATTCATAAAACATACCTCAAGTCGAGAAAGCATGCGCACCTCAATAATTGGGTATAGGCTAGTCTCATTAAGTTTCTGACCAGTAAACGCTGTTAAAAACTCTTTCGTTGGGTCTTTGACCAACATACATTGTTAATCTTTTCTCATTAAGTTTACCTAATATACTTTATTGTTTTTAAGTGCTTTCTTTATCTTCGCTTCTCACCTTACGTAAAGAATCCCGTATTACCATCAGAGTTATACCCCTGCACGCTGAATAAGGCGTGGCATCGCGATTCAAACGTATGATGACGGACCGGTGGAGGCATTAAGAAAAAGTTAAAAGAACTGTCATCACGACTACTCGCGACACGTGGTGGAGGCGCCGGGCATTAAAAAAACGTTACATAGTTTAAAAGATATATATTTATATTTTAAAATTAATAGTTCTTCCGGAAAACCACGATGATTTTCGAACTTGGCAGGCTTGGCAAGTATAGGTTCAGTAGCAGGAAATATCATTTTTACCGAAAATAAAAAAATCGAAATTAGCAGGCTTAAACTTTTAGTTGCAGAAAATGTCATATTTACCGTAAATAAAATTTATTCGGGGTCAATACGCGATTTTCTTTTTTATACCTCGAAAAGTTGAAAAACTTAATGTCACACATTTCAATGAAATAGTATATTGTGTAACTAGGAGGAAAAGCAAAACATTCCTGGACGACTGTGATAGTTGCTGGACGAGGCGCAGCCGAGGCCAGCAACACAGGAGTCCAGGAATGTGCTTTTCCTACGAGTTGCACATACTATTTTTTATCCGATCGAAATTAATTAGAATACGTACTTATATAAATAGAGCCAAATATTACTGTAAATAAAAACGTGTTTTAAATTTAAACTCAACATAATATCAAGTTTTGAATCGAGCGAGCTTGAATTTTATTACGTAGCTACGGAAACTACAGCTAAATGTTACTTTTGATTGACGTCAGATCTGACAAACAAGGCGTTTGAATATGACAGAAATGTTATATTCCCGGACTGTTATTTTCTATTCTTGTACAGTTATTGCATATTGCCAAGCAACGAATACAATATACTGGAATCATGACTTTTGTGGTGAGAAAACACATCGGAAAGGTGTCGTTTTTCGTCCGATCGGATAAAAATATTTTTTTCTTCAAACGTCAGTAAATCCGTCATTACTCGACTGTGTAGGCGGCCGTGAAGTTTCGTTTTTCCTCCGCCGGAGCTTTACTTTTCACTTTTCCGCCGGCGGAGGTAAAAGTGTTGTCATAGCAACATAGATACATTAGGTTTGTTCTAGCAGCGATTTCAAACCAAAACCAAGCCATCCGGAGTTTGCGCATTGCAATATAAGCGACACTTTAATCGCTATGCGCAAACTCCGGATGGCTTGGATTTGGTTTGGTTTGGGTTTAAATCGCTGCTAGAACAAACCTAATACAAACAAACAACAAAATAAGCGTCAACAACTCACGAGTTATTAAACTAAAATTTGTATTTATCACTCAATTTGTGACTGCATTTCTAAAAATCACTAATTTAGGAACAAATTGGTTATTATTTAATCGAACTTACTCAATAAGTGCTTATCAATACGGAATTAAAATGCAATCGGAGACCCAATTTAAAAAAAATAATTATTGTTGACAGTGTCCACTGACAGCTTTATGTTACATTACTATAGCAACAACCTGTGCCTATTCGCCGACACCGCACCGGTCTAAGCCGCCTTGCGAACCCACTTATTTTTAATAATAATTATTATTACTATTAAAAAGAGACGTTTTGCATTAATTTGTCGACATTTGAAGAAAAAACAGCATATTTTATTTGGAGGAAAAGTTACTTTTCATGGCTTGCTCTCTATTATCAGCCTCACTCCGTTCGGCTGTTAAACACGAGCGTGCCATGAAAAGTATCACTTTTCCTCCATATAAAATAATATACTATTATTAACTACTTTGTTGACGAAGAATGAAAAAACCCTAGTTCTTTTCTAGAATTTCTGCAAAGAAATTTTAAATGACAGATCTTCGGAAAATTACGATTCAGAAATTAACCAAAGATGATAGAAAAGTGCGATTTTCGCCACTCAGTAGAGAAAAGGCTCGAGAAAAGGTGACACTATTAAATTTTCAATCTTCCAAGCTAGCTTTCATGTTTTTTTTTATAGGTGTTCATATTCGAGTATAAAACAGTAAAAACTGTCATAATTTTTTTTTGAACTAGTATTTTTTCAGGACACCAGCATCGATAGTATAGATATAGTAGCAGCTAATATAATTTTGCCACCAGAGCCGGGTCATTCTCTCGAAAACGACTGAAGAGCGCTCTATATGAAACTTGTCTTGTGAAGTAAAAATGGCAGGATGTTTCTTATTTAAGGCTTGTATACTGTAGATAATTATTAATAGTATCAGGAGGAAACATTTCCAAATGGATATCATGTATTTTTGAACAGTTCTAACCGGCATCCTGTATTTTTGAACAGTTCTTATCATTTTGATCTGTTGATATTTAATCTAATATAAGTAGGTTAGAGCCCTATTAGTAAGTAGAAGAAAAAATAAAGTAAAAAAATTAAAAAGCAATCAGATAAAAGAAAATAAAAAACAATAAATATCATCACTGACAAAGAAAAATATCATCATTCCTCCAACCGTTGGAAATCCGAATTAAATTGAGCTTTGAACTAAATAGTCATCCTCATGCTGTCTGTATTTTAATTTCGCTGTATACCATACTTGAAACTTGAAGGCCTATATAAATCTTGTTGTTTTCATAAACTTTCGAAAATTCGTTCAACCAATTCGAAAGTAATTCAATTTGAACATGGTGGATATATTTACTTTGTAAATTGTATAATGCTTCTATATATTGAAGGGGTAGATTATATGGAACCTAAGAAAAAAATCAGAGCCCCCTTTTTAACCATGTTACGATTCGTAATGAAATAGTCAAATAATCAAAGAAAGTATATATGTATATTCGAACACACTATTCACTCGATGGTGCGGGGGAACGAAAAGATAAACATTATTTCGCAAAATTGAAAGCTTTAATCGAGGTAGGCATTACAATTAAAGCTTCTGCCGTACTATTCGCTGATTCGATTTCGTTCAGAAACTGATGCGTGTGCTTTCGCGACGAGTGAGCAAATATACCTCCATCATGTTAAAATTTTAACAGGGCCGGTTCTGAAGCATTTACATTTAGAGAATATTAAAACGTTGCGTAAATTATCAAAGAACGGTATATTAGTAAATTTGTCCAACAGTTGCAATAGAATTAGAATTAGCTCCTCATTATAGTATAGGCAACATATGTGCATGAAAACGTATTATATTTTCTTCATGATGTGATGCACATCAGAGAAAAATCCTAAAGTAATGCATTTTGTGTTAACACAGACAACGTCAGACCTAGTTAGGTACTGTTAATTCATTACACGCCGGATTAGCAAGTGTATTGACTGCTAAAGAATTTTAGCAGGGCCGACTTGTTAAATTAAGATTAAAATGTGATCAGGATTGAAACAATTAGTCTTATGTGGAAGGAATATTTTAGGGTCCTAAGATATATCGAGCAATGTATATCAGCTCAACAAGAATGTAATATATATTAAAGAAAAAAGTGTTGCCGAAGATTGTTTATAATCGGTGTATTTCGAGCGTAATCTTGGAACAGGGAACAGGCGCTTGGTGACCGAAACGTACGTTCACGCAATCGAAACCAGTACAGGTTTGAAGTTTGACGCTGTTTAATGTTTGTTCAATTTATAAAAATGGAAGATGAATACGTTACGATATCAATCGGACACCAATCAATCACGCGAAACGTTTTGGTTATGAATACTATCGACTTGATAATCGAATCGAAATACTTTAGCAGTGTTACCAAGCATTAGGTGGGTCGGTTATAAAACAAGCAATTGAGTTAGAGAACGATATAGGTGCTGCGACTTCAAGGTTCAGTAAACTACTTAGCGAGTACTCAATTGTAGGACTAAATATATAGACTAAACTTTTGAAGTTAGATATGACTGTGAACTTGGCCTCTGAAAATAAATTTTTCTTCGGTTTTATGGCAGTTCTGATTTTATATAAAAGGTGGTATAATTCCTTGCTATTTATATTAGTAGTTCTGTTGGAGTGCGTGAAAACCGTCGCGGAGTTAATGCTTTGGAGGTTAACTTCACACCGCCCTTAACTTGATTTAAATAGGCATTTTTTAAAAGTTCTTGAGAGCTCAGTTAAAATTAGTTAAAAAAAAACACAGTCACAATTTAAGATTACACTATGTCGCGCTCTTGAATCATACCCCCTAGAATAGACCCGTTGCAACTGAACCTCGGAACTATTCAACCATACCCCAGAACTCTCAACATTTGGCTCGTACTCCCACGTATGTATCTAGAACTCTCACCGATAATCTCATACTATGTATCTGCCGAACTATTGCGATACCGGCACTAATCGAATTCAGTTAAAAATCACATTAGTATAATTTCATTGGATTTTTGAAATTGTGGGTGAGAGTTCGAGATACATACGTGGGAGTTTGGATCGAAAATTTAAAAAGTTTTTGGGTGTGCTTCAATAGTTTCAAGGTTCAGTTAAAACAGCATGCACGATTCTAGGTGCCATATTTTAGGTGATTGGCAGAGTATAAAATGGGGGGTGAGCGTTACAGATACATACATAGAAGTTCTCATGGACAATTTGAGAGTTCTGGAGTGTGGTTGAATAGTTCCAAGGTTCAGTCAAAACAGCACGATTCTAGGTGCCATCGTTTAGGAGATAGACATAGTATAATGCTAAATTATTATCGTGTTCTTGGAACTCTTTTTTAATTCTCAAAGCACGTGAGAACTAATCGAGAGCATTCAAGAACTCCAAAAAATACATTTTTAGATCAAGTTGGGCGTGGCGTGGAGTTAATTCCCAAAATGGCAACGTGGGTTTTCTAAGCCTCTCCAGCAGAACTATTGACAAAAATAGCAAGGAAATATAGAACTCTATAAAACTATTTCGGGAAGCCAAGTTCACAGACATGATATTGGCGGGTAATTTACCTAAAAGTTGAATATTTAGAAAATAGTAGCGGATAAATCTGGTATTTTAGAAGGGTAATTTGTGCACCGGGCTTGTTGCTGCAGACTGTTCTGTAGGGTTAGAACGCTATATTTTTAGATACATACAACTTCCATCCTGTCTAACTAAGCGCACACCTTTTCATAATTGGAAACAACTATATATTCAATTATTGCATTAAACTGATTAGATAATGGGGGTTTTCATCAGTCGGAAGATAGAACTTTATTTATTTTCGCGGTTAGATTAAATATTTGCATACCCACATAGCTTATTTTCCACTAAAAACTCTTTATTTTCTCCTTGTCTAAAAAAGATGTGTTCCGAATCAAGTTTGCTTCTAACTAATCGTAAAAGCGAAACCTTCTCCAGGGAATGCAAAGTCATCGGAAAACATACGCAGCAGCGGCCATCAAAACGGCCAGTAAAATCTTTTCTTCTGGACGTTCGTTTCGATGATAACGCTTGTTTTCGGCAGGATAAATTGAAACGGAGTTTATGAAGCACCTTTCCTCAAGGAAAACTATAACATGAGCGATAACCGTAACCATTTCGCCGTTATCCTGAAGTTTGGACCTGCAGCGGTCGTTTTCGAAGCGAATCCTCGCCAACGGCCAAAGATAACGAAAAGGTATCGTTGCAGAAGTCATAATTGAGAAAGTATTTCTCGGGTTTTGAGACATACGGAAAGGAAAATAGCCGTCGACTTAGCGATCTTGGAGATTTAGTTAAATTTTGCTTGATCGGCAGTCTGGAAGTTTCATTTTGTCAGGGAGTCGAAATGCAAGGAATTAAACATTATGAGAAGAAAAACTGATTACATTTCAAAGATGTATTTAATTAGGTAATAGTGGTGGCGTAAACCCGGGTTGCAGGGTTGCCAGGTGGGCGCTCTGTAAAGTCTCAGAGCTGAGCTACCCGAAATAACCCAAAGCCGTAAATGTTTAAGGCCCGATAGACGGTTATTGAAGTGAATTATTTTATGACACAAATGCGTAAGCAAACTGTTAATGAAACATGAACACTTTTTTACAATATTCCACATTTTAACAAAAACCTTTTACATGTTCTTCGCGCGTGTTTATTATACTCAGGTATAATACCTGGCACAGTATTCACCATTCGCTCAAAGTACTCAAAAATTAATATGCTATACGACCATATTTATGTTACTTGTACTTTTTGTCGAAAATGTACTAAATTTAGTACAAACACATTTGTGTGCCATTTTTAATATTAGATATGAAGACTATCTACTATGGTACATCAATCAGAAAAACCATAATTTGTATTAAAGTTGTGCTTAATGTTAAAAATCATTAAAAATTAATAGCTGACATTCTAGTGAAAAGCGGATATTCAGGAAAAATTGTTACATCCAATGTTAATTGACTTGACCAAATTCGGCAGATATACCACAAATTGAGTAACTTTGACAACACCGCGACTGCTGCTTTTATTGCGTTTATCGTAGCATGGTGTAGGGTAAACCACCCAATTGTTGGAACCCTCCCAGTTATTGACAGTTAGAACCTTTTTATACCAGATTTACTTTTCCCTTTTTAACGTTTGCTACGCTGAAAATTTACACTTACGCCATTTAATTAAGTATGGCTTGATTGTTGTGAGTGAAAGTGTACGTGTCTGCACAAGGTAAGATTTGACGAATTTTATTAGAAATCGGTAAATATTGTTTGTTATTTTTGGTGTTATTTTTTTAAAGCTTTTGTGTTTTTGATGATATTTAATCATGTTTAAAATTTAGAATTTGATATTACAATCTGGTTTTATCAGTATTTAAGATACATTTTAAGTGTGCCAATAACTGAGACCCACGATCGACCAAATTCAATAATTGGCAAGGATACCAATAACTGGCGTTTATGAAATATATTCAAAATTAGTTGTTGACATGTTCTTTCTCAAAACTCAATATCACGCCTAAATCTAAGAAAAACTGCAAGTAAATTAAAAATTATAGCGAAAAGCCAGTTCAAAATTCTTCTAGAAATTCAAAATGGGATGCCAAAAAAACAGGAAGCCCTAAAATATAATGTACCTTGTCCTACACTGAAATTTTGACTCAGTGAAAAATTTTCTAAAATTGATCATAGACCAAAAACATATTTGTAAGAAGAAGATTTATTAGTATCATGGATTATGGAGGGTCATATAAAATGTTTTCCGAAAAGAAAAGAAGACATACAATTCCCGGTAAAAACATTTTTGTATAAAGATTCTCGGCACACGCCATTTAAAGACAACATTCCTGGAGACAACTGGTACAAATGTTTATTCCAAAGATATCCAATATTGAGAAGCAGTGTTGCAAAGGCAGTTACCAATACCAGCGGTAATGTTTCAGAAAATGATATAAGGAACATGTTTACCCAAATTGAATAATATTTGAAAGAAAGAGACCTTTTGCTCATCTTGGAGGATCCATCGCGCGTGTGTAATGATGATGAAACTAGTTTTGCATTATGTTCCAAAAAGGATACAGTTAATGCTTCCAAAGGATCCAGTAACATATACCAAATTGAGCACGGACCATCAGAAACTAATATTACGGTTATGTTTACTTTTTCCGCGTCTGGTTCCATTACTCCACCTATGGTGGATTATCCTTAAAAGCGGATACCAAAGACAATTGCTAAAAGTGTCCTAAAAGGATGGTGATACTGATAATAGATGGATAAAAGCTGAAATCTTTTATGAATATATATCTAATGACTTATTCTTATACCCACATCTCGTAATGTAAAGGTTAATTTTAATTACTTTATACTCAAATGCCACTAGGATCTTGCAGCCGGCCAATGTTTTAGTTTTAAGCCGTTAAAGGTGGCAAATTGGCCCATCATAATCAATTGATGCAACTAGCCAAGGTTCATTTTGCTCCTATTGTGCTAGAAGCCCTACTGGTCTTAGGCCCTTAATCTTAAATGGCTTTAAAGTTTGTGGACTTTGTCCCTGGAATCAAAATGATAAAGAGACAATGAGTACGAATGTGGTATCTAAATCTATGATGATTTTTAAAAATATTTGCAAAAAAGAAACTTTAAATGAAATAAATCAAGGCCAGATAAATACAAATATCACAGAAAATATTTTATAGTGTTACAGATATCTGAAAAAATAGCATCAATGTGGATTAACAAATAAATTTTAACAGCTCGGTAATACAAATTAAAGAAGCAGATTTATCGCTCGCTGATGTTCAGGCATTTATTACCGGAGATTTAAATTTGATCGATTTAGATCTTAATTTTGAAGATATACCAATAATTTTTGTCAATGATGATGAAAATAATATTTATTTTAGTAACACAACTCCACTAAACTTTGTGAATTTTATATTTTAAATGAAAGACAGAATGAAGACTCTTCAAACTACGTTCAAACTACTACTAGCTCGTCTTAGTGTTTGAGTACCTAATGCTTTGGAAAATAATATTTATTAGTGACACAAATATAGAGATCTCGACTAATCTGTGTGAATTTATTTTAAGTGAAACACAGAATGAAGAAACTTCAAATTTTGCCCAACCTAGCTCGAAGACACCATAGAAGAAAGAGAAAAGAGTTGGAGATAAGGTGCCTTTTCTGTTAACATAAAGTAGGTGGCAAAAAATTATGAGGAAAAAAACAAATTGAAAACTGAAAAAGACACAAATATAGAGATCTCGACTAATCTGTGTGAATTTATTTTAAGTGAAACACAGAATGAAGAAACTTCAAATTTTGCCCCACCTAGCTCGTCTTCGAGTTTGAGTACTTTGAGTGAATATCTTCTATGGTCGAAGACACCATAGAAGAAAGGGAAAAGAGTTGGAGATAAGGTGCCTTTTGTGTTAACATAGAGTAGGTGGCAAAAAATTTATGATGAAAAAGACAAATTGAAAACTGAAAAAGAAAAGAAAAAACAACTAAACAAGGTTTACAGAGAGGAAAATACTAAATTAAATTAATACAAAATAACAAAGAAAATTCTGAAGAAGCACCCGAAATATAATTTTCTAAAAGTACTAACCAATGCAACCCAGAAGAAATAAAAACCGGTCCAAAAATAAAGGTTCTAGAAAATAAATTATTATTACCCATAAAACATTATAAGTCGGAAACAAAGATCTCCAACCAGAAAGAAAAAAATTAGAACAAATAAAATAACAATATAAATATAAAGCATCACTGTGGAACTCACTCCCAGGACATGTGTTCCCCCCTAATTACAACCTACAACTATTCAAGAACCGTGTCAATCAACATCTTCGCACACACACCGCTCGTCGAGCATCATAGGAGCTCCCTGTGTGTGTGCCACTAACATAAATAATAAAAATCCCCCTGAAAAACTAGACATCCAAAAAAGAGTTTTCTTTCGATTTTACTCCTTTTAGATCAGACAAAAATGTATTTTCTCAACCTCCTTCTTCTCGCCCCAAAAATAATATATTTGTTAACAAAGGTTTACGTCATTTATGTACATCTAATATAACGTTATTAAAAATGGTATTAACTGTCAGAACTGTTTAAGAATATACCATCATTCCTGCCTTAAAATATTAACTAATTAAAAGAGTTTTTGTTTGTGCTACTTGTTTAAAATAAATGTAATAATTTGTATGTACATTATTTGCATTTAGGTAATATAAAATAATCTAGTTTTTATTTTACACATTTAATTTCTAAACTGTGTTCATAAACAGGCTAGGAATAAAATAGTTATGTAGATACACGTACTATTTGTTACCATTTTTATTTAATAAAGTTTGAATATTTTTTTGTTTGAAATCATTTATTGAGCTGAACGCCGATAGCTGGGTGCCAATTACTAAGATATGGGGCCAATAATTGGGTGCCAATTATAACATATGACCAATAACTAGAAAACTGACTTCAAGCGTTATTTTGCGATTTTTAATAGTAAAAGGGCATGCAATCCTAAAAATTGGCAATAAGGGTAAAAGTTTATACAATACAACGATCTACCACATGCAAATGCATACATTTATTTAATTTAATATACTTTTAAATTGGAATAATATGAAAAAAAGTAAACACTTTCCTTAAAAAGCCAGTTATTGGGCGTTTTACCCTACTGCATTTAAAACAAAATTTGTTCCTGGCGCCCACTCAGATACACGCGTACGTGTTAATTCATATATTTTTCAAAGTTTTGTTTGTTTTGTTGTTTTTTTTTTTATTTTGGGCATTGCATTAGTTTTGTTTAGTTGCGCCCCCGGAGAGCGAAGCGAGCGGAGGGTCATGCGTGAAGTGAAATATTAAATCGACAACACTGGGCTGCTGCCAAATATGCAGGTCCGCAGGTCGAAAATTTGGTATTGGTAGACGTGAGTCACTCAGACTTCCTCGTAATAATGTTTATAATAACCTATTAATCTACTGACTAATGACTAAGCCTATTATTATGAATATTTTTAGGTACCCCGAGTTGAAGTCAGGAACAAATTTTGTTTTAAAAGCAGTCAAACGTAACTTTGGAAGTATCTGTGCGCATTCGAATAGGTTATTACTTCGGGCGTTTATGAATAATATAATAATACATATTATTGAACATCTGCATTGGCTACCTTTTTGTTTAACAGAGCAAATAACAAAATTCATAAGCCTCCTAGTAAGAAGGCCATTAAAATTCCCCGCAATTAGAGAACTTCAAGAAAGGATATAATATCGAGTGGCTATTCATTAGTCGACTGGCGGAAGCGAAATTGATGCTCTAGCATGTTATGGAGCTAATCATTTTCCCCTATTTCAGGAAACGTAGTTGAATTTTAAACGATATCCGTCGATTTACTCACTGTTTGTCAATATTATGACTGGTGAGTGCCTACCACTTTCTATTACGAATATATTTCGACGGCGGAATATCGCACGTTACAGGAGTGGACTCGCCTTTAAATCTTATTAACATGGAAAATTTGTAATTCGGACATTTCAAGAGAGACAAATTATTATTATTAATTAGTAATTATATGTAATGCAATATCTTAAGTTTTACTATATAATTGACTGTGGCTACTTAGGTTGACATTCGATTTGTGTTGTGAGCAGAGAGTTAACTATCAGTACTTCTATATCATTTTACCATTAAGAAAAAAAACTTTAGTGATGAAATGATTTCTAAAGACGACAATAATATTCTTCTTCTCCTAATATGTGCTGGCGAAAATAAAATTCAATTTATCGAAGCTAACGGAAGACGAACGTTTTAATCACAAGAACTTACTAAAGCAGTACCTATACAATATCAAAAAAAGTGTAACTTGAAATATTTGAACTGTTTGAACGTTACAACGATCTTCAATGATACAGGATTATTATCTGCCTTAAAAAGTTGCAGAATTACCATATTTTGTGAAATCAAATGACCCTTGATACATTTCCAAATACGTGAGGAGCTTAGGTAGCTACCGTAAACGGGGTTTCTTCGGCAGGTTTTGACCTATTTTGACTCTCTAAGTCACAAACTGCTTAAAAGATCAAACTTTTTAAAATTGCATCGTATCTTGTGTCCAATTGACAACCCATATATGGTTCGTTTTCATTAACGCCTCATTAACGCCTATTAGAAAAAAAAAAGGTTGGTGGGGTGTCAAAGTAGGCAGATTTTTGATGTTACTTTGGCAGCACATGAAAAATCTAATTTGCGCCAATGTAGAGGCCGTACTAAACCTTATTTAGCACCAAAAATGATAAATTATAAACTACGTTGGGGTTTGGAACCTTCGGCAACATGCACTAAAACAGAGTTTTATCCACAATACCGAAACAGAATATTTGCACTCGACGCGCGTTTCGCTAACCATGTTAGCATCATCAGGAGATGATTAAAACAACCCATATATGAATAAATTATAAAGACAGTTTTGAATTTGGTTCAATTATTAATTATAATTCCGAAAATAATGCATTTTTTAAATAACTGATTTATTTTATAAATCAATATGATAGGACAACTAAAAAATGAATTCTGAACGTAAAATAAACATATTTCCTTAAGGAATTTAATAGAAAACAGAGAAAAGTAAATAATCTGAATACCTTGAAGTCCTTTTACAAAGAAAAATTCACATCTTGCAAAGAATAACTTTCAAAATTTCCGTCTGTACAAAGGGAACAGATATAAAATAGGTTAGTTTCTCTCTCTCTCTCTCTCCCTCTCTCTCTCTCATTATTGCAGAAGCAAGTAAAATTAAAATCCATTATTTGCATTTACTACAACAAATCCAATCAGAGCCTATGTAATTTTTCCATTTTCTAAAGCAAACTGCGCAGACGTCATCTGTAGTTTTGACAATTCTTTTTGCTTGTTTTCTTATTCGCATTTTTGCAGCTGTAACTAAGGTTCAAGTGGTACGTCGTCGTCACTATTATCGTCGTTACTGTTCAACATTAATTTTTGAGCCCTGAAGGGCCAGCGGTTGGTTAATTTGTAGGTGGCTTTTCACTAGAGGGTTCTTGGAGCTTTGATTTAAGAGCATCTAGCTTAATTTACTTACTGGACTCTATTTTCTTGCCACGTGTTCTAGCGGCCTTTTCCATATTTGAACTGCGTAGAGCTTGAAGCAGATCAACTAAGTTTTCATTCAGCTATTTGAACGTCTGGAATTCTTTTAAGAATGTTCTGTTCATTAAAAGAGCAGAGTCTTGTGGCCCCAAACCCAGATTTTAAATTATTGGTCACATTTTCACTGAAACCCACAATCGAATAACATTCAACAAGGAGGGTAGGAATATATTTCTTTGAAATGGAGAAAATTGATTTGGATTCACTACGCCATTGGTCTAGAATCTGATGCCACTTTTTGCTAAACGGGGCAAACATTGCTACATCTAATGGTTGCATTAGATGGGGGCTGTTGGGAGGAACACTATCATATAGATATTTTTCTCCTCACAAGCTTTAATGACAGCAGGTGAAAAATAAAAGACTGGATTGTCCCAAACAACAATTTTTTTGCCAGGATTTCCAGCTCTTTTAATTTTAGGCAATAAAATTTGGAAATCAGCTGTGTTACTGTAGACTATTCCAGAAGGGCCCTTTTTTTGTCCAACCTTCGTATAGACTGCCTGCCTTGTACACCACCATAAGAGGTAATAAATCTCCTGCAGCGTTTCCATACACCATTATACTGATCGAGGTGTTGGAATGTTGCTGAACTCTCTCCAAGCATTTGGTTCCCCTTGGAACAATGACTTTTTTGGCTCCAGGGTCATCTTAGGCAGTAGTTTCATCACAGTTGAAAACCAAAGAAGGGTCAATATCTTGTAAAGCATCTTTAAAGTTATCAAACAATTTGGCTATTTGATCTGAACCTACCCGCACGTATTCGTTTTATGTTTGTTTGCACTATTTAACAACAGTAACAGCTAAGTTGGGGTTTGGAACCTTCGGCAACATGCACTAAAACGGAGTTTTATCCACAATTCCGAAACAGAATTATTGCACTCGACGCGCGTTTCGCTAACCATGTTAGCATCATCAGGAGATGATTAAAACTAAATTTAAAACTCTACCTAACTCGCTTTTATACTAAATGTTTGCTTAATCAAGCGGAACCGAAGGGACCAATCCCGGAATCCCACTAGTCACGCTCGATCAACCAATACAATGGACTATACGGAATAGCCCTCTATCTCTATTTAAACTATTCTTACATTTAATAATTTCCATACTTTCATATGCGTCTAATAATCTCCTATCACTTATATTATGAATTAATAATAACACAAAATGGCCAGCTTTAATTTTTTGGTACACCGTATGGTTAACTTTCCTCTCAGCAGAGAAAGGTTTAATAATGAAAAGGAGACAATTAGGAATATAGCGAAAGTTAATGGTTTCAATACTAACTTTATAAATAGACTAATTAATAGGCATTTGTTTAAAAAGACCATTCGTGATTCCACTTCTTTCGTCAATCAGGATGACAATACAAAATATGTCGCGATACCATATAATCCTCAGTATACCAGAGGACTTCAAAAGTCTTTAAGGAAGTAGGTTTAAAATTAGTACACCAAACTCAGTTCAACATTAAGAAATTATTAGGGGGTCCAAAGGACAAAATTGAAATATTAGAAAGTGAAATATATGAAATTGGATGCATGGATTGTAACCAAAAGTATGTTGGGCAAACTAGAAGATCTATACACACGAGATTCAAGGAACACATAGCTCATTTAAAGTATGGTAGAACAGAAAAATCAAGTGTTGCCGAGCATGCTTTTGATAGTAATCATAGAATAACAATTAAAAATTTAAAATTAATTCATAATATAAGTGATAGGAGATTATTAGACGCATATGAAAGTATGGAAATTATTAAATGTAAGAATAGTTTAAATAGAGATAGAGGGCTATTCCGTATAGTCCATTGTGTTGGTTGATCGAGCGTGACTAGTGGGATTCCAGGATTGGTCCCTTTGGTTTCGCTTGATTAAGCAAACATTTAGTATAAAAGCGAGTTAGGTAGAGTTTTAAATTTAGTTTTAATCATTTCCTGATGATGCTAACATGGTTAGCGAAACGCGTATCGAGTGCAGTAATTTTGTTTCGGTATTGTGGATAAAACTCCGTTTTAGAACAGTAACAGCATTCCAATTAATACTAAAATAACAGTTTTGGCACACAATAGAACGTATTAGTTTTCTATTAAAGTAGGTATAGTTTAATAGTTTTGCATTTGTCGTCACCGAGTGTCCGTCTTTTTTTGAGCATAGCATCCTGCATCTGACTCCTAACAGGAGGCTTCGCGCGCACGATAAGGTTTTTAACCCATATTTTAAGGAAATAGATCAATAGATAAAATTATATCCTGTAAAAATGTACAACACGCTGTTGCAGATGACCTGACTGACAGAACTAGGAATAATATATTTGACAACAACTTTTGCAGTTTTCTGCTTACAACTGATAACGCCTTAACTTTAGTGGTTTGCTATTTAAAACTGTTAGAGCTATATATATCTTATTGGTTATATTGCTGGTATTCAGTTCTTGTAAACAAGCTGTAACAACTTTTGCGATTTCTTGTTTATAACTGAGACTTTAGGTAAATATCAACTTATGAGGATTCCTGTTTACAACTGACAGAACTAACCCAAACTAACCCCTCAATGTTATGTGCAAATTGTACCATGAGAACCAGACAAAATGTGATATATTTCGTGTAAATGTGAAACAGTTTAAATTAGAATTTTCTAGATAATTTATGTATTGTTTTTTCTTTTTTGTTTTTGTTTGGGTATACATAATTTGTTTGTAATTGTCTCTTTAAACGAATTTAAGCTTCCTACTCTGTAATAGGGTATTGCTGAATCTGCTGAGTTTGTATTAAATAGATAAATAAATAAGTGATAATAATTTTTGCGGATACATTCAGAAAGCTTCGTTGCTTCGGTGCTGTACCGTCACTAAAATTTATTAAGTGAACCTTTTCTAATAAATTAAATATATCTCTAAATTCATAGCATACAAAAAACTGCCAAAACTTTGTTTTTTCTGTCAACATGGTGCTTCATATAATAACTCGTTCATTGCATGACTTGAATGTTGCCAACTGTCCTAATAGATCGAGTGGAAATATGGACACATATACAGGATGGATAGCCAAAACGTGTAAATTTCTTATTTAGAAGGAAAAATGATAACCTGATCGTATAATGAAGCGGTATACGAATCAGTGTTGCTTAATCCGACAACTAAATTGCAATCTGAAAAAAATTCCTAAAATTTCCCTAGATCTTCTAATTTCAATAAGCACGAGCTTATGAAATTTCCCTGCAAAAATACTAATTTACTAATATTCAGGATATTTTTATAAGTATATGTAATGAATATACGGTAATAGAGTTCATTGGGTATAGATTTGTAATGTATTGCTGTATGTATACTCATTTTTGTATTCACCTCGCATTGTCTCCAAAATGAAGGCACAAATCAAAAACTTTTATTCTTGCAAAAAGTTTGCCTTAAGTATTTAGGATACACAGGTGCATGAATACATTTCTTTTTCTCAAATGGTAATGGAAAAATAGAATTAAATATAAAAAAGTGATTTTCTTCAAGCCGCGACCGTCAGATCTCTCGCTTCCCGAGTACTCTCGTATCTCACTTTTCTTCACAGCTTCTTCTCTCTCGCGCCTATTAACAAAATAAGTGCTTTTACACCATTACGGCTTAGAATACTAATAATAATAATAGCTATTATTAATTGAATAAAGTCAACGAAGACATTTTCGATTATACTGAAATTTATTTTTCCTATACGTTACTAGGTAATAAAGAAGTAGGAAAAAATAATATACTTAATGCAACTGCTGGTAAAAAAAGACTAGCTTTTATTCAGATAGAAAAACTGAAAATGTTAAAAAAAATTATAATAACAAAATCTATTTATCTTCAGTGTCTGTATCTTCTTCAGGAATAGACACAATGACTTCAATATTGCCTTCCAGTATTTTTTTCTACGTGTACAAGCTTTGCTTTCATACAATCTAATAAAAAATTATTTAATTAAGTTTTATTATGTACCGATTTAATCTAATAATAAGTTACCTTTTTACATCCACAACAGTGGAATTTATTTATTCACTCTGTTTTTAGTTAAAAAAAAAAACAGTTAACGAACTTTTTATCTGAACGAGCACTCTCACAAAACGAATTTCTAGTTCGCAACTGTAGTGGGGGGTTTACCAATATTTTTGATAAGAAAACAAATTGCGAACCAATTGACTGACAACAAATTACTATCCTCTATAGTCACGAAGAAGCTGACACTAGGATTTTGTTGCATTATACTCTCTGCTAAACGTTGTATGTATTATTTGACATGCATCGTGGACTCCAATGACACTGATGTACTTGTACTTCTGGCACATATTAAAAATATATATTTCTAGAGAATTTGGGGTAAAATGTGGAAGAGGAAATTCGGTGCGATATGTGGCAAATGTTTAAATTTTTTGATTTATTTTGTCGTAAGGGCCAATGTAATCTGCATATTTCAAGCAATGATAAAAAATATAATTCGTACAAAAATGTAGATGAATTATATATGAAAACATTTATAATTTAATATCCTACACGTTCATATAATAATCTCGATTTTTAGGTATACTGCCCTTTTGCCCGTTATGATTTTTTATTACCTTCGGATTTTGAATTAATATAATAAAGCCTTCATTCTGTGAAAATTTCAGCTTGTACCCCGAGGTGCCCACACAAGTCAAAATAAGTTATAAGCAGCACTCTACTAAAAGCGTATTTAAAAATTGCCTAGATGACCAAATGTCTGCCTTTTTCCTCATGGTGCAAGGTTTTGAAGTGAAACTTCTTAACGCGCGTCGGGAGTAAAATTTGAAGGTCGCGACATGACGGGTGGTCACGAAAAATGGTCACGGACGTTTATTGTGATATCTTTGTTAGTTTACAAAATAAAAATATGGGGTTTTCTCTATTACCTTGGCAAGACACAGGCAAGATATATATAAGGCTAGGGCGTTTATTATTGTCCTTATATCTAGAGATTTTTTCCTATTTGCATTGATGATCCTGATCTGTATTTTTACGAATTTTTGGCGATAAATATGCCATGGGTAGTGTATAGGCTGTTTTTTGGAACAAACGTAGACAGAGAAACTCTTTGTAATTTTTTAAGTGAGTGTTTATTGAAGATTTTGTATAGATAGGAAAACATTAATACGATAATCGAGTGTTTTTCTCAGACATAGACTTAATTAAAATTAGCAAACTCTTATCTCATGAGGCCACATATGCAATAAACGTAATTGAGTCAACAAACTATCTAGGATAACATCGAAATTATTTTCCTAGGGAAGATCTAGGCAAAAAGGACATACGGGAGAGCCGAGATGAGCCAGGTCCCAAGGGCCTATTCAAGGTGATAGCGAAAGTTAAACTCCCATATTTTCTACCCTTGTCGATCCGAATAACAGATCGCTAAATAATGTACAGAGTGTCTTAAAAGTGTTCTCAAAATGAAACATACTTTTGAGGCAGCGAAGTTTTGGATCTAAACGCAAAGAAAACATGTTACTGAATAGTTTTGAATTTTGCACTGTCTCAGAAGTGCTGGTTCCACTTATTTTTCACTCAGCCGAGTCTCATTTATTCGTATTTTTTAGTCTCCTTGATAGGCGACAGCTTGGCACTATCAATCGTAATTATTCAACATGCACTTTCTCAAAAAATTATTATTTTTGGAAACATTTATGATAAGAAATAGTTCTGTATGATGTAGGCATTTGGAAGTAAAACTTGCAATGTATAATGTATTCTTCTTGTTAAAATGTTATTAACTTCGACGATCCATAAATCCCGCATATTTCACATAGAGGCTCGTAAATATCCTGAGATGCTATAGACGTTTTGCCCGGTGCAGTCGCTTTATACGTTTTAATATACTTCGTTCTGTTCCGGTATTTTATGCCGTATATGCAAAGGAATTTAGAAATTTTAATAACATAACTAAATTTAGTACTAAATTCCCTGAAGCTTATGTTATAAATTCGTCGCGAATGAAAATTTAGAGGTTCCCCAATAAAGATACGAATGCCTATTACGACATTTATAAATAATATATTAGGTGTTTCCTAAGTAAAGTCCAAAATTGGCATTCCTTGCCAAAACACTTAAATTGCGACATACAGAGCATTGAAAAACATTATACCTACTTTGAGTTAATGAAGAAGCCTTAGAAATTCAGCTATTTTATCCACCAGTGGGGTAGCTAGAACTGGACCAATTAATTTTTTTTTGTTTACATGGTTTTTACTATTCTTAATTGCTTTTCAAAAAATCGTTTAGGTTCAGGGGAACATGCAAGAGATCTTTTGTGCAGTAAATTGTTAGGAAACAAAAATAATTTAAAAATTGAAAAATTCATTAGTTTTTTTTTGGAAAAAAGTTAATTGAACCATCTCTCATCACAGGTAAGTTGATTTTTCACTAACTTTATATTTTTAGATTATGGCAATTACTAACCGTTCAATGAATCGTTTAAAAAATAATTTGTTTTCTTGAGAATATCAAGAAAATGCACCATGGACGTTTGGTTGAATCATGCGTTACTTCTAATTCAGGAGATATAAGTCCTGTTTATATAATAAAACACAAATTTTCTCGTATACTTTTTCTCAAAATTACCTACTCGGTAAAATGCTATTTTATCAGAAAACTCTCCTAGACTATGTTTGGCAGATTTTAGCCAAAGCGTTTTTAATATGTCAATTTAGTATGAAAATATGTAACAGATAGAGGCCAAATAAAGTCAGTTATTTCAGCTTTAATCCCACATCTATTGTACTATTCCGTCTAACTAAATATTATTATAATACTACTTATTCGTTTAGATACCTGCATGGTTGTCGTATGACCCTAGCCTTTTATCGGACTGTTACAGGGAAAATTGAGAGTTCTGTAGTCATATACGTAACTTGATTTTCTCGGGCTGTTTGATAGAATCGATCGGGATTTATGAACCTTTTCACTGGCTTAGCACATAATCAATCAATAAATTGTATTCTCTTACCTTCTCGATGATAATATACATTAAAACAGTCACATGGATGTCAGAAATAGTGGTTTCGGAGTTGGCCAGTTATTTTCCTGGATTTGTTTCAATATTTAATAGGGAAAGTTAAAACATCAGTCAATGTTTATTTCTGATATGATAGCTTTCAGATGAGATGAGAAAAATGACTCTGATAATAATTTTTTGTTGCCTTACTTGAGGGATATGTACATGTTTCTGTAGCGATCCTCGTGCGATCTTGATGTGTTTGCGGACCAAGCCAACAAGAAACAACATAATTTATTGATATGCTACCATCAGTTTGATGTCAAACGACTGTCTGAGCTTTCGCTTGATGTAAGCAGGCAAGATGATTCAGTGATTGCGTTGTGTTCCTCAAAATTGGTTTTCGCTGCATATTCATGCGTTTAGCGTTTTTGATATCAAGAATTTAAAATGGACGCGAGCCGGAATGAGGTAGTTTCTGATTAGTTATTGTGGATAATGGTTTTATGTTCGGTTTTATTTATCCTGCCAGTAATACAGATCATACAGCATTAGTTACATTTTATTGCGCACTGAAGATGTTATTAAATTTGGTGGCAACCATAAGTGTTGTCGTAGAACAATGTATAGTTGGCTTATTGGTCGGAATTTGTCTGGCCCTTAAACATTGAATCTTGGTGTTTAAGGTGGATGATCTTGACGTGACCTCGTTCTCTTTCTTGGTAAACCCTCCAAAGAGGAGGTAGTGCGGAAGTCCGATAAAAAGTTTAAGAATTTCTAATTCGCCCTTATGGGGATGATCTTATTTCGAGCTAGAAAAATTGGCATATTTACCAGTTTGGTGTAGTAAATTAATTGACTGTGGATTTGTTGGAACTCAAGATTTCTTTTTGGTAACTGCCCACGTGCGGAAGATTCCGGAACAAAATTCGCCGTTTCCTTGCTCAAGGGGTGCCTGTAGGAGAGAGCCTTGCTGTCGTTCGTCATCACCACCAAAACCCTACGTAGCTAGGGTTTTTATTTGGAGCCAGTAAAGTAACTACCGGTCAGTCCGTCAAGTTGGTTGTTTTAATTTGGTATCGACTGCAGCCAGAGTTACTGTGTCTCCATATGGGCACTACCTCAAATAACACTGAGAGCTTATGGGTCCCAAGGCGCCTAGCAGCAGCCTACGTTCAGAAGGCCAGAGGTGACATCGGCGGATACTAGATAAATATGTAGGTTAAGTCAGATTATGCGTGGCTCTACGTACACAGAACCCTTGTGATCTTCCACATAATTATATTTTCGTGTTTTTAGTATTTTCAGCGTTGTTTTAGATTGCGTGTTTTATTCTTTTCTGCGTTGTATATGTATAAATATTTTTGGAACTGTATAGGTGTAAGCATAACTTACCAATGCTAATCTAAATAAGTATACCTCTAGTAGGGATACTATTTACTAGTGTGGATCGATTAGCGTTCATAGATTTTTTTTTCATATTATATTTCCCTATCCTTACAATTTAATATATATCATGGTAAATGATAAACATTGTCGTTCTGACTGATGAACTATCTGATTGTAATAGCTTTATGCAATGGTACTTCATAACTGATTCGTTAAGTTTATCTATGTATAGCTGCAACACGTCTACCATGTTAGACGTGCACAAGTTTAGTAGCAATAGGTATTTTACTAACAACTCTTAAGTACTAGTACGATGTGATGATCGATACCTTATGCATATTGCGTTTACCATTAATTTGTTGAAATTGATTTTGGATCTTTCGTAATCATTTGTTATGTTATATTGTTACTTCCCATATGATCTAGTTCTATATTTGTGGGCATATATCAGGTTATTATTTGTTTCCAATTAAGCTATTTTACTTTTCTTTTATATTTATATCATTTTGTTTATTGAAAGAACCACGACAACCAACCCAATAAACTTAAACCTGCACGAACGTACCGCCTTTTATTTGTTCTGAGATACCTCAACCTAACAAGTGTAGTTAATAGTCATTTGATTTTTGAGTCGCCCTTAAGGATTCTCATGACCGAGGACCTTCTAGTTTGGGTCTGCGGATTTAGTTATTTCAAACTAGTGGCGCTCTGGTCAAAAGTAAATAATTAACACTAGTACTTAAAAATTACCGGTAAATTTGCATGAATCTGTGTTTTCGTCCGAAGCACAAGTGAAATTTCTACAGGAAACATGCTCGAGTAAAAAATGATCTGGTAAATTTTAAAGCACGAGCCGTATTTAGGGAGAATATTTTAGGAATCAAAAACATAAACTTTACTAAGTAATCATGAAAGCGATTCATATTGACGACTTTTGACAAATAATTTAAAAGACATCGGTTGCATCGAACTTTGCCTCATCTTATTTACGATATAAACAGAACAAGTTTTGTTTTGTCAAAATGATATTATTGGTTAGAAAAGTCTAAATACAACGTTGCCCAGACAACTTGGTATTTCCGCTGTAATTTTTCGATAATACCAAGGATGGTAGAGGACGGGTTGCCCGATAACTTGGGTGTTCTTGAGGAGTGTTTTTACGAGTTTTCAATAAACATTTTGTGTAGTCATGTAGTGGTTAATAATTTTTGGATTCATTTTTGGGAAATAGTTCTTTAGTTTTAGAAAACATTTTTGTGCGGGTAGAGCCCTTTCAGAGACTTATTTTTAAGTATCATTTTGACAGTTTTAATGAAAATTTGTGGTGTTATTACTAGGGCTTATTTAGCCCCAACAAGATTTAAATTATTAAGTCCAGGGCTTCTCGAGGGGCAACTTAACCAACATTGTTGTAAAAAAAACTGACTTTTTTTACAATTTTTCTATTTTTTTCGGGTTAAACAATTATAAATACAATGCTTTTGTCGCTTGATTTTTTTCGCATCTTGCTTCGTTTGTTATAATCACCTACTAAAATATGTTCTATTAAAATAAAGTAAAATAACTGAAATTTACGGGGCTTTATAAAAAAATCGAAATGTCTTAGCGAAGAGAGATATTTGAAATTTGAGAAAGTAGTTTTTTTCTCTACAAACAAGGAACTTAAAATACTTTTTTTAAAAAAATTAACCCAAATAAATTTTGGTTAAAAACCAACTTCGCTTTTACACGCTGTAGACAATAACACATTTCAAAACAAAAAAAAAATAACGAAACAGGCTTGTCCAGGACTAAATTCGTTCACAAAATATTCGATTGCAAGGTTAGCTTAAAAATTACCTTGGTTCGCTCGAATCATCCAGCAGTTTATTTGAATTTAAGTCCACTATAATGAGGGAGACGGAATCACATAGCAACGTACTGCGGGACCTCCGACACAGTTTGGCTTAATGCTTGTCGACAGGCGTGTGGTGCGTATGTACCTAATACACTATAGAGGCCTGTATTAGGCTATTATCCGTTTCCCTTTTAGGCGGATGAAGTTTCACTATTGGTATGTGGTTCACAAGCATGCTAATTTTTTCAAAAAATATTATACTCGTATGTTTATATAATAATATAAAAAAATTACGGTGCTTGTAAGTCGGTAAAAAATTATTAAATGTGTACGGGAGATTTCGAAAAATTTGTAGATTCTTAACTTTTCTATAGAAGCTGAAAAACTAAAAATCTTTTGAAATGCCCCGTACACACATACATATTTTTTACCGACCTACACCACTAGGAGCAAAAAAACAATAAAAAAATCAAAATTAAACCAAACTAATGATAAAAACTAATTTTTGAGCTGTAAAAAATCATTGGCGATGACAGAACTTGAACCGCGAAGCTACAGTAATGCACACTACTATATTACTATGGCTACTCATCGTCATTATATTAAATAAAATTATATATTATCGTCGACAATAAGGCTTAAATTGGATTGCCGAAGGAATTGTAGCTTCATAGGTGCTATAATAACTAAAAAAAATTAAAATCGTCAATTACTCTTAACAAATCCGTATTACCTATACTGAATACAAAAATATTTTAATTACAAAAATGTTTTGTGGTTATTCATTTTACACCAAAAAATACTTTTCCTCAGTGCAGATTTTCGTGTTTGTTTGTGAAAATATCTTGAGCAATATATTAAAAAAAAAACGAACTTGGTCCGCCACAGAATAACCAATGGTATTACCAGCCACTGGTTGTCAATATTTTCGCTACCGCAGTAATATGAATTAAAAAAAATCCAATGACAGCCAGGGGATTTTGCTTTAGTTGACTACTATACACTAATAAATTTTACTCCATATCTTATAGGTAAATAAGCCAGTTAGCTATACAGTTAGGTACGTAATTAATTCGACGACATCGCCAATTTGCATACTTTCGAATTATTTATGTAAATAGCCTAGATGTCTGGAAGGAACCGCCTATTTCCTTGGGGAGTTCGGTGCATCCCGCAGTTAATTGCTAATTTCATGTACAAGTTGGCTTGGAAGTAACTTCCTTCCCCATTTACATGGCTATTATGAATAATGGAGCGGGATTGATGCTTGACCAAATTGGGTGTCCCTTAGTTTATATTTTCGCGTCAATCGATTCGTTTATCGGTTGGATGTGTCAGACCAGGACAATCAGAACAATAGATTTTGATTTTTATTAATTAGCAAAAAAGGTTACATATTTGGCATCTAAAGTTTAAGGCTGGTTTTAGGAGAACAATACATGAAGAAGCGGTTTGCCCTACGTAAAGATGTGCAATAATAGTGTCAAAGCAAATAATTAAGTTAGGGTTTGGAACCTTTGGCAAAATGTGCTACAGCACAGTTTTATCCACAATCGCGAGACAGAGCTTTTGCACTTGATGCGCGTTTTGCTAATCAAATTATGTTTCGGTATTGTGGATAAGGGTATATCCTCGGGTATATCTCACATATCTTGGATGCGATTGTCGAAAATCAAGACATGGTTTTTAACATTTTGCATAAAAAAATTAACGTTTTTGTAAAAAAATCGTCACTTCGGTAACACACAAGCAAATATTCATTTTGACAAAAAATTGCCACACATGCTTTAAAAGCTGCAAAATAATGTCAATATTAGATAAATATTGATCGCCTACACAAATGTGACAAATGTGGCTTTGCTTGTAAACTTGATCTAAAAAAAAAAGAATGGCTGGATAAGGGCATATTTCATATATCTGGAGAATAGTAAGGTTGCTGTTGTCGAAAATCAAAAATTTTCTTGGATCCATGGTTTTTGCGTGACTCTGTAACCCGGTATTCGCTTTATATGGCTTCATGTGAACAGAGCTGTGTTTTAACGTTTTGCATAAAAAAGCTAATTAGGCGTTATATTCATTTTCAACAAATTTTCTAGAAGCTTTAACTGAACAGTGGCGCAGCTAGGGCTCAGTAGATTACCATGTTTACTCTGTTCAGAAGTACTTTATATCACAAAACTAGACCACGAACTCAGTCGCTAGTTTTATTATAATAAGAGAAAAAATATGAAGAAGAGAGCAAGGTTACAGTGTCGTCACATTTAGCCTGGATTAGTTCGGAACTACTAATTTTCGGAAGGCGCACAGTATTTTTTTACTTAGTGTTCTAGATGCTACTGTAGAGACTCATTATTGACAATCTTTGGAAAATGTCCCAGTTCCAGACCATTTTTTTAATTTACGAGAAAAGTGCACAAAATGCAAGGTGTTTCGCTTTTGCAAGTTTACTAAACAGTAGTGGGTCAGTAAATTCATATAAATCACTACTACTTCTATTTTGTTGGCAGGCGTCTAAAGAAAGAAGGTCGCTATCCCAGCTAATAAACTAAAAGGTCGCTATTGATCTCGTAGTGATAATATAATTCTAACATCTACTCAAATCATACAATGCTACTTAAGTACAAAATACTCGAATATTAAGGATGCTACAGGGTTTTGTTAAAAATAGTACTTTTCTTGATCTTTGTAGAGTGAACGAATGATATTTGATATCATTCGATAATGCCAAATTAAAGATTGATCCTTTCTGAACATTTTCTTTTTTTATTCGCTCTGATACCTCGAATATTATGGATGCTACAGGGTTTTGATAAAAATACTGAATTGGCCTGCTTTTTAAGGGTCAATGAATTTTCGTTAATCTTTGATATGATATAGAGACCTTAAAATCTAAATTTTTAATGACATTAAGTTTCATTCCTGATAGTGTTACCGTTATCTATACAGAGAAAAATAAACATGCTCCAATTTATGCACTAAAGCACAAATTGGACCAGTCCTAAGCCTGGATCAAGTGTGAAGGAAGGCCTTCGAAAATAACATTTCACAAAATGGCAAACCTATAAGGGACTTTTATTTATACCTGTATAAGTAACGGTAACACTGTCAGGAATGAAACTTAATGCCATACAAATTTTTAGATTTAATGGTCTCTATAACATATTAAAGATTAACAAAAAAACATTAGCCCTGTATATGACATTAGGACCAACTTTTTAAAATCAGAAATACCTCTAACGAATTCTGAAAGAACCAAGCTACAATCTAACAAAAAAAAGTCAAGATCGAGTGGAGGGTCCAAGAGAAAATTTAAGTCAAACTTAGTGTAAATTTTGCCCGTTCCTCTATTATGCCGGTGTGTGTATAAGCTGGATAATAATTCATATATAAGACCTTATTATATCTAGTGAGTCAACAAATTTCTGTTTTTGATACCTATAGTTTCTTTCTGCGATGCAAGACGTGCTTTATAACTAAATAATTGGTATTCGTAACTTGCAAGAACCGTTAAGTGATATCTGGGGGTCAGTAATCGGCGAACCCAGTAGCATTTTTATGTATTACTATGTACAATAGGGATGACAGTTCTATAAGGAATTTCTAGGAAAAAAACTCCCTACATGCTCTTCGGATTCGTAGATATTGGGAAAGTGGATTCTCAGCCATTTCTAGATAAAAAATGAAGGTTTTTTTCTCGAAAATTATCTTTGTCTAAGAAAAGCCGATTACTTGACGAGAACCTGCGTCAAAAACTTCATTAGAAGACACTTTAGAAATAATGATGTCTTTTATAAAGGGTGAGCTAGCTGAATTTAAACTTTTCGCCATTTTGAGTTTTGACACGACACTACCTTTTTATTACTGAAAAATCGAATAATCTGAAGTAATCGAACTTTAATGCATGAGTCGAACATGCTACAAAATCGCATCGATCCGATTGAAAATGTCGAAATTGTGTTGCTTTTTGATTTTCAGTTTGAAAAAACCACTTTAACCGTACGTGCCAGCCAATGCATAGTTTTTATCAAGAAATCAATCTCAGATTCATAAACCTGCTATAAAAAAGTTTTATAACCATTTACCGTACGAGATCGGGAAATATCAGAAAATCGAGGTTTAATTGAAACATGCAAAGAATTGGACAATTTTTCCAATATGTCCGCAATTTTGCGAGTGAATAGATAGCTTTTGCTCTCGATTCATTACAGGGAATTTTAAGGAATACGTCTTTCAATATTTTGACTTGTAGAAACATGTAGATTTATACGTTTAATTGCCTGATATCTAATTGAAAACGATTTGAAGCTGGAAAATGTGGAATGTTTTTGTGGTTAGGGGCAGTACCTGGTGAATTTTATAGATTTCGAGGTAAAAGTTTACTTTTAGCATATCGATGCATATAGGTTTTGTGGTAGTTTTTGAGGTCCTTTAAGGTTAAACTGCATTTTATAATATTAAGTATAGGAATAAGATGCGTAATCGAGTCATTAATTCCAGTTGCAGATTTGGGGTTATGTTTCCCAAAAATATAACATTTAGTACAGTGGTCACAAATCCTAAAGAAACAATGGTCACTGCTAATTTTTGTAAAAAGCAGTGGTCACTGTTTCTTATAGCTTTTTATTTCGCGCTGCTAATTTGAAAATTATTTACAGATTAAAATCTGCCGCGACCAAAGCCGAAAAATCCTAATAATGGCAAAACTTCTGGCGGAGATATGAAAAGAGTTATCTATGACATTGTGGGTGGTGGATTATCTAAAAAAGCTACTGATGATAATGCGAATGCAATAGACTGGAGTTCGGATGTCATACCCAGAATGGCACCAAACTATTCTATAAATATGGATGGTCTTTACACCAGATAAAGAAGCACAACTCAGAATTATCTTCAAAAAATGACCAGGTTGCATCACGGCCTAAATCCTAAAAATGCTAGAAAGTTAGCTTTTAATCTGGGTATTATTGTCAATAAGAAAAACTATCTACATTATGGAGAGAAAACAGGAGGACTGAAAAGTTCTGGTTTACTTGATTTATGAAGAGGAATCCCTAAGATCAGCAGATGCTACGTCACTTGGTTGGGCAATGGAGTTTAATAGACCAGTTGTTGCACGATTTTTTACTAACTTCAGGGAGGTAATTATAAGGTTTGGTTTTAAATCTGGTCAAATATATGACGTAGACGAGATTGCCCAAGAAACTGGAAAGTTGCTGGCTAAAAAGGGACATAGACAAGTCGGCCATATAATGTCTAGCGAGCGAGGAACGTTAGTGACCATGTGCGGCGCTATAAACGCAATAGGTATATTCGGTACGGCCGTTCCTAGCGCTTCCATGAAATTTTTTCAAGGACTTTATGATTAAAAATGATCCTCCTGGCATCCAAGGCATTGCGTCACCCTCTGGATGCAGCTGAGTTGTTTGTGCAATGTCATGTTAAACCAATACATACGTCTCCCGTATTATTTATCATGGGATAACCATGAATGCCACGTTTGCTTAGACACGATAAAACTTGCAAAAGGAAACAACGTTATTTCGCTAAGTCTGCCGCCACCTTCAAGCCATCGCCTCCAACCCCTAGATAGGGGTGTATATTGCCCCCTAAAAAAATATTACAGCAATGAATGCCAAAAATGGTTACTAAAAAATCCAGGGAACAAACTAACAATTTATGATATAACCCAGATTCTAGGTGATGCTTATTCATTTGCTTTTCGTCCGCAAAACATTATTTCAGCATACATATGTACAGGAATTTGTATATATAGTGATTTAGCTGCAACTCTATAGAGTGGAGCATTTACCAATTAGCTGTAATAAGGCCAAAATTCATTAAGAATCGAACATTATTGCTTGTTCATCTACATCGTTCCATCGCGATAAAACCCCCGAGATTAATAGCAGTACCACAATTAGGTCAAACAGTGGTGAAAAAACACCTGCAAAACCATTCGTATCTCCTGAGATGGTAAACCCTTATCCAAAAGTTAGCTCAGCACCTTTAAAAATGCTGAGACACAAAAAAACACCAGAAATTTTAACTAATACCCAAGTTTATGTAAGAATTGAAGAGGAGACTGTCATAAAGAAGAAAAGGTAATAAAGCAAGCAAGTGCGAGGAGTGAAATTTCAATATCAGCAAAGACAAAGTAGTATTGTTTTTGATATCAGGCACCTCCAGCGATGATGATGATGTTATGTTTACTAACGCTTTTCCAGAAAGGTGACCACTGTACCAGCCTCTCCCCTTAGTAGATTTATTTACCTTAAATCTCTTATTTGAAGCCTGGGGTATTGGCGAGGATCGGCGAATTGTGACATTTCTCAAGCGATGATAAACCACTTCTGCCAATTTTATTGGAGATTTCGAGGTAAAATTTTGCTTTAAACATCGATTTTGTGGCAAGTAATTTCAAAATACAGAATATCAACCTCACATTCCTGAAGTTTTCATTTCTAACGAGTGGTCTTAAGCACACTGTTTCTTACGTATTTTTACAACGAATTATACATTTGTGAGTCCCCATGTTTTATCAATGGTATACCATAAAAGACGTGATCGTTAAAGTAAGCCTTTGGTACTGGCGTGCACGATCGTCCACCGCCACCCCACCTAGCAGCTGCACAGAGCAAGTATGGCCTAAAAAACTTTTAAAATAAATCTGAAATAAATTTGACTTCATTTATATTTAAAAACAAAAATCATGCATAGAGCTTAGTGTTAGTGGTGGAATATTCTGTACACGAACACAAAAAGATTTTGAATTCCTACGAAAGTAAATGGAGCTGCAGTGGTTTTATAAAGACATTAAAATACCTTTGAATTATTTGCAAATTTCTACAGCTTGGGTTAGGTTTTGGGTAATATTTTGATTAGCTATATACCAAATAAATAATAAGATATTGATTGCCATTTTTATTTAAAAAAGTCTAATTTATATAATGTGCATCGAAAAATGTATTTTCTTTATTTCTGCATTTTTACATTGCACGAACCATCCTCGGAATAATAAAAACGAAGTGAAATATTTGTACAGAGCGAGTCTCATTTGATGTCCTTGCTTCATTAAAGCCGGCTTTTGTATCTCAATTTTTCGTTCCAGAGTTAATGTCACAATAATTAGGAGATTTTTGTAGGAATTTCATACAGGGCTGTTACAATTACTTTTACTTCCTTTTCAATTTTATAATGATTTACTAGCTTGTTCGATCATCTGAGGAAAATTTTCAATATATTTTCCGCTGTCACTATCCATAACCGAAATGCCTTACAATCCTCTAATGGTAATTAATTTGCCCAAAGATTAGCCTGGCTGAGCTGCATCCTGCTGGTACCTAAATCTCAAGCCTCAATTCTTTTAATTAAGTTTAATTAACGTTTTCAAAGTCCGCTGCCGCTGAGAAGTCGTTCCGAACTTCGGTAAAGACGGTGGTGGAGATTTGTGATCTACGATGATCTTCTTTCTCGGCGAAGCAGGAAAATTAGGGCTGGATTTTACAATGTATTTCCCCTTTGCAAATATACCTATAGAATACGAGGGAATGTTGAGAGTTTAAACCTTTTTATCGATGTACTGTGACTCAATTTGGCAAAATAAATTTAAATTCTTTTAAGTTTCCTGATTAGGCCAGAGCTTTATCTAAAGCAGATATTAGCCCTGCTACTTTTCGGAAAATAGTTATTTGTTTTGCTAAGCAGCAAAGTAGTAACTACCGCGGCTGATAGTCCATAGGAATTCTGCCGAGTTGAACATATAATTTTTTCTCCTATTGTTTAAAATGATATATGTATATTGTATATTTGCAAATTAATATAATTTCTACAATATTGTGATAAATTAAAACAAAATTTGATTGAAATCGCAATTGTTGAAACGGTTGGTTGCTATGGAAATGTATATGTCCATAATAATTATAGTTTGACAACTTATGTCAAATGTTTTATTCCCATGGATACTAATTAATTTGCTGCCTAGGCAGGAAAAGTCCTCACTTTGCTGCCTAGGCAAGAAAAGTAATACTTTGCTGATAGATATGTGTCTGCAAAATTAATATTTGCTGTCAATCGGAGAATAACTAAATTGCTGGACAATTCAAGCGGGTCAAGCAAATTGTTAGACAAAGTTTGAAGTCAAATATTTAACGAACGAATAAAGATATCGATGTGGGCCTCAGAAAATATTGATGTTTAAAGGGAGTAAAAGAGAAGTGGGAATCTTTAACCAAAATTTTTAAGTGCGCGGCATCCACAAAAAGTTATTTTTTTTAGACTTTTGATATCCTTTTCGTTTATGAAATTTCGACTATCAGCTAAAATCCTGTAAATTTAATGTTTTTTGTGTGTTAACATATTGGTATTCTATATGAGCGTATTGGTAAGTAATTAAAGCACTCTAAGCCTAAGCCCACGTCTTGCAATGAGTAGGTACATTATTTGCATCTTTTCCTTTCGTAGGAACTAGTGACATACCCATAACCAACAGATACCCATTATCGAATTGTTAAATCTTTTTAATTACGTTTTTGGTGTTATTAATTAAATACAGTACGTAAATAAAAAATATGTATTCTTAAAAATAGTCAGAAATACTTGATTCATGAGATACAGAGTCTTAAGTTTTTATTTAAAAAAAATGTAGTGAAATCCACAAGCTAATTTCATTTAAATTCGGCATATTTTGTTAATTAAAAAGGCCTATGCAAACCAGATTTTATATATTTAATTACTTGAGTGGTATTCTAGGGTACCACTGGAACAACGTTTTTCAGAAGTGTTTTGATTTTTTTTAAACCACAGCAGATAAAAATTAAAAAAGATATAGAATTTAAAGTTTTTATTTTTTTAAATAAAGATTATTACAAAGACACTTATACTTTATTTGCATACTGTATTTTATCTTATGTCCGCAAACCAATTGTAGCACAAACTAAATTTAAAAGATTCGGCAAATTGTGAGAGGATACCTACATACTATGAGTACGCCACTCTTTACCACGAAGTGAAATAAATGGAAATGTATTGATTGCAAAATAGGCAAACCTAACATGTAAATAGGCAAACCTAACATGTTAAAATCACTTATAAAAATCGGTTCTTATAAAACACAGGAAAATCTACTAGCATAATTAAATAAGCTTTAAAATTAGAGGGTTTTAGAAAATAATCGAAATTGCACAAACCAAGAGAAATATAGAAAAAATGAAAAATTATAGAATAAAAAAATGCAAATTTTTTTCGTAATATCTACCAAACAGTGCATGGTAGCTAAGAGTATTTGCATAATTATATGCAAAGTTGTTTCTCATAAAATTCTCTACAAAAAAGGTTATTTAACAATTTTTCCTAAAATGTCTAATTGTCTGGTAAATAAAGAGCAAACGAAATCAGGGTGGGATATATTGTAAATCGCTAAATATATGTATGGCTTATTATACAAAGCGCCCAAAGTGGTTAGTTTAGCACTGACTAATCGAAGTTCAAAGTAGTGTTCTTAAATCCTATAATAATAACCATTATTTAACCATCATCTATTAGTGCCGTCAAGAAACTAGATCTAGTAAAATTTTTATTTTCAAAAACGTGGTAGTCGAAGCTCTAATATGACCCTCAAAAATGGGTATTTGCCAAATAATAAATTTTATGAGATGTACTACTACTTCATTCGTTTTCCTGCATAATGAAGCTCAATAATAAATAAAAATAATTGACCCTTAAACGACTGTAGGTCGCCTATTTTCTGATATTGTGCCTATTGTGTTGCTGACAGCTTTTGTTTAATGAACTTACTGTTAAACGACTCTAGGTCGTCTATTTTCTTGTATCGTACCTATTACCGGTATTTTTCCTTTTGTTTAATGAATTTACTGTTAAACGACTGTTGGTAGTCTATTCTCTGATATTGTACCTATTACCTTTGCTGATAGATTTTGTTTAATGAACTTACTGTTAAACGAATGTATAGGTCGTCTATTTTCATATATCCTACCTATTACCGTTATTAATCGTTTTATATAATGAATTTACCTTTAAACGACTGTAGATCGTTTGCTATCTTATATCGTACCTATTACTGTTACTTCTCGTTTTTGACTTCCCTTTTTTGCTTATTGAGTTTACCGATAAATAGCTTTAGGTTATATATTATTGTGTATCATATTTATTCCTGTTTCATATCATATTTTCTTTAGAGATACTTATTTTATTCATTGTCATATCTAATATTAACTCGAGTGAAAAATTTATTTTGCTAATGTTATAATAATGAATAGAGATATTTTTAATGTAATTCACTGTAAGCCTCATGGCAGTAATTTGTTTCACATAACTGCAGTTTGCAACTTTAATTTTTCGCCTTAATACGGATATGGAACTAAGCTCACTTCGTGTTCATCTGTAGATATTTACCAGCTATATACATATATTTACGTCACAGGTTAATTCATAGATTTTGTATATCTTTATTAACTATCTATTGGTCTATTATCGCTGCCATGGGATTAATTTAGATTCGATTTGGTTTAGTAAATACTGCCCATTTCTGGTACTTTGTGACAAACTGCTATTAATCAGAATTAATCAGAACCTTAAGAATTTACGGTTTAGTTAACAATATTTCCAAACAAGAATTAAGCAATCTTAAGGATATAGGAAATACATTAAACTTAGAATCCTAGTTTAATTTGATTTAATAGTTTGATAATCTAGATGATATACAAATATTTTCATTAGTTTATGGTCGATACCATAAACTCAACTTAATTAATTGTCTTTAGAGTGCTTATGAAAGCATTTAAGATTTGAATAAATAGTTAGATTGAAATCCTGATGTTTATTTTGGTAAGTTAGTGTCAAAAGTACCATTATATTTCTAAATTTCAGGATATTACTATCTAGGGTAGATTTCTAAATTTTGCTGCCCTGATTTCAATGTGCAAAAATCATGTCTCCATTTTTGCAGCTAAAATGTAGATGGCAGGCTTTTTTAATTAAAAAGCTAAGTGTACATTTTTGCTCCTCAAAG